>VXBC01006152.1:279347-365989 GCA_013399945.1 Ploceus nigricollis
GAAAGGGCCCGGGCTGCGGGAGAGCTGCGAGCGGGGACTGGGGTGGTAGCGAAGGAGTCTTTTGATACTTAGTGCCTTGTCTATAGGCCTCTGTTACACGGGGGAAAGCGCGTTCTGAAAGTTTGGCAGCAAAACGTTCTCCCCGAGAGGTATAGAAGCGAAAGTAAAAGTGCCCGGCTGTTCGACAAGCCGGCCAGAAGATGTGTCAGTGGCCTGAAGTTGTGTCAGGGGGGGTTTAGGTGGGATTTCAGGAAAAGGTTCTTCACCCAGAGGGTGGCTGGGCGCTGCAACAGGATCCTCAGGGAAGTGGTCACAGCACTGAGCCTGACAGAACTCCAGAAGTGTTTGGACAATGTTCTCAGGTACATGGTGTGACTCTTGGGGCGTCTTGTGCAGTGACAGTAGTTGGGCTTTGGTGATCCTTATGGGACCTTTCCAAGTCAGGATATTCCGTGATTCTGTGAACCTTCCCTGCCACTGTGTGGGGGACTCCTCTCTCTCTGCACTACATTTTTTTTTCTGTGTGCTGTGTCTCATTTTCCAAAACCTATAAGTTTATTTTCTCCTCACTGACCTTGATATTTTTCTTATGCACCTTCCCTTGCGTTAAGAGAACCTTAATTGCATTTCAGTTTTTGAAACTTACAGCCTTCTAGTGGTGTGATAACCAGCGATGGAGGAGTTTGTTGCTCTTTGAGATTTTTCAGCCAGTCAGAGGTGGGACATCTTGCCTACATTCATTATCCCCTGTATCTCTTTTGTAATAGAGTAGCTGCAGAAAGGACTGTTTATGTAATCCATTTAACTTCTAGTGAAAATTTTCATTGTGTTTAGTTTAATAGAACTGTATTTCCTTCCCTCATACTTGTGTTTGCGAGGGTGGGGGAATTCTGGATCATGTTACTGCAGGCCTTGAGAGCAGACTGTTTTTATTGACTTGAGAGCATTGCTTTGAGGGCCAAGGTGCTGATGTTTATTCTTTTATTCTGAATTGTGAGTAGATTCATGATGCTGAATACCTTGTATTACTCTCTGCTTTCCTCAGGAGTAAATACATAGATGGTTTTTCTTAAATGTTACTTCTGTATTTCAAAACTACTTCATAAGTCTCTGAGCTCAGAGTATTATGAATCCAGTACCATTCTTTCAAATTCCAAGATAATTGTTAAAAAAAAGTAGAAACTGAAGTACAATAAAAATTGCCTTAACTGCAAATGAGTCACTGTACGTCAGATATTGAAAAATTAAGAAAAATAGTTTCCTCTAAAAACATGTTGTCTGTAGGTGCTGAAACTGAGGAGTGTTAAAGCATTTAAGTGACACTATAGAAATGGGCTGCCAAGAGTCCAAAGGCACAGGGACATTTGTCTTGTCTCTGTTTTCTCTGTCCTTCCTAATTTCCTGGTGTGAGTGCTGGTTTGTCCTGCCTGTTGACTTATGGAGTTCATGTCATTATTATACCTTTTCATCAGTACATTAATGTAAAGGTGAGATATTAAATAGAATAAAGTTTCTCTTAATGTTTCCACACCATCTCCGTCCTTGTTTCCTATGGAAATGAGGGCCAGGTGAGCCAGCTGTCTGGTTCCGTTTTTCCCTGCTTCCCACAACTTTTGGGAAAGTTGCTTGTGGGACAGTTCTACTCTGCCTGTCACGGGAGCTCTGTGCCGGCTGGGAGCTCCGCCTGGCTGCAGCTCCGCGCTGGATCAGCCCGGGTGTAGCCTGGAGGCAGCGGCAGCACCGCCTCCTGCTGCCCTCGGGCGTTTGGTGTCGGCACAAACGAGCTGGCAGAGCCATCGGAAAGGTTTGCGAGATAAGGAGCTGTACACGTAGTAGGTACTGAGAAGTATTGCAACTTACCTGTTCTGCGACACAGAACAGAATCCTACTGTAAAACGAGATTTTTGAGGTTTTTTGGACTCCAGTCTTCATTGGGAAAAAGTGCGTAATACTGCCTTGTGGTCAAAACCATAACGTGCCTAATTATGCTCTATCCTTTTTCTTTTTATCCCATCTTCTAAAGTTTGCTTTTATACAAGGAAGCATCAGATACATCTTTAAAACAGAATTCTGAGTTCCTAAATTTAGTAAGAGCTCAAGTACCATAATGATTATGGTAAATGACCCTGTTGTTAAAAGTTATTTGTGTAGCTGGATATTTTGTTCAGAGTATTGGAGCTGTGACATGCTGTTCCAGCATTTCTTTAAACATTGGCAACCCCTTCCCTCTGGTTAAGTTCTGATTTCATAATAGTACTGTTTTAAGGTCAATGTTTTTGGAATTTAAGTAGTTCTGAGATCTTGAGATCTGAAATTTTATGGTTGTTGACATGCATTAGGGAGCCAAATGTGCTACTGCTCGTTTAAGCAATGCTGATTTGATTTCCATAAGTCAGTGTCAGAGGCATTTCCCCGTTGGTGCTGTTGCCAGTTGCTGCCAGAGGCCAAGTCATGAATAGGTTCCCCATTGGTAAGTTGTCACTGCCCAGGTATGAATACTGATACTGTAGATTTTTGCAGACCATTTCTTCTTCAGCAGCTCTGGATGAGCACCTTAAATATTGTAATACAGTTTGATCTGGGTGGGATAGACAGTATATGAAGGTGTCATTTTATTGTTTAGGAGATGGCAGAGGGAATGTGCAATGGTTATTAAGAAACATATCTTCTTTATTGTGAAGTTTTATTTATAAACATATTTCAAAGTAGATAAAATTAATACCAGAAACACTCTACATTAGATTGGAATACAGGTGTCTCACTATCCACTCTGAGTAGATGCAGGGAATTGGTGAATCTAGGATGTTTTCATAATCCAGAGTGAAATGTTAGAAAGGCAAAAGTAGGGGTGGCCATTGGGGATCAAACTGGTGTTACTAATAAAAACAAAGTGATGGCTCTTCAAAAGGTATCACATGCTATGGTGTCCTATCAGTCCCACCTATGCATGCATTAACTTGAAGCATGTAAGTATGTGAAAATTATTTTCGGTGTTAAGAAATTAATTTAGCCTGAAGTAAAAGCCTAGGTAGTTGTAATTGCCTCTTGTGGTCCTGTCTGGCCCACCTGACCCTGACATGAGTCAGCAGAATGCCCTTGCATTCTAGGCTGTAGTACCAGGAGTTAACCATAAGGCTGAGGGTGAGTCTTTCCCCTCTGCTCAGTACTTACCACATCCAGATGTGGGTTCTCTGTTCCTAAGAAAGGCATCGACACACTGAAATAAGTCTATTGGAAGATTGCCAAGAACACAGGAAGGCTGGAGGACATGATATCTGAAAAGAAACAGAGAGAACTGGGTTCTTGATCTGTAGGAAGTGAGGGGGAAATCCTATTGCTGCCTTAAAATGACCTAATGGGAGAACATAGTGAAGATGGGGCTGGCTTCTCCTCCAGGCTGTGTAGGGATAGGAGGAAAAGAAAGAAACACAGTATGGGGCATGGCAGTTTCCAGGCTGGTATTGGGAAAAGCTTTTTCTCTTTGTGCCCAGAGGGGACCATTTCTTCTGTGTTCCTGGAGATACTAAAGCCTTAGCCAAGCCTCTGGTCTGCTTGGATCTGCTTGGAGCAGGGGCCTGAAGTAGGTGCTCATCACAGTTTCCTCCTAATCAGAATTGTCCTGTGATTTTACCCTTTTGTATTCAATATGTGTTGCCTTTTGTGTCCTTAGCCAAAGCTTGGGGGGCTGGAAACCCCAAAGAGGCTAAAGCTCCTACAGAAATGTTGGTTGAGTAGAAGGAGAGAGAAATTGTAGCCTTCGATAAGTCTTGATGATTGCAGCCTTTCTGATATTATTTCCGTTTGCTCTGCTGGGAGAGAGGTTTGTGCATCCAGCTTAGTCAGCACTGCTTGCTCTTCAGCTGCTGCTTGTGCTGAGTGCTGGAGATGCTGGGGAAGTCTGGGGAGGGGTGAGGAAAGAAGGAAGCAAGTTGATGCTTTTTCACGGTGAGGATGATCTGCAATGAGGATCAGTCACAGTGAGGATAACCTGCATTGGAGCAGGTTGGCCAGAGGGGTTGTGCAGTTTCTTTGCTTGACACTTTTCAAGACTGGAACTGCTTTGGGCAGGAGGATGAATTACTTGAGGTCCCATCTAACCTGCATTATCCTATGATCCTAAGTAGTGGTAGTGGAAGGGGGAGCATTCTTAGGAGATGTGTAGAAAGGTCAATGAGGTGCAGATGCATGCTGATGTATCAAGCATCTGCTTACTTTTAAGTTTGGGGTACTTTGTTTTCATCAGTCTTGAATTATTTTTCTTTCAGATGAACTTGTTTATGTTCAAGATCTTACATTCCTTGGGTTGTAGAAACTTCAGGATGCTTTTATTTCACAATTCATGCTGGATACAACTTTGCAGAACAACATGCTTACAAAATGATTAGTTTTTACTTGTCAGGTCTGTTCCTTTGTTTAAGAAAACGTAAACCTTTATTCTGATGAGTCATGTATTTGTGAGTTAAGTGAATATGGGTGGGCTGTGAAAAATGACTAAAATATCAACAGCAATTTAAAAGTACTTGTTTTCCTGTGGTTCTGCAGGTTTGCCTGGATAACACAATGCCAGCTGAGCGCAAAAAGCCAGCAAATATGGAAGAAAAAGAATCTCAATTAAATAATAAAGAAAAAGAATTTAGTGAAAGGCGACCAGTGAGCACCAGGGAGAAACCAAAAGAAGATGTGAAGGTTGGCATGAAGAGAGAGACTTTAAAGGTTCCTGAAGATAAAAAGAAAAAAATGGAAGAGGATAAAAGAAAGAAGGAAGACAAGGAGCGGAAGAAAAAAGAAGAGGATAAAGTAAAGGCAGAAGAGGAGCAAAAGAAGAAAGAAGAAGAAGAAAAAAAGAAACTTGAAGAAGAGGAGAAAAAGAAACAAGAGGAGGAAGAAAAAAAGAAACAAGAAGAAGAAGCTGCTCAACTGAAGTAAGTTATCTTTTAAAGGATTAACTGTGCCAAATGCTGGAGTTCTGTTATCAGGATTGTGGTCAGAGTTATAAAAGATGAAGTGTTGGAGTTTCTTTTAGTAAGTTGCATGTAGTGTTACCAATTTTATGTGCTTGTCTGATTGTGCTTTATGACTTCCAAGAGGTTTTGAGTTTTCACTTGTAACCTCTGTTACTTTGGTCTTTATTATGGGGGTTTGTTAGTGTTCTGTGTGTGATGACCATGGAGAGGACATTTGTGCTTGAGTAAATGTTGTGATTTAACCCCAGCTGGCATCAGGATGGGGAAGAGAATCAGAAGAGTAAAAGTGAGAAATCTCGTGGGTTGACGTAAAGACAGTTCAATGGGTAAAACAGAAGCTGTGCAGGCAAGCAAACCAAAACAAGGAATTCATTCCCCACTTCCCCAGCACTCCCCAGGACAGCAGGGCTCTGTCAAATGTTAACAGTGACTTGAGACAACACATACCATCACTCCTATCATCCCTCCCCTTCCTTCTTCCTCCAGATTTATGTGTTGGCCATGATGTCATGGATTGGGATATCCCTTAGATCAGTTGGGGTCAGCTGTCCTGGCTGTGTTCCCTCCCAGCTTGTGCAGCCACAGACTCCTCCTTGGTGGGGTGGGGTGGGGTGTGGAGCAGAAGAGGCCTTGACTGTGTGTAAGCCCATCCCAGCAATAGTGAAAACACCCCTGTTATCAACACTGATTCCAGCACAAATCCAAAACACAGCCCCATACAGGATACTCTGAAGAAAATTAAGTCGGTTCCAGCCCAAACCAGAACAATAAAGAAGCACTGATGCATTAAAGATGAAGTGTTATTGTCCAAAAATTGGAAATACAGACTTAACAGGTCTACAGACCATACATAACAGGAACAAATCTGATGTGAGAAATTACTTTTAATTAGTCACGGACACCTGATACTTGGATGGCAAACTCAGAATGTAACCTGGCAGTTTAATATGTGATATTACCAAGACCATGTTTCTTATTATGTTATCCAACCATAGTACATAATTTAAAGCAAAAGATGTTGAAGGTGGCATCTTTATAGGTGTGAAATATTTCCCTTTTAAGATTGAGGCAATGTCATGGCCAAATTCTAGCTGGGACAGATATATTTCACCTATTCCAAATTTTCTGTGTAATTTCAGTAGTCTGGCAATAAAAGATTTTCTTTAAATGTGTAATACAGTAACCTGTTGAACGGCTGTTTCCTCTTCTGTGAGAACTTCATCTTCATCTGTAGTAAATGGAGTTTCATGTTTATATTTTCGAAGTCTGTTGGGATTAATATGTTCTGCATAGAAATATTTGAGAAATTTTGTTTTAACAAGTAGTACTTGCCCTTTGCAACACAGAAATTAAACAGAGTTTCTGAAGCAGATGCTTCAGCTTTCTAGGATTAGCTTAGTAGATATTAAAGAAGAGAGTAAGGTGAAATTGTGTTAGAACTCCTGAAGGTTTTTCAACCTTTTTTTCCTTTGTACTGATACACTGAGATTAAGGCTCCATAACAAAAATGACTAATTTTTATGTTGCACAGGGAGAAGGAGGAAGCACATCAGCTCCATCAGGAGGCTTGGGAGCGCCATCAGGCAAGAAAAGAGCTCCGCAGCAAAAACCAGAACGCCCCGGAGAGTCGTCCGGAGGAGAACTTCTTCAGCAGACTGGATTCCAGTCTGAAGAAGAACACGGCTTTTGTTAAGAAGCTAAAAACCATTACAGAACAACAAAGGGACTCCTTGTCCCATGACTTTAATAGCCTGAATTTAAGCAAATACATTGCAGAAGCAGTAGCTTCTATTGTGGAGGCCAAACTGAAAATATCAGACGTGAACTGCGCTGTGCACTTGTGTTCCCTCTTTCACCAGCGATACGCTGATTTTGCCCCTTCGTTACTTCAGGCTTGGAAAAAACATTTTGAAGCAAGGAAGGAAGAGAAGACTCCCAACATTACCAAGTTAAGAACTGATCTGCGTTTCATTGCAGAATTGACAATAGTTGGGATTTTCACTGACAAGGAAGGTTTGTCTTTAATCTATGAGCAACTTAAAAATATTATTAATGCTGATCGAGAATCCCACACTCATGTTTCTGTGGTTATCAGCTTTTGTCGGCACTGTGGAGATGACATTGCTGGTTTGGTACCAAGGAAGGTAAAAACTGTTGCAGAGAAGTTTAACTTGAGCTTTCCTCCTAGTGAGATAATTAGCCCAGAGAAACAACAGCCCTTCCAGAATTTGTTGAAGGAATACTTTACATCTTTGACCAAACACCTGAAAAGGGACCACAGGGAGCTACAAAATATTGAAAGACAAAACAGGTGACAATTGAATGTTGCTTTTTACTTATGAATAAAAATTAGATTATTTATGAAATGCCTAGATTTGTTGCAGTATTTATGAACAAAGTCTGTTAGCACTGTGTAGAAGATAAGTGTGTTCTGCAGTGTTTCTAAAAAAAGTTCTAAATTTGTTCTGAAAACTTAAAAAGCAGAGACAAGACAGACTCTTTGAATATCTTTTAAAGGAAAGGGAGGTTGACCTTTAGCTGTAATTCTCTCTCCTCTGTTTGGTGCTATTTCCTTATCAGCATGAGAGCAGTACTGCTTTCCCAGCTGGTACTGTCCTTTTCCAGTTGGCACAATCTGATTTCTCCCTTTCCACCCACATGTATCAAACAAAGCATATGCCACAATTGCTTTGGTTTGTTTACTTTTTTTAGTGTACCAGGATCAAGGAAAAAATAGGTTAAATTAAGAAGGTATCTGTTACACTCCAAGGTGGACAAATATATATTAAATAAATGTATTAAAATGTTAGAGGGCATAGACAATTTGATAAAGGCTTCCTAAATATTTATATGTAGTACTAATATTGCAGGGTATGAATATGCAGACTTTGAGATCCGAATTATTTTATTTCTGCAATTTTCACATTGTTTAATAACTGTTTGCTTTAAAGCATCATGAATTCTCATTATTGGAGCCAGCCAAAACCCAAATGCTATTCTTAAAACAATCATTCTTAATTTCTTCTGGAAGCATTCCAGTCAGATAGAAACTAACACGTTACTGTTTATAGACACATATTTCAGCTAAAAGGCTGGACATCCATCCAGAACCAAATGTATGCTTGGAATGCATTAAATTTTTATGTTTCCAAAGCAAGATTTGTTTGTGCTGATGGGTTTTGTGCTGCAGTCCTATCTGGTCTCAGCCAAGTGTTGAATTTCACAGGATCATAAACTGTTTTTTCGGGTACTGTTATTTCTACAAGTACCTTACTAATTCAAAGTACATTACTGACTAAGGTGTAATTTTTTCAAAGTGAATGAATATGAACCTTTATACTTTCACAATTATCATTAGTTCTGGGCACATTGGTTCTGGCTGGTGTTTCAATGAGTGGGTGTTACAAAGTCTGTATGATAGAAAATAGAATGAAAAAAGTTTCTGAGAGGTATAAAATATGTTAAGAAAGCAAGAAGCAGAAAGAATGTAAATGATCTGGGAGAAAGAAATATACTTTAATGTTTACTTGTACAATTGCATAAAAATGACTGGACAGAGCCTGAGCAGCCTGGTCTGACCTCATCACTGAGCCTGCTTTGAGTAGATCAGACAAAGGCAGATGAGGGACCTCTTTGAGCACCTTGTTATCTGAATTATCCCTGTCAATTTGGGTGCAAAGCTTTGTTTTGGGGAAGGAATGTGAAGAGCTATCATTTATTACTGGATAAAGAGAACTCTATTATTTCTCTCTCTGAACCTTAAGGTGTCTATTTTAACTCCTTAATGAAACTTGAGGAATAAGTTTTGTTAAATAAGACATCAAAGACTTTCCTACCAGATTTTATTTGTTTACAACATTTGTAACAGATTCGTGGCATTTGCTTGCTAGGGAAGTGCAAGGCATGAGGAGGGCAAGACAGAGATTTCTGTCTTCCAAGTAAGAAGTCTATGAGTATTATAGAAATCTTCCTAAACTGTGGATTTTGGGAAAGTGATTGTGCAGTTGATTCCTTACTTGCTTTTGAATTTTGTTTTTTTGTGGGTGGCAGTTTTTTGGGTTGTTTTTGTTTGGTTGAGTTGTTTTTGTTTGTTTTTTTTTTTTTAAACCAATAATCCTATTGGACAAAGCTATTCTCTGTGTATTGAAAATCTGATCCATTTTGCAGTAGTTTTTATTCACAGTGTTATTCCACAATCAATGAAGTGAATAGGGAGTGCACTGTTCCTTTTTATGCATCAACTGTGTCACATGTTAAGGTTATGATATTTTGTCAGGTAAATAACTCATCAATTTATCTCTTTCAGGAGAATGACCATGAAATAATTTAAGCTGTACAATTTGGTTGAATTAATTGAAAATTACTGTGCTAAATTAAGAGTGCTTTAGTGCCATGTTACCTGTGGAATCATTTAGGTAAAATTAAAGGAGACTCAAGCATTGCTGGTTAAGTGGATAGTTAGGAAAAGTACCTTGAGTTACTCTTTGACTTTAGTATAACGTAGAACCTGGTGATCATTTGGTCACACAGCTGAAGGCACAACAAAACTTGTCAGGCTTTGTCATTGGAAGGAAACACCTTGATTCCCATATTCTGATTCCCATATTCCCATTTTCAAAAATAAGTGTTAGCTATGAAAGAAACTTCTTTTGTCTAAATTAAGGATGTTTTTAAGGTTGCTGAACTTGTCTTGTGCTTTGAAGAGACATAAAGTAAGAAAAGTACTATGTGCTGTACTTGTAATTGTATTCAGGGGTGAACTGTGCTTTTTAAAGTTTGCTTCATTTGCTTTAGCTGCTTTGAATTTGTTAACACTTGTCTTCTTGAAACTGAAATTGAGAACTGAAGGTCTTGTACTATTGTTAAAGCACTTTTCTTTTTTTTTGTTTTTTAATAATAGCAGAGAGCTTCAATGCTTGTGTTTATGAAGCTGCTGGTTTAAAATATGTATGCAATGGACAGTGGTCTCCATAGAAAAGCTATGAATTGACAATTAATGTGTTTTTTGAATCCAAACTGAACTTCACAAATACTCAGTGGTTATTTAATTTGTTATTTTTTCTTTGCTGTACTTTGCAGGTGCAGGCAATACATGTTAAATAACTGTGTTTTGTTGGAGAGATAGAACTTTTGCCAGCATTAATGCTTCTTGCTCTCCTGCCAGACACCTGTGTCCACTCTTGATTCTGAACAGGGATAAGGGATTTTGCTGCTCACCCTGTGAATGTGTACAAAAAGACTTTTGTTTTACAATTAATCTGGAACAAGAAGACTGATATCCCTCAACTTAAATTGCCTTAACTATTTCAGAATTCTTATGCCACAAAATGCTTTGGCAGGACTGTGACTGTTTGCCTATTGCATAATAAAAGCCTAATGGTAATGGAATCCTACAGATGATAATGTAATGATACAACTTGCTTTGGGAATTGTGGCATTTGCACCTTTTTTCAGACTTCTGATGCTTTCATTTCAGTGCAGGGTGCCTGGTCAGTGGTTCCAGCACTTGTAAGTAGTGATTAGGTTCCTTCAAGTGCAAGTTACTTTTGACAACAGACTTCAATGTTAAAAATTATTATTTGAAACAAGTATGAATAGTTTTATAAAAGAAAATAAAGAGTAGCTGAAGAAACAAATACAGCTGCTCATAGTTTGGACCGATAGCCTTGAAATAACTTGTTTTGTTGGAAAGTCAGTAGGCTGCTTGCAAATTTTTTGACCCTCTTGGTGATAATAGCTCATGTAATCATTCAAACAATGTGGAAATTGATTGGTACAGGTGCAAAGCAACTTCTATCTTGCTTGTTGATAAGGTTGAATATTTTATTTTACTATGTAAGTCTTTTTAGGACTTTTACAGCCTAGTTGTGGCAAAGAGTAAGTGGGACTTTCTCTTTGACATGGAAGCTGGAGCTTCTGTGACTGTGCTGTCCTCAGTAGGATTGAAGTTGGAAATTCAGTATGGTTTGGAAAAATAGTGGTGTTGCTTAAATGTTTGTTATTGCAGTCTAAACTAGAATTGTTACAGTTCCCTCAAAGAGGGCAGGTTAGCTTTGCTCAGAGAAATTCCTAATGGTTCAGCATAGCTCAAATATATTTTAAGGAAAAGGGTGGTCTTACTGTAAGTTTGGTTTTTGTAGACGCATTCTCCACTCCAAAGGAGAGCTGAGTGAAGATCGACACAAGCAATATGAGGAATTTGCAATGTCGTATCAGAAGCTGTTGGCAAATTCTCAGTCTCTGGCTGATCTTTTGGATGAGAACATGCCTGACCTTCCCCAGGAAAAACCAACACCTGAGGGTAAGCCAGATTCTAAAGCAGGTCAAAAGAGCCTTAGACTCAGCTTTGATGTGGTGGAAAAACTAACCAAACTCTCAATGTGTTCTTTCTGCTGGTTTCACTTCATTCAACCTTTCCCCCTAAAGGATATCAGCTAATGAATAATATATTTATTTTTTAAAATTAAGGTAATTATGCCTAATATGTAACCATAACTATTGTATATTCTGTGCAGTTATGGAAACATAAGTAATATCTCTTTAGGTTTGTTTCTGGGGATAGAGTAATAAATGGAAAATTAGAAATGTTTTTAACCTGATCCTTTCCTTTAATATTACGCAGGTTTTAGTATTTTAAAACTGTCAGAGTTTTAAAAGCTGATACTGTTAAAAAATAGATTTGAAGTCTATTTTGGGTCATGATGTTGTGGGCAGGAACATATTGATAAGCCACATAAGTCACTAGGTGTGGCTGTCTGGCCTCCTGAGCAGAAGTGCAACTTTCAATACCTTTAAATCTAAACTTTGAGATTCGTTGAGATGTTGTTGAAATAATGAGTATTTAAATTATCTTGAACTATAAAAAGCTGTATTTTTTTAATGCCTGTAAGTATTAAATTGTTCTTTTTAAACTTCATCCTTAAAACTCAGTGGGGTACACACAATTCATCATACTCGAAGTGATTACTTTTAATGCTAATGTTGTTAAAGTCTGTTATAACTTTCTAATACCACATAATGTGCTGCTTAGTTTTTCTTTATTTGACTTCCTCTGATTCTGTGTTTTTAATCAAAATTAAATTTACGATTTTAAGATAATTTCTTGGTGTGTCTAATACTAAGATTGAATTGTTAAAAACACTTTGAAGTATGCATTGAAATATTTAGGTGGAAACAGAAGTAGTAATAAATAGTTTAACACTTTCCTAAAAGGACTCTTAAAGGTGCCTCCCCATAGAAGATTGTAAATTTGTGTAAATAACTTTCTTATGGTTTCACTACTTTTGCAGAACATGGACCTGGTATTGATATTTTCACACCAGGAAAGCCTGGAGAATATGACCTGGAGGGGGGTATCTGGGAAGATGAAGATGCTAGAAACTTCTATGAGAATCTCATTGACTTGAAGGCTTTTGTGCCAGCAATTTTGTTTAAAGATAATGAAAAATATTCCCAGAACAAGGATTCCAGCAAAGATGAATCAAGAGGTAGGATGCTTAGATGAGTATTTTCTTCAACATGTCCAACAGATAAACAAACTTGATGGAAATAATGAGTCTCTAATGAAATAATTTGTGGTAATCAGGACAGTACACCAGTTTGGGTGAATTTTTAGGGAATAAACTAGGTGGGATAGGGATTATATCTCGTTATTAAGGAAGAAAAAAAGTAAATTCATTTTAATATTGTTAGAATTGTAAATTTCAAGTAATTGGAGGTTAACCAGTGTGAGTAAATACCAACTTTTCTGTGAGAAATGGGAAGATTTTCCCTTCTTTGCAGATGTTAGTGTTTGGAGTTTTTTTTCACTGTTATTTTCTTATTAAATTATTAATGGTAGGTGACATTGTCAGCATAAACTTCACTAGATTAGAAGGCCTGGGTGGTTCCTCACTCTGGCACAGCTCTCAGTTCACAACCAGACATGTGCAGACTTCAGGTACAATGGGATAAAAAGTCACCATCCCTGGCTCAAAGTATAACAGAAGATGCATGATTGGAGAATTCTGACATTTCCCTGTAAGAATCTTTAGATATTGGAGCATCTTGCCCAGGGAGACTGGAATCTCTATCTTACTGTTTTAAAACAACTGGAAAAATACCTGGGAAATCTGGTGTGAATAGCGTTCATCCACTTTGACCAAAAGGTTGAACTGAAGATATCACCAAAGTCCATTTCAGACTAATTTTGTCTGTGATTCTGATCATGTTACTTGTTTGTGAGTCTCTATTTCCATATAGTGTGTGCACTGTTTAGAAGTTGTCACACTTGGCTTTGGAAAATTTTAGAATTTTATTAAGGTTTTCTGCCATGAAATTTATATTTTTTTACATGAAGCAGTCTGCAAATGCAATTGGAAGGAGGCCTGAAAAAACAGTAAAATTCTGTAGATTGTAATCTCTTGGAAAAATGCTCAGTGTTGGACCAGTGTTGTGGTCCAAGAAAAATATTAACTATTCTTTTCTGAATCTTTATCAGATTCAGATATTGTGTTCAAGGAAACTAATAATCTTTATTTGACCTTTTATATAGCGTGTTATTTCATCAACACCTTCCTCCTGTTCTGCTTTTTCCTTTTCTTCTTCATATGTGTAAAAGATTTTCCATTGAGACACTAAAAAGATGTAGATTTAGCAGCATTAATCTTCCTGTATTCTAATAATGATTGTGTGTATTTACCAGTTTGTTAATATTTATTTGGTATTTCTACTTACCTTGTAAATAGATTCAAAAGATGCCAAAGATAATAAGGAAGCAACTGGGAATGAGGATCTGGAATTGGAGCTGGAGAACCTGGATATTAATGATGATGCACTGGAGTTGGACTGTGGAGATGAGGCAGAAGATCTTACAAAGAAGCTACTTGATGAGCAAGGTAAAACAAATTGGTTTTAAGAATTCTTTTTCTTCGTATTTTGTTTTTTTTTAACTAGATTGTTTTAGTTTGTGGATTTGTAGAGTGCATTCAGGGCAATTTATTTATTTATTTATTAAACTAGCAGCTAGAAACTGCTAGGATTGTGATAAATGTTTTTGTCGCAAGCCATTCAGATACAAATGAAAATTACTTTAAAGGTGTTTATATAGTGAAAGTTACCAATTCCTTCACACAGCTTTTAAAAGTAAGCAAATACAAAATACAAAGGCAGTTGTCTGAAAAGTTACTACAAAGAGGAATGAATGCTTAACAACTAAACATTACAAATGCACTGTTTGGGGAATGTGGTTATATTTCATTGCTTGAAGATGTCTGCTGCTTGTTTATTTCCCTCTGGTAGAACAAGAGGATGAAGAAGCCAGTACTGGATCTCATTTAAAACTCATAGTAGATGCTTTTCTTCAGCAGCTTCCAAATTGTGTCAACAGAGACCTCATAGACAAGGTATGATCATCGTTTCAGTTTTTTGCACTCTTAAAAGCTGTAATGCTAGATCAGATAGATAGGAAATAAAGATTTCAAACTTTGGAGTCTGACAGTAGCTGAATTAATTTTTAATCAGTCTGTATTCCTCTCATGTTTTCTGACTATGCCAGTTCTAGCCAAAACTGAAGATTTTTCCTTATGGTTATTTTTAAAGCAGTTGTATGTAGTAGGAATAACTCCGTAAAAGCCGTGTTTAAACACCATTTTCTGTTGCTTTCTTGAAAACCCACTGCATTAAAGTGAAGTATTGCATTAACTTTGCTCTTTACAGGCAGCAATGGATTTTTGCATGAATATGAATACAAAAGCCAACAGAAGAAAACTGGTACGAGCACTTTTCATAGTTCCTAGACAAAGGTAAGAACGGAAGGGGACCAAGCTGGATCCATCCATTAATTTAGCATGTGCATGTATTTTTTTAAAGCAGTGTATATTCCATTTGTTTATTCCTAATGTGCACTTTTGGAGTGGCTTATGCTGAAGCACCAAAGGAGTATTTAGAATCAATGATCCACACCATGATAAATTGTAAAAAATTAATGTTTTTAATAAGGAATTTTTTTCTGGTACTTGGTGTTTACAGCAGATCTCTTTTCATTACTTTTTTTTTTTTTAACTGTGGAAATAACAGCAAAGCCTACCTGATCCCAAAAAGGGAGGTTTTATTTTATTCAGGACAACTTGCACTTTTTTGTGTTAGAGCCTGTGAACACTTAGAGCACAGTAGAGCACTTAGAATATAGTTTGGAAGGGGGATTTCTTGTGATACGTTAATTCTGATACAGTACATGGCCATTGTAACAGCCTTGTGCCTTCTGCAACAGCCAATTCTAGGCCAGCCACTTTAAGCCTGGCCTCTTTTGTCTGTATATATTTGTGTGTGTAAAGCTCTTGCTGTTTCTCCTTGTCTCTGTATAAGCAGATTTCCTGCACTTACAGGAAGAGCCCTGCTTCCAAAAATGTTTGCAAATATTCAAATAAAAACATTGAATTCACTGGAGGAATAATATATTTCTCTGTTCTCTGGTAAACTTGAGCCTTAAGTAGGTGAAATTATGAAGAAGTTGCTTTTCTTGCTTCAACTTGCCCCGTTTCTCTTGATAAGTTGTTTTGATGCTGAATTTAATATAAAGTGAACATGATCATCTTGGAATTCTTGTTAAGAGTTTACACTGCTTTAATTCCATTACCTTTTAACTCTGGAGGGAAAAACATAGTTTGAATATCTGTTTTGTCTCAACACATGTGTAGACTGGCTTTGAATAAACAGACTTTGGTGCTTTGTTTTCCTTTAGTTTAATCACTGCTTGTGCTGTGTTTTCAACCCTAATTCAGCCCATTTCTACATCCCATCTGTAATAAGCATCTGCTGTGCAAATATCCCTGTTCTCTTGCTGTGTGCAAACCAATGGTTTGTTTGCTGACTGGGGCTTTAACCTGACTCCACAGTGAAACATAATCTTTCATTCTCTTGTGTGTTTCTTGCTTCTAAAACTTACGGGTTTGACCTCAGTGTTTGGAGATTTTGATAGAGGCCTGACTGTGCCTAACATATTAATTAATTAATGACAGAGGAGGCAGGCAACTGATGATCTTCTGTGTTAGATGTAACAAGGTGCTCTTCAGCCCAAATATAGGTTTCAGAGGAAGCAACATTTCTGTTTACCAGCCTGCTGGTAATCATGAAATGCATCAAAACATGATGTGAGCAGAATTTCTTTTTCACAGCTTAGAACATCTACAGCAAAGAATCAGCAGGAACAATTAGGCTTTTGTCTTCAGCTCTGCCATTATAGAGAACTTTCCATACTTGTAAAATGGAAGTTGCTTTTTGGCTGGTCTGTGACCATATAGTAGTGTTTGTACCACTGCCCTGTATTTGTTTCCTGGTGCTGTAGGTTCCAGATTGCTGAAATTGATTAATAACTCTTGGAACCTCTTTGAAAATCCTTGATTGTCTTTGCATAATCTGCTGAATTGTGACAATAATCTGGAGGAACTTGTACATGTGCACAGTGAAAGGAGATACTTTCAAACAGGAGCAGCATGATAAGGCTTGTAAATTCAGCAGTGTGATTTCATAGATGGCATGAAAGCAAAAGTTAAATTCCTGATATATTGCACTGTTAAAAATGTGTCTATGATCAGACTGTACTGTGAACAGAGTTAATAAGCTCCTAGAAGCATACATAGCTTCCTCATTGCCATTGATATGTCATCTTCTCAGTGGTAATTCCATTGTCCTGCAGATTTGTATTAAAAGTAATAATAACTTTAAAAATACTGACTTTTCTCATAGACCTCAACAGAGCAGGATAGATGGTGGGGTAGCCTCGAGGAGCTGCTTTTGTGATGGTTCTGGTCTCCAGTAGTTGGAGCTAACACTGAAGTGAATGGCTCAGCTGATCTTCTCACTGTTGGTCTTTGATTATAGAGATGAATTATTCCTAATATTAAGAAGTACTAACATTTGATATACAATTATTTTTTAATTCCTTTTCCTGCTGTCTGCTCTGGGACCTACTTGACTAATAAATACTCAAGCTACCTTGATTCTTTTAAGATCTTAAGTTCAGTTGTGTTTGTGTGCCTGCATTGGTGACCCCCATCTCTGGGCAACTCGGCTGGAGAAACAGGATGTTGACTTGTTCTGAACACAAGCAGCTGGATTGTAAATACCAGCTGAACTGCCCATAGATGCAGACAATTTGAAAGGGCAACCTACCCCAATATTTAAGTAAACTGTATTGCTGCAGTTGGTAAAAGAGCAGTTCTGCTGTGTGTCTTCAAATCAACATTCAGAATCCTTTCTAATGTAGAAAATTCTGTATATTCTGTAACATACTGCTTTGAGGCTTTGTGTACTGTGCATTAATGACAATTTTGCTCTGCCTATCTCTTCACTGAGCCATAATGATAGGGCTTTACCTTCCATTATTGTTGTTCCATACTTGTTTTTACTAGTCCAAGAATTTTTGCAATATCTCTCTGGGATACTGTGGGAGAAGAGTGCTTGTTATGCTCGTGTTTTTGAGGAGGGTTTTTTGTGAAAGCTTCAGAGGAGCAGTGTCCTTGAGGATGCAGATAAAGCAGTATGTTTTCAAAAAGCATTTAGTTTCCAAGCATATCAGTTAATGCTGTTTAAGTTTAGCTGCTTTATTTGCAGCCTTAATGAGGTATTTCAATGACAGAATAAGTTCTCTTTCTTCTCCTGAGATCACTTTTGGGAAATGTGCAGGCACAACAGTTTCATCAAGAAAGTCTAAAACTGTTTTTTTGTTTGATGTGTAAAACAGACACTGTGAAATCAAAGTCATTATGTAGTGTTGCCAGGGAGCTTTCTTGCTACCACTAGGGTTGGATAGATTGGAACAAATCAGGATTCTTCAGGACAGAAAACTTAATTTGACAAAAAGGCCATTTCTTCCTCAACTCACTGTAAATCAGCGTTAGAATGCATCTTTGCCCTGCTCTGTTGAATACTGATGAATGGATCACATTTACATTTTCAGCTGTGACTTGAACCTCCAACCCAACAGAACAGAAGGCCTTTTAAAAAGATTTTTCAATGCCAGTATACGAGTGGCTTTCACATTTGCATTGGAGGATTGATTTAAAACTAAATATTAGCCTTTTAATCCAGGACTGCAGACAGTGATTTAACCCATACTGCTCACAGCTTTAGGACCTTTTTGTTCTTTGCTGTCTAACTGAATTATCTTCCTGTACTCAGAATTATTTAGATTTACCAGAATACTGCAATTCTGTAAATGATTTTCTTTTACTTCAATGTGAGAAGTCTGAAATATTTTCTTAGGCTTTAAATTCTAAACAGTTCTAGATAAATGTTAAGCAGTATATAGGGGCTGTTGTGGCTTATGGTATTTTTTGATGTTCCCATCTATGGTGATCTGTGTTGCAAGTTTACCTGCAGCAAGAGATCTGTTGTTCATATGGAACTTTTTAGTGTTATTGGTTGTTCTTCATTCAGAAGTTAGCTGCTTCTTAAGTGTTAAATAGTTGTTCACATTTTAATTCAAAAGCTGCAAGCCTCCTCTATATTTCCTGTGAGCTTTTCATCCTGAGACTTCTCTGTAGCAAGGTTCTTTTTGTTCAGTTGAATTTATCAGTGTTTTTGTGGCCTGTTTCAGTTGAGGATAAAATTGAGGGATGTGCTTGAGATCAAGGAGTTTCACGTCCTGGCAAAGAAATAAAAGCCAAAAGTGCTTCCCTGGTAACATTCCAATTCCACATCATCCTTCTCTTCCCCCTGAGCAGTGTGGGTGGCACTTAGTACCTGTTCAGGCCCTGTGAGTGCACTGCTTTTATCCATTATCATTATGCTTGTGAGGCAGGAGTTCTGGCTCCATTGCTTCATTCTTTAAGCTGTCTTGTAGAATCACAGAAATTAGGAAATGTACAAAATGCCCCCTTCACTCTTCCTGGGCATAAAATTTTGGATGCATCCATTTTAGAGAGATTGCAGTTAGGACTTTGAGATAAGTTTTTCTGAAGTTGGTTTATGATTGTTTTGTTTGTTTGGGCTTTTTAAAATAAACTGACATTTGAAATGGTAGAAAAAAAGATATGCTCTTAGATATTTTACTGGTGTGTAGCTCATGTGAGCCTGAGATCCAGAGTTGACTAGATTTCAGTCCATGGTATGTGGTCTAAATGACAGTGGTCAGAAGTGGTGCTATTTACTGTGGTGGTGAATATTCAGGATGCTCAGCATGGACTTCAGAGAGTGACTGACTCATTCCTGATGCCAGACCTTGCTTCATAATCAGAAGAGCAGGAAGAGAAAGCAATATTGTGGGGGTTTAGTTAAGTTCTTCCCCCCTTCTCAAGAGGAAGAAATGCTTTTGGAGGGATCAAAGCACTGCAAGTACCAGTAGATGGTGCCACTGATACTGGAATGTCTCCACTGCTGAACATGAAATTTTGTCTCCCCTGAGAGGGAACAAACTCAATCTCTGATTGCCAATTTCAGCATAATTGACCCAAGGCTTTTCCTTATTATATTTCACCTATTTAGAAATACTCGGTCTTAGTATGCTTCCCCATGAAGAAACGTTTTGTGTCCTGCAAGGGAATAACAACAATGTGCTCTAAGACTTTAATTTTCCCCCAGGTATACTCAGTTGACAGAGATGAAATTATTAGCTCTCAGCAGGCAGGTACTTGTTGAGACCAGAATAAAACTTTCTGGTATTTGTCTTAAAAGAGTTGCCATACAGAAATCCCCTCAGTTAAATACACCCTCTTAGTTCAGCCACAGTCCTCTCTTAGTTTAGCTTTTGTGGGTGTGTGTGAAGTAGTGAGACTTTCACTTCTCTCAAAGTTAATGGCTAAATGCTTAATGACATGGTAGTAATTTGCTGTGGGTAGTCAGCCTTGACTGTGTGTTCCAACAAGCTTGAAAAATGTAAATACTGCTTCAGTTATTGATTAACAGAAGAGATAAAAACTGTTAAATAGGTAACTGAGATACCCACAATGTTTCGCCAGGAGTCTTGTGTGTTACCAGGAGGCTGCCTGGTTATGCTTTTGTGGGGGGAGTATATTCTGATGCTTCTAACCCACAATTTAAATACATAATTGTCTCTTTTTCTGTAAGTGGATATTAAGTGTCTTGGAAATGGGCTTCAGTGACATAAAAGGAGAAAGGAGGCAGTTGTGGTGGCTTTGTTTTGGGATTTTTGTCTTGGTGCTTTGTGCCAGGACAAGCTCTGTGTATCAGCTGCGCTTTTGGATTTTTCTTGTTAGAGTATTTTTTCTTTCTGTTTTCCTTTCCTGAGCAGTAGGGAAAACCTTAATCCTTCATAAAGTGTAAATTCAAGATGCATTTTTCCCTTACAGGCAATTTCTCACTACCAGCATGCAAATTTAGGATGTTCCTCTCCACTTACTTTGGCTTGTTCTGGAGTTCATCTGTTTAGTGCATTAACTTAACATTCTGAAAATAAACCAAAAATACTTCCTTCAGCTTGTTAAATGATATTATGAGGCCTCAGAGTGCAGTTGGCTTCTCTGCATTTAAAACTGATATATACACAGCTGGTTTGCATAAATGTGCAGAGGAAATGTGTGTGAAGGCATGTAATTAAGGCAAGAGAGAAGGAAATAAGGAAATTCTATAGAAAACTTGGAAATATTACCATTTGTGGGAGTGCTAGCAGAGTTTTTGGGAAAAAAGGTGGCCACATCACATCTGCTCAGCTTTGTTTTATTTAAAAACTACTATTCATTTAGAAGTTTTCCACCTTAGAAGTAAAGATATTCTGTACCTTCCTGGTTATGTCTGCTGCTTTTCAGAAAAAATGTTAATACTTTGCCATAACCCATGTCCTTGTCTGTAAGAACCTTTTTTTGCATGTTGAGATGGATCTGAATTTTCTTTCTGTTTGGTAATTTATTGAAGGTCAAATTCTGTAGTTGATGGTATTCAGCATTTTACCTATGGCAGGAGTTAAAAAGGAAATGAACTATGAAGTAATCAAACAGGATATGGTGGTTTACTTTCTTCTGTTATTTTTAAATGATATTGCATTCTGAAGTGGGACAAAAAAATTGCATGCATATAGTTCTGTCAGTGCATTGATTCTTTTCACAAGTAAAATGGTACCCATATTTGTACACATAAATACATTTTTGTCTATAAATTGTCTATTTTATCCTCTCCTTTGTTTGCAGATTGGATTTGCTACCATTTTATGCAAGACTGGTTGCCACATTGCATCCTTGTATGTCTGATGTAGCAGAGGATCTCTGTTCCATGCTGAAAGGGGATTTCAGATTCCATGTATGTCTTGGTGATTTATATTTTTATTAAAAACAGATCAACTAATTTCAGAAAAAACCCACTTTGTGTTGTGTAGATACTACTTCTAAAATTCAGTGAATATTTTTCTGTCAGCTCAGCAGTTCTATAAAAAAGAAGAGAAATTTTTGTAACTTTGTAAGTCCTTGTAAAAGAGAAGTTTTTGCAACTTTCCATGTATACTTACATATTTCTATAAATGAACTGTACAACAGTTACCACAGAAGTTACAAGTATTAGAAACTCTGCTCCATCTGTGTTAAGAGTTTTCTGTAAATTAATAACTTGCTTTTAAAATGAGACCTGACCTATTCTAACATTTCCCACTACAAGGGTACTATTCTAGTGATCACTATTATCATATAGTGTTTAATTCAAATTAGATTTTACAATTTTCATTTTATCAAAATTTTCCACACAAATGTATTTTTTAAGTGTTGTTTCCTTCACTTTCTTTTAAGTGTTATAATCAAATGTGTTATGGTTCACAGTGATGATTCCTTCACCATTTTCTGAGCTCTGTGGCACAGATTTCAATTTTTTTCTAATATTGACATAAAAAATATGTATAAATTGCTCAGACTTACTTGAATCTTAAATATGTTAACTTTCTCAGAAAAACCGCTTTTTGTTGGGGAAATACAATTTTCTATTTTGCAGGTTATGTTTAAATGTAGACATATATTTGTGTTTTGTTCCTAAATTTGTGCTGAATGTCAGTTATTTTAAAAGTCTGCCCATAACTAAATCTGACTTGAAAAAGCCATCAATATTTAATATTTCCTTGAGGATAGTACAAGTGTCCCTATTCATATAGAGACTTCTTATTGATTCTGAAAATATAGAATCTAGAATACTTTATCATTACTTCACTGGGGCAAAGGAGGAAGATCTATGGCTGTAGGTATGTTAGAGGAATTAATTGTTTTGGGGGGTGGGGAGATGGGGAAAATAATTGAAAATCTTCTGAAGAAACAAGGTTGTAGGGAGGGTTTTAGGAAGCCCAGTGAGAAGTCAAGGTGGAGCTTGAGGAACCAAAGTGATACCAAACACTGCTGGATTCCCAAATGTGTTTTGTGCCTGTTCAGATCAAAGTAATTTAGAAGGAGTATTTTTGAGGGCCTACCATCAATTTTTTGTTGTTTTCTAGGTAAGAAAAAAGGACCAGATCAACATTGAAACAAAGAATAAAACTGTGAGATTTATTGGTGAGCTTACCAAGTTTAAGATGTTCTCCAAAAATGATACTCTCCACTGTTTAAAGGTTGGTGTTGTGCTAGTCCTGTACTCCTGTTTGTGCTGATAATGCATCTCCATCCTATTCCCCTTACTTACCTGCTGCTGGTGGTACCTGAATTCATTATATGGGATGTTTTGAACTCTCATGTCTGTGGATGCTGTATATGAGGAGACTTTTATAGCTGCTATAGAAGTTAGAATGTTTTACCTCTTCTAATGAGAGGAATCTATTAGCATAAACTTCTACATTTGGGTATAACCAAACTGCTCATCATTTTCTATGGAAGTATGGCAGATACTGTTTCTTATTAATCTGTTGTACATTGTAAAGCTTCCATAATGTTGATTTCAATTAATGTTTTTGTGGAGAAAATAACAATAAGGGAGAGGGACTGGAGGCAAAAAGCATTTCAGTGATGCAAGGAAAGGCTTTTATGCCATTTTAGCCAATGCTTTTGTTTGTTGAGGAACAAAACTCTCTGGAAGGCATTAATCTCTAGACTCATTATCTCACTTTGCATACTGATAAACATTCAAACCTTGGTGTCAAATCCCAAATTAAAAATAGGTTTTAAAAAATAAAAGTGCCTTTAATAAAAGATGCTTGAGACTCACAGCTTAACATCACTTTCTATATGAATAGTTTCTGTTCATTGATTTGTTAGATATCAAAGCTGAATTCCTAAAGAAATCATAATCACTCCTAATTTCACCTCTCTTGTCTATAAAATGCTGTAAAATGCAAAGCTGTATTAATTACAGTTATTGCTTAACTGAAAACAGTGCAGTTAGATGTGCTCTGAGGTTACTGTGCCCTTGTGCAGTATTATTGGGTAGTTTGGGAGGGGTTTTTATGCCTGTCTTTCAAAACATCCTGTTCTTCTGAAGCCTAAATTTGGGGTCCATAGACTGTTCTTCTAAGAATTTTAAAGTGAGATTAATCTTTTGAATATTCATAGAATAGTTTGGGTTGGATGGGACCTTAAAGATCATCTGGTTCCAACTCCTGTCTTGGACAGGGACACCTTCCTAGACTTGGTTTCTCAGAACTCTATCCAGGTGACCTTGAACACTTCTATGGATGGGGCATCTACAGCCTCTTTGGGCAATCTGTGCCAGAGCCTTGCCAGTCCTAACATCTGATCAGTGAAATCCATTGGCATTTATTCCATAAAGAATTTAGTACACCAGCATAATGTCCAATCTGGTAGCTGTAACTTAATGTTTTCTGCAGCTGAAAAAGATGTTTAACAAGCTGTGCTTTTATATAAATACATACCAGATGCTTCTGTCAGACTTCTCTCATCACCATATTGAAATGGCATGTACCTTGCTGGAAACCTGTGGAAGATTCCTCTTCAGATCACCAGAATCTCACCTAAGAACCAGTGTTCTTTTGGTAAGAGAAAACTTGTTGTCTTATGGGGGAGGGTGCCATGTTCTGACTTAAAGCAATTACTTCTTTTGGAAACTATTCTCAAGAACTCCAGTTGACCTAAGAACCTCTTCATGACTCAAAAGAAAATGTAAAAAAAAGGTATTCAATTTCTGAAGTAAAAAGCTATTGGATGAGGTTGAAAAAATATTGTAGCTGTACCTGAACATGCCTGAAATAGTGTTTGAGGGGAAAAATAGTAGTGAATAGAACCAGAAATTATTTCAACTGATTGTGAAGACACATGTGCAAGAGGTGGTTTATATGCCCTGTATAATGATCTGGGGTTCTAAATGTGAAAAAAAAAGTTTATGAAGACACTAAAAGAAGCAGTTTTAGAAATAGAGATCAGGAATTAAAACAAGATTAGAATTGGGATCTGTAAGTCTGGAGAAGTACTGCAAAGACTTAAAAATAACAAGAACTGAACAATATGTTTACTGACTTGGGAGACAATCCTAAAACTCTCTGTCCAAGGCAAGAGACCGAGTCAGACATGGTTGAAGACCTTCAAAAATAGATTCACTTTCTCTTAAACCAGTAGCCTCTCTTCTTGTGCTCTAGTTAATGGAGAAGCAGTTGCATACTTGGGTATCTTGTTTTGCAATTTCTTTTTCACAAAATACTGTTGTTTTCTGAACCTCTTTGAATGTCAGAACATCTGTTGAGGTGGTACAATCATGAGATAAAAGAGATGGGCAAATTAACTGCCAGTTCCTTGGCTCTTGCTTTTTGTAGCAGTGTACTTTGTATCTTGAAAGGTTTGAATCTCAGTTTTCTAAAGGTTTGCCAGCTGATGTGTTGTATTGTGAAATATATTCCTTTCCACGATCAAGGATTTTTCCCCTGAAAACTCAGTTCCATTATCTTTTTTTAAAAGACATTTTACTCATTGCTATCACTTTATGGTAGTTAATGAAAGTTTTAGAAGTCAGGAAAAATAAAATACTTATACCAGAGCTGGTTTTTGTAACTGACTGCTTTTAGTGTTATGCACTACAAAAATGCTGACTATTAGCTGGATTGCTGGAATCTGCTGGATGAATGCTGAACATGGCTTAACTGTGAAGTGCAAGGCAAACCACAAACACTGTTTGAATTACTGAGGCTTAAAGCCTCACAAGGTTTTGGATAAGTAGTCTTTTCTTATGCATTGAGGAACCAGGAAAAGGTGAAAGATGGCAAATAGGTTTGGAATATCTATTTATTAAGATGTAAAATAGGCTAAATAGAATTATATTCTGCATCCATCTTAATAGCTGCGTCTTCTAACATTCCCCTAAAAAACCTACAGAGATTAATTTTGACTTAAATAGTCTTAAACAAATTGGATCATAGTCTTATGGTACAAGTTAGTGTGAATTGTGGAAAAGATTTCTCCCAAATCAAGCTGATAAGAATCTTGTGGTAAAAATCTAAGCAATTGTAAAGCTGATCTACTCTTACGGGTAGAATTAAGGCCTGTTGATCCTCTAAATAATTATTGGTCCTAATCTTTACTGCTGACAAAGTATTTTGTAATAAGATTCAAAACAGGCTTTGTGTCTCCTATTAAAGACAATGTTGCTTTGTCCTGGTGTGGAAGAAAGTCATAGTTAAGAATGGATTTTAAAAGTAATTAAGGAAAAATTACTTATTGAGATGTAAAGTGTTCTGTAAGGGCATTGCAAATTTAGTGGCACTAAGTAACTTATTCTAGTGATCATATCCTGGTTTTGTGAAACTGCTTCATGTTTTGCAGATTATTTAGAGATTCTTCTTTTATTAGGACAATGATTATTTCTAGTAATGGTTGTCTTGGCAAATCTTTCAAATTCAGTGTCCTTTATGTAATTTAAAATACTAATGTAAAACTAGATTGGCTTTAGGATTGATCAGTTGATAAATTAATTACTTGAATTGGATTATTTGAATTGGAGCTTTGAAAGGAAGATCAGCTTCATCTTGATCTATGTTTCTGTAACATAATCAAGTTTAAATGTCAAATTCTTGTATTATACTGTTGTGGTCTTGCTGAAAGAATATTTGAAATTCTGGTATTAAAAGCTTCCTGATGCATTTTTAATCTTTTAACTTAGACAATTGTCTTAAGCTTTAGGGCCAGATCACTTGTGTTAATAAAAACTGCATGGTGGCTTCCTTCTTGGTGTGACTGCTTTTACTGGTGGTGTTAAAACTGGGAGATGTTGTTTGTACAGGAGGAGGCTATGGCAAAGTAAATGCAGTTCATGTAGAACTGTGTTAATTCACTGTAACAATAACGTGCTTCCAGGAAATCAAAAATTTCCATTCTGAACTGTCAGAACGAGTAGCAGGGCAGAGCAGTGCAGGTATTAAAGGGAAGCAGGAGCTGAACAGTTTCAGTATCTTGCTATAATCTGATGTTTAAATGTCAGTTATGCTGAAATGCTTTCCAAAATTGGAATTCTCATGATGCTTAGGTTTTGATTAGTTATTTCTTTCCTTTTTTTTCCCTAATGGTCACCAGATTTTCTTTGGAAATGCTTCTGCAATATATGCTACGTGCAGAAAGATTGTGCTACTCACCAAGAAGAAAATCCCAAACAGTTTTAATATTTTAACATGGGTACTGTAATGTTGTTTGTGGTCTGTTTTTATCAAAGGAAAAACAGAAGCCCAGTCTTCAAATGTAGTGCTTTATCTGTGTAGTTCTTCATTTTAGCCTAGAAAAATGAGGACCCAAAGTAGCTGATGGGCTTAGAGCACTTTGGACCACAGGTCTTGCTTTTTTCTTCTGAATTGCATCACGGTTTTTGTCACTACAAACAGTGTAGCGTTATGATTTCTCTTTCCTGCCTATCAGTCTGATGTCTTAGCTGGAAAAGGACTGAAACAGTTTCTTGAAATGTTGAAGATTTTTAATAAGTAGAGATTAAGACTAATACAATCCACTTGCAGTTAGAACACACACTCAGGACTGATCAAAACCCAATTAATTACAGTGATGTTGGGGCTTCTCGTTGTCTCTTCTGGGAAGAAACATTTTAATTATAAACTATTATTTACAATATAATGTACAACTTTTTATAATAGGAAAATACACAAATTGTGTAGGTTTAGGGGATTTTAAATGGTATTTACAAGCCCTTCTGCCATTTTCTCTGTTCTGCTTCACTTTGGCCCACTTAATTTTTCAGTTTATAGTGTAGCATGATAAATGCCTTTAAGGCAGCAAAGGTGTATTTTCTCTTGATCTATCTAGAAAAGGTGAAACATTTTCAAAAGTAACATTAACATATATGACATGGTAAAGTTTGGGAATTTTCTACTCTGAGTCTTTTTTCCCCACATAAAACAATTTATGTACTCAGTTGTAAAGTGCTGTGCATCTGTTAGGTGCCTGTAGGAAAATGTACTGCTACTGACAGAAATTTCCCATTTGGAAAGGAACAGTCTCACAGGGAATCAAAGGAAAGACCATTTGTGTCGTGGAAAAGGTTAAGAATGAAATGCCTTAGGGTTGGTGTCAGCTGGAGATCTTTGTGGTGATAAATGACTAAAATCCAGGAGGAAACTTAGATTATTTGTTGGGTTACTATGTTACACAAAGCTACTCTTCCTCATTGAATTAGCAGCTGAAACTCGGGGTTATGGAGCTGTTTGAGTACATTGGCATTTCAGTTGAACTGAAATGTCTGCCTTATAAAAGAAATTTTAAATTATTCAGGTTTAGTGGAAAGGCCACCAGCATGAAAAATAGTGGTTTCTCACCAATAATCAAAGGAAGTTTAAGCTTTTGGTTGGTTTACAGGACTGCCTGAATGGATATACTAACATTTGTGTGTAGAGATGAAACAGCGCTTACATGTTAATTTTGTTTATCTTCTTGGAGTTATAAATTACTGTGTAGCCAACCTCTAGCAGCTAATGAAGTTTACACAGGTCCAGTTTCCTGCTTAATCACCGTGGAGTGATTTAGAATACATAGGACCACTTACAGAATTACACCTATATACATATAATTGCACAGATGCATACTAAAAAGTATTTAATAATGGAATGAAGCTCATCTTTAACTGTAAAAATCATCAGCTTAGAACAGCTTTTTTGTTCTTGTACAGAATTTTTAGATAAAAGAAATTTTTAAACCCCACAAAATAAATATTAACTTATATATCTAAAGTGAAGTATGGAGAAAAGATTTTATTAAGTGAGGAATATCAGGACAATCGTAACAATTAAGCAATTATTGTTAAGTCCTACTTGTCTGATTTTTCCCGAAACATTACTTTATGGTAGATACTGTTTTTCTTGCTTGGGTAAATAGCAGTAATGGAGCATGGAATAAGGAAAATTCTATTGTCTAAACCTTTGGAAATTCATATGAAACCATCAAAAATTCTCTGGAGTTACATGCTGATGTAAAAAGTAGATTGCCAGTCTTATGATAATTCACTGTGTTTGTGTCAAGACATCAGTATTTCAGCTACTTTAGTTAAATAAAATCTAGTTAAATAATGTTTTAAACAGAGTTCCTAGTAGTCTTATGAACCATTTATCTGAACAGCAGCATTAAGATTTTGAGTTAAATCTTAAATACTTTTCTGAAACCTTTTTTACCACAGGTGAGCCATTATAAAAATAGGGATCCTAAAGAAAAATGACCATGGAAAGAGCAACACAGAACCATGTATATGTACTTTGTCTTTTTTTCTCTCTACCCAAGCTTTTAACTTAGTTTTCTGCAACCTTTCATATTCACTGTATCCCAAATCTAACTCTTAAAGCCTTTGGCTTGAAAATGTGGTATGTCAGCATCTCTAACTGGTCATTTGCATTTGTTTCCAGGAACAAATGATGAGGAAAAAACAAGCAATGCATCTTGATGCACGCTATGTTACAATGGTAGAAAATGCCTATTACTACTGTAATCCCCCTCCAGCTGAAAAAACTGTGAAGAAAAAACGTCCTCCTTTGCAGGAATATATCCGTAAGCTTCTTTACAAGGACCTCTCCAAGGTCACCACAGAGAAGGTAAATCCTTTCAAAATCCTTAATACAGTTTTTACTGAAAGTGGTGTAGTAATAACTTTGGAAAAGGTTTGGGGAGGGCTACGTTTTTTTCAGTTGCAAGGAAGAGGGATCATTTTTGTATTCATGAATAAAATGGTTAATTTCTTTTATTGGAACATGTAGAAGCTCCGGTTGTGGACCTGTGTTCTCAACAGCATCAAATGCTGAACAAAGGGAGAGTGAGATGAGAATCATTGTGTTCTGTACCTTGTGTTGGGAGAGTAACGGACAAAAGGCTTCAATTAAATACAGACTGTAAGAGCAAGGCAATTATGGAACAGCCTTGGACAAATTGATCAGTAGCTCAAGTACAGCAGTTGGGTTATGTACATAGAGTCTTCCATAGCCATTGCAGGTCTGCAGGATGCCTGGAAGGGAGAACAAGGTTGTTTGCAGATGCTTACAGGAGAGGGGGGGAATGACAGGGAGCATCTTGATGTTTTACCTGCTAAAATGTGAAGCTTGTCTTAAAATTTGGTTTAGGTCCTGAGACAGATGCGCAAGCTGCCTTGGCAGGATGCAGAAGTTAAGGACTATGTTATATGCTGTATGATCAACATCTGGAATGTGAAATATAATAGTATTCACTGTGTAGCCAACCTCTTAGCAGGGTTGGTCCTTTACCAGGAAGATGTGGGAATTCATGTTGTGGATGGAGTGCTAGAGGATATTCGACTAGGAATGGAGGTAAACAATCAGTATCCTTGCTAAGCTATACTTATCTACTTATGTTGAAAGGAAAACTAAAATAATTGTACTTAAAGAAAGGAATCCTTGGATTCTCTCTTTTTTTTGATCTGATGACTTTTCTACCTCAGTCACTTCCTTTGTATAGGTTTATTTAAATTAATAGAATAACTGTACCAAAAAAACCCCAACAGAACCAAACTAACATTACTTAAGACAATTATTTTGCCTCCCTTATCATAGTAAGGCCATAGAATTTATTCTTTGACAGTGTAGACAGATTTACACAACTTCCAGTAAGTTTGGAGACCAGTCCATATTTTAAAAGCTGTTATAATTACAAGATTTTTCTGACTGAAAAGTCATCATAGATTTAAGATGGAGTGTATGCTAAATGTATTGGAACTTAAATACTAGCTGACCAGCTTTCATAACTACTTCTTAGTACTTACTTTCATGTAATGTATGTAGCCATAAATAACCATCTTTTATTATAAGAAATTCTGTCAACTTTTTAATACACTTTTTTCTTCTGTAAAAGGTTGGTTGAGGTTAGTTTTTTAAATTTTCTGTTGTGTCTGCATGATAGAGTGAATTTTCTTGTTCTTTTTTGATAAAGGTTAATCAACCAAAGTTCAACCAACGGCGGATCAGCAGTGCCAAGTTTTTGGGGGAGCTTTACAATTATCGAATGGTGGAGTCAGCTGTAATATTTAGAACTCTCTATTCCTTCACCTCATTTGGTGTGAACCCTGATGGCAGTCCTAGTCCACTGGACCCTCCAGAGCATCTTTTCAGAATCAGACTCGTCTGTACTATCCTTGATACCTGTGGGCAATATTTTGACAGAGGATCCAGCAAGCGAAAACTTGATTGCTTCCTTGTATATTTTCAGGTATTCTAAATATTATGCAGATCTGTAAAGTTCTTTAACAAGCTAATAATATAAGTCAGTCTGGTGCATACTTACCTCACTGTTCTCTAGCACCGTAATTTGTAGAATCTTGTCTGTCTGATTGCAGTTTTAGTTTCAAGTGATATGTTGTGTTGTTGAGTTATGCCAAAATGATGTGGAGGCACTCAGTGCTCACATTGGGGTTTGCTGAACTTGAAGAAGAGATTATTTAGGCTGCTGTCCTCAGCTAGTGGTTTTTGTAGAGAAAGAGGAGTCAGATACTTCTCAGGCCTGCACAGTGAAAGGATGAGAGGTAATGGGCGCAAGTTGCAGCAAAGAAAGTTCTGACTCAATAGAAGCGGGGAAAAGATTTCATAATGAATCAGTTTAAACACTGAAATGAGGAATTCCAGACCATGGAATTCATGCTAAAACTTGCTGGATTTAATTTCTTTTTCCTTCTGCTTTTCTTTATCGTTTATACTAAAACAAGGGTATTAAAAAGTTAAAATTAAGGTGATAACTTAATTCAGACCTTAAGGATACAAATCACTCATCTGCATGCAAGGTGTAAAATGGTGTTTTGAAGTGTAGAACCTCAGAATGGTTTGGGTTGGAAGGGACCTCAAGGATCACCTTGTTCAAATCCCCTGCTATGGGCAGGGACACCTCCCACTGGACCATGCTGCTCACAGTATGATATGGTCTGATTTTTAAATGCAAAAAGAAATGTTTTGGGGAAGACATCATTATATTTCTGTTACACCTAATAATTTCAGCAAGCCTTCCTCTTGAGCATGTCATCTTTTAAATAAGATTCTGTTATTCATACTTCATTTTCAGGTCCAGTTTTTGCAGCACCTTGGTTCTCAAGTTCTACTGTTAGGTTCACTTCAAATCAGCATTAATTTTTTACAGTATCACTGTAAGAGGTATATGTGAATTTGTTGTAAAGCAAACTGGATAAGGCAATTGAAGCTGGCTGCAGTCTACAGGTTTTTTTAATGATGTTTTCCCCCTTTTCCCCATAATATGCCTTTGGGAAAATTAATTTTCCTGAAAATATTTGGGGGAAGGAATCGAAAGCTGGCTGGTTGTTAAATGGTTATCTCTTGTATAAAGAGTTTACCATGGGAAGGCACTTTTTTGTCAGGGCTTTTTTGTTGAGTCTTCATACTTTTAACAGTAGTTATGATTCTAAATGTTTGTGATATCAAGTGTTATCAAACAAGTTTTAGTGATATCAAAATATCTAATAGTTGTATGAAATAGGAGAGTAGTGACATGAAAGCTTTTGCATTTTTTACTGTACAAACATGGCATTTTAAACTTCATAACTTAAATGATTTATAAACATCAGTGTGCATATAATTGATTTCAATATTTGGTATTCTAGCGCTATGTGTGGTGGAAAAAAAGTCTGGATGTTTGGACAAAAGACCACCCTTTTCCTATAGACATAGACTATATGATCAGTGATACACTGGAACTGCTGAGACCAAAGATAAAGCTCTGCAATTCTCTGGAAGAAGCTGTCAGACAGGTGCAAGACTTGGAACGAGAATTCTTAATAAAATTGGGTAAGAAAATCTGCAAGGGAAGTAAGGTATTTTTGACAATTCCTGTAATTCTTAAAATTGCCTCTTTATGTTGGTAATAGGTAACTTTTGTTATTGTTAGGATCATTTATTTTCATGATACAAATGTTTTTGTACCTTTTGTACCTTCTTTGCATGTTTCTTTCTAATCATCATAGATACCATACAGAATCTCCATAACTCTAAAGTAATAGATGTAAAAAACAGTCAATATGAATACTCTTAATATAATAGTATTTGGAGAGCAGAAGTGTGTGTGTGTGTATTAATTTATGGAGTCACATGGTGCAAGTTGTGAGAAAGAAAATCATTAAATTAATCAGAAAAATGTAGGAATCACACTAATTTCGGGAGAAAATGGGCTGGCAGCACAGCTCTGTTGAAAATACAGATTAGTGAGTATTTAAACTGTTATCATATTAATCTTTAAACCTCTTTAAACATCTACATAATGTTGGATACTACTGTGCTCATTGTTAAATAGAGTTGTTTTCTAATCTTCCATTTTTATTTGAAAACAAGCTTGTTCATTAAAAGATTTTATATGTAAAGTTTGCACTTTTTAAGTGTTAATTAGAGCACTTCATCTACTTGGACACATTCAATTTTTAAGAATATGGGATGAATGTTAATATTTCAGTGGGGTGAATATGTCTAATAGCCACATAAAAGGTGGCAACTTCTAGTTTTTTTTAAATTATGCTATTTATTTAATTGATGTGCTTGAAATTCCCTGTGTAGTAACTGAAAAGCAGATTAGAATTCCCCTGTGGTGTGATCTAAACTCATTGTTTTCATGCTCTCAAAATGATAACCAAGAAGAAATATACAACGAGTTATATAAACTGTAAAGTTCTTTTAAAAGGTACTCAGCACTTCCTTCCTATAAATAACAGGAGCTTCACAAAACTTTACACTGATGGCTGACCCTAAGTGCAGTTGGTCTAATGTCAAAAAAGGAATGACAGCCTGAATAGTGACTGTGTTGACTCCTCAGTAAATTCCTAGAGAAACTAGGAACCTAGTTCCAGGCCACTGGAAGTCTAGACATCAGCAATCCTCTGGAGGATTAAATGGCTTTTTAAATTAAGAAAATTAAAAAAAAAAAGAATGTATGAGAACAATAGTGTATGCTGGATGTTTGGGGGTTTTGCATTGGATGACTTAAACATTGTAATAGTCATTCTCTAAGAACAGATCTTAATTTTTTTTCCTGAATCAGAACCATGCTCAATTCTTAAATACATTCAGATTGAAATCTCTATCTAAGACTAAACAGGACCCTGAAACACTGGAAAAAGCTGAGACTAATTTTTCACTTCTGTGGAAATGGTACAGATAATCTAATAGATTGAAGGATGCCTTACTGAAAGAAAGGAGATATTTATGTTTGATATTTTATACACAGAGTAAACTAAAACATCTTGAAGGACAGAAGGCAAGCAGGTCAGCAAGAGAAACTGCAAGTTGAACACACAGTGTAAGAATGTCAGACCTGTCTGCANGATATTTTATACACAGAGTAAACTAAAACATCTTGAAGGACAGAAGGCAAGCAGGTCAGCAAGAGAAACTGCAAGATGAACTAAACACACAGTGTGAGAATGTCAGACCTGTCTGAAGGGAGGATGAGCACACCAGATAGTACTTGTGGAAGAGGCTTTGCTTTCCCGGAGATTTCATATAGGCACCTACATCCTCATAGGTTCAAGTACAGCCTCAGAGCATTTGGATTTATTATAGGCTGAGAAAATTGTTGTTTCAAAACTGTTAATTGACAGTAGAGGGAAGTACTGTAGCAAAGACTGCAGGAGCTTCATGTTTCTGGTTCTGCTGGTTTTGTGCAGTCTCTGTAGTTTGGTACTCAGATTTTGTTGCGTGTATCAGTAGGGTCCACATTTAGTTGGAGGATGTTTTGAGGCAGTTTGCACAGCTTCTTCTCTTCTCTGGGAGATTTTAAACATTCTCTCTGATGTTTTCCTCCTTTTCTGACAGGACATTATTACCCTTTATGTCTATGCTAACTATATAGAAAATGTTTCATTCAGAAGTCAAGTATTATTACCAATGGGAAGTTTTAGTGCTCAGTTACAATGGACTTTTGAACTGATCTTCCACATATAACTTCAGTGGTTATATGTGTTCTAATGTTCTAAATTTTTCTCTTTTTCCAAATTGCAGGAATTGTGAATGACAAAGATTCCAAGGATTCCATTACAGAAGGAGAGAATTTGGAAGAGGATGAAGAAGAGGAGGAAGGTGGAGCAGAGACAGAGGAACAATCTGGAAATGAAAGTGAAGTAAATGAGCCAGAAGAAGAGGTGAGCTTAATAATTTACCTTGCCTCATGTAAAATAAGTGATTTTGATTGCTTGTTACTTTCTGAAGCCCTTCTAAGTCAGAGTTAGCAGGTGAAATCTGGGTGTGCACAGCCCAGTCAGTACTGTGAGGATATTCCCATCCCAGTTCTGTGTATGTGGAAAATTGAGTGTCTGAGGCTTATTCTTTATTTTGGCAGAAACTTGAACCTGACAGCTTTGCTCAGGGTATATGCTGCTTCTCAGCAAGAAGACACCTTCAGCTTTTGGCATGAAAAAAACTCACTTTCAGATGACTTTCTTTATCGGTTGTAGAAGCAAATGTATTGACTAAATGTCAAAGCAGTCATTAGGACAAAATAACAGGTGTTCAGGATATGTCTATGCAATATGAATAAATAAAAGATTTATGGAGCATAAAAACCTTCCTTGTTTACTGTGCTAATAATATTTTCAGTCAAAAATGGTGGAGCCAATAAAAAAAACCACAAGTACGTAGAAATTCGGACTTGTCACTATGACACAGCAAAGTTGACATGCTAATGGTATTGTTACAAGAAAATGAGTTCATCAAGGAAATCCAGAATGGTTTTTCTCCATGTGCTTGGGCTGGTTGATTTATTAATAAGCTTTCTTTCAATAGATATCTCTCAGCATTAAAGGTCCTGAAGTTTGGCTGGGCTTGTACCTTCACCCATAAATTAGTATCAATAGAATCAGAAACAGTTGCAGCGTGGGGGAAGGCACCTCTGGAGATCTTTGTATTTCCCTTCTTTGAACTTCTTGAGTTCTTGCCAATCATTCCTCCAGCTTGTGAAGTTCCCTCTGAGTGGCAGCAGATATCAGCCACCAGTCCCAGTTTTCTGCTGTACATTTGTGAAATTAGTAATAAAGCTGAGTGAGTTCAGACTGAAACATTAAATAAAAACCAAACAAATTTACAAAGACTTAACTAAACAACATGAAGAGTTTAGGAAAATGTTTGAGGAACCAGCTGTTCTTCTTGTTTTAAAATAGTCAGCAGTTAAAATTGAATATTTCAGGAGGGCTCTGACAATGAGGAAGAAGAGGGTGAAGAAGAGGAGGAAGAGAACACTGATTATCTTACAGACTCCAATAAGGAAAATGAAACCGATGAGGAGAATACAGTATGTATTGAGCTGGAGATAAGTGAATTGAATTTGCATCTTTGATTTTCTTTACTCAATGTTTTTTGCCAGTGCTGCTCATAACATATCTGGAAAAATACAGCAAGGACACTTCCTGCTATTCTTTCAAATACATTTTATAGCTTATTTTGATGTGTGCATACTTTGGTTATTACCTTTTGAAAATTTTTATGCTGTCAAATTTACTACAACATGTTTTCTCTGTGAGCTTTCACAGGTAGCTAGACTGGAAAATATTGTGTAAATGATGGTTTTGCAATGCCAGCAATAGTAGCAAGCTGGTAGGATATAATTAGGTAAACCAATTACACTCCACTAGATCTCAAAACAGAAAAGGAGACAAGCCAAGTAGTGTGAAATTCCTGCAATACAAATTTGGGATTGACAGATTATAATGTTTGCAGCTAAAGAACCCATCTAGTTGAGCCTGAATTGCAGTTACATAGTAAGGAAATAATGAACATTATAGAACAATGTGTTATGGTGCTGACTTCTGACATTTTTGTTGTCATGTTGTGCTTTCCAAATAATTGGAGAGTAGCCTTTGTCCTGAAAATATCATCTAACTTTATGGACTTAATGGAAAATTGAATTAAAATAGGTGTGTTAAGGATAGAGACTTTTTTTTATTGTTGCCACATCTTGAATGTGTCCATGTACCTGCACACACACACACGAGTCTGTCAGAATGTTATGGGTGACCATAAATCAGGAAATACGCTTTTCAAGAGAATAATCAAGGCAGAAAACTTCTTTTTTGAACAATTTGGTTCTATAAACCTTTTGATTGTGTGTGATATAGAAGCAATAAGGATATTTTCCACTTACTTCTGGAATGAATATTCATATTTCTGAAACTAATGTAATGGATGATTTTTTCCCATTGCAATAGGAAGTAATGATTAAAGGAGGAGGACTGAAGCATGTCCCTTGTGCAGAGGATGAGGACTTCATTCAGGCCTTGGATAAAATGATGCTGGAAAATCTTCAGGTATTATCTTAATTTAATGTACAGCTAAGTGTAGTTGATTTTTTTCTTAAAGTAAATAAGTGATTAATGCTTGGGTTACCATACTAAAGGAATGAAGACACTTTTTTTTCCTTTGTTTTGGCCTCTTCTATGCAGTTGACTTGTTTGGCTTTTAGTAAAATAGCTGTTAATTGTATTGTTTGCCCAGTGAATACATGACATACTGACTTATGTTTTGCAGAATGAGTAGTGAATGCAGCAGATACTGTGCAAAACTTCTGACTTTATCTTAGGTTTTAATAGGCTTAAAATGCAGATACATTTAAATTTACGTAAGCTTTTAGTACTTTGTTTTCTTAGTCACATCTGGTAAATATTTCAGTATTGAGTATAGCAAGCCCTGTATAATAAATGTATTAATAAGATGTACAGTAAAAATCTTGAATTAAGAATGTACATTGTACAGTGTGTCTCATCAGGTCTCTAGATTTCTTTCCCTTAGAGATTGCCCTGTAACTTTCTTCTTCACAAACAAGGAAAACAAAAGGAAAATATAGTAAGCCTAATAAATGTATTTATGTATTACTTCATTTTCCTGAAGGTTAAACCTTTTCTCAGTTGTGAAAATATGAATGTTGCCAGCCTGACTGACTGTGTCAGCATCTGATCATTTACAGAATTCACTTTTTTTCATAGCAACGGAGTGGTGAATCTGTTAAAGTGCATCAGTTGGATGTTGCTATTCCTCTGCATCTCAAAAGTCAGCTAAAGAAGGGCCCCCCACTTGGAGGTGGGGAAGGAGAGTCAGAGTCTGGGGACACAATGCCATTTGTCATGTTAACAAGAAAAGGCAACAAACAGCAGGTAAGGTATAGGTACTGTTTAAATAAATAAAGACCTTTCACTTCAAAAAAAGTAACACAGAATTTTTTATTTCTTCTTTCATTTCTCAAAATCAGATACAGACAACTTCATTTTGACACATGGAAAATACCATATATAATTTCTTGGAATTCTTGGTTGTTAATAGAAATGATGTAGAAAAATTCTGTGGTCAGATTATACCATTACTGTTTACATTTGGTGATTCTCCCAGTAGGTCAGTGGTATGTCTTGCATGTATTTTAGATATAGTTGTGGAAGATGAAGAGATGTGGTTGGTGGACTGCCACTGAACATTGAAAGGGCTAGAAAGAAAAAGGAATATTCCAGAATCTTTAAGATTCTACAGCTTTTTCCTGAAAACACTTTCAACTTCAAATCAAGATATATAGTCATTGCTAAATTCCATTTCCTAAGTAGCTGCCACTTGGCTGAATGTATTCAACTTGCAAAGAGAAAAAAAGTCATTATCCCTGAAGACACTGTTAGAAAACTCTTCCAGAATGCATGGAGTGAATCTCCTGGAGAAACTTAAATGGAAATCAGGTTGATAAAACAAACTAACTCCTTGCTTCATGCAGCTAGGTTGTATGTTAGTCTTGGCTCTTTTCTCCAGTGTATGTTTGAATTTTCCTAGCTCAGCAAATGCACAGTACACAAATCTCTACCTAACACATTCCACATGTACTTCTTGTCATGGTTTAGGGCTTTTAAAGAAATCTTTTCTTTTTGGTTGTATAATTTGATGAAAATAAATTACTCTGAATTTACATGGAAAGCATATCCAAGGAGTTGTTTCCTGCCATATATGTGAGCCTTTCAAGTGTTTAGATCCATGTCATTACTTGGTTTTTACATTTGTTACCTAAACTGTGACAGTAGTGTAGCAACATGTTGGGGTGTATAAACCTGAACTAGGCTCCTTCTCTTCCTTCATATGAAACACATTTCAAAAATCCATGTACGAAGTGGTTATTCTGTTTTCCTGGAACTTCAATGTGGTGTACAAAGTTCTACAAAAGCTCTGAGTGGGAGACATTTGTGATCATCGGTCTGAAAAGGAGCTTAAGAGAACTCCATTTTTTAAAAAATGCTGCTTAGCCTTTTCAGGATAATTTACTAGGAGTATCTGTAGTTACAAGGAATTTGGGATCTTCCTATTCCATATAAAGGGGAAAGTATTGCAGAAATGTGACTTAGAAAGAAAGCAGAACTTGTTCAGGAGTTTTCCCTGCTCCTCTCCCAATATTTGGTTTTTGGAGTAGGCTCTTCCTGCCAAAACTCCTCTCAGTGTTTCTAGAAATGTAGAAAACAGTTGCTTTATAGACTACTTCAGCTCTTCAGCTGAATTAATGAAAGGCTTCTTTGTCCATAGTTCTGTATTCAGGAAAAAAATGTGTTTTAGTACAGAGTTTTAATAGAAAAATAAGCAGGAAAGAAGAGGTGGAGTTGAAAAGAAAACAATTATTCCTTCTTACGGTGCTTTATTTTAAATCTGAATGAGCAGAATGTGCAATGAGTTTTGAGGTGATTCACTGTTAAGTTATAGCTGTTAACTTTCAGCTTTTAAAAGCAGTCAAAAGAAGTTTGCAGCAACCTGGGAAACTGTAACTAACTTCATCTGCACAGTCACCAGAGTGATAAATGACATCAGCCTACTTGCTTGCTCTGCTAGTAATGATTTCAATCTCTGTATTCTTTGTCAGTGGTGCTCCTGAAATAAGAAATGTTAGAAAAATGGAATGTGCTGTGCTTCCTTCCCGAGGGTAACATTTGGTAGTGGAGGTCCAGTTGCCAAATACTCATTGACATGTCAGTGTCCACCCAGATTTTAGTGCAGCATTGACATGTAGTTTTTTTGAAGTAATACAAGAGCAACTGACTGGTATTTACCAGCTGCATATATCCAAATTAATGGTCATTGAAGGCTGATAGTGACAAGATAGATATTTTATCCTCAAGACTTAGAAAACTAGTAACAGTAGAACCTAACATGGTTATTTGAAATTAAGATGATGGCATTGTGATTTATCCATGAGCCATGAGAGTGCAAGGGGAAATAAAGCTGGCATCATAAGGGATCAGAGCTGAGCTGTATCTAATAGCATTTGGTGTTTCTGAACCAGAAGTTTTATGCCAGGTAGGTATGAACTAAAATGAGATATAAACAGTAAAAAGAAAGTCAAGAAATTTGGTTAACTACCTAAGACAAAAGATTTCCTTCCCTTTGAAAGATTTTTAACAAGGCTCCATAAAGGAATGATATCCATGGAATGGTCGAATCTCTCCCTGAATGTGAAATTTTTTATCTCATTTATATCTTCATGTCTTTATCTCATGGCATTTTTGTAAAATCTGTGGTCTAGTCTTCTGAATAATGATTTTTGATCTTCCTTCAGTTTGACATCTTTAGAGTGAAATCCTCCATCCTACATCCAATTCTCACAGATTTGAGAAGAGGTTTTTAATACACCTTTTCACTATTTGCAAATTGGAAATGTTTCAATTGTTCAGTAATCATCATATCCTGTCGTAAGTGTCATCAGTGACTGGATTTCAGGTGGCAGCTGATTGCCTTGAGATAGTGACTCAGTGGTGTTTTGTTAATTGCAAGGCTGTTGTTTTTCTGTATCTCTTTCTCTCATTTACACCCATCTAAAGTTCAGTTTTCTTTTTGTACTTTAAGCATCCTGTCTGAAAACACCAATCCCATTTAGCTGATAAATCCATAGAACAGAGAAAATATAAAGGACATATTAAAATGGATGAGGAGCTTAATGGTGAAGCTGAGGAATGATTTTTATCATGAAATGCTGCTAGTGGATTAGTTATTTGTGTAGTTTACATAAAGTTCATTTGATGATATCTGGGAACCTGCACAGCCTGCTCAGCAATAAGTAACCAGAGCTTATGTTGCTCTTGGAATTTCAACTTCCATTTCTATTCTTCCCTGCACACCTTAATAACAAGCTCATATTTATATTCAGTATAATATGTTATTACCCTTGCCCCAACCCCCCAAAAAATCTCATCTAAATACATGTTGTAGTTCGTAGGATTTAGGAATTTGCTGTACCCAAGTTTTTCTCAGATCTTTGCAAGAGTCTGTCTTTACTGTTTCAAAGACAGTTTATTTTCAAGTGCTTCATCTGAGTCTTCTCACACTCATCACTCTGCTGCCAGTGAGGCATTACTGAGATACCTTGAGATTCTTTAGTGATTATTGCATTAAATACTATCCACAGGTGGTGAGGATTGTACTTTTACTCTAAACCTTCTCAGCAGAGGTTTTGATAATTTATCTCTCTCTGCAGCTTTTGACAGTGTAACAGAAAAGAACTTAGGAATTTACTTCTGTTTCTTTGGAAATAGATCTCCCATGATGAGTAACAAGGAGCAGGATTCAGAGTAGTTCATGGAATATTGAGCATGATTATCGTTAAATGCATTACCCTTCTTATGGCATAGAAATACTTATTCCTAATGGACATGGAGTTGAAGGAAGAAGTGAGATTTTTCTAAATGTTTGCAAACTTTAACATTAAGGATTTTCTTAGAACTGTTGTTTCAGTTGTGGATAAGATTAAGAATTATTTCTGTGTTCTGGAACAATTGTAAAAAAAATAGATATGTAGAAGTAACAAATTGGATTTTCTGAGTCTGGGGAAAAAGAAATCACCTTCCCTACACCTTCCTGAAAATATCAGCTGGATTTCCAGAGAGAGGGTACTTCTGTGGGAGTGCCAAGCTTACCTGGTGTGCTTTATGGCAAATCAGATAATGAGTCTTTAAATCAGAATGTGTGGTGGGCAGATTTGGGTATGGGGGAGGAGGAGAAGATCGGTCTGACACCATGGTTGTCACTAGACTAAGAAGAAGCACTGGGGAACCAGAATTACTCTTAAAAGTAAAGTACTGGCCAGGGAATTCCAGGGAAAGTCTGCAATGCTTGAAATGTTTTTCCTCTGTTATCACAAGAGATAGTAGTAGATATTCTGCTCAGGGGGCTTCATCTCTTTGGAAGGAAGAGACCTGAAGAGGGAGATGCAGCTTTCTGAACCAGCTGTGGTGCTTTTATCTCAAGACCAGGGCAATTCCCTGTGGGTAAATCAGCTGGTATGAAAAGAAGAAATAAAGCATTTGGCTATGCCTTCCTAGGGAAAGACAGTCAGATTTGTTCACATGAATACTGTGTGTAATAGGTTTTGAACTTGGCCTTTTTTGTGTGCTCTCTGTGTCTTTAGCAGGTCTTGCATTTTCTCATGCTGCTTTATGTGAAATGCAGGTTCAGAACAAGCCAACAACACACTTCACAGTAGAAACTTCTGTAGAAAGTACCTCATTGAAATAACATAAAAATAACCATAGCATTTCTGTATTTTGGATTGTTTTGTATTGGTTGGGTTTTTACTCTGATGTGCACTTAAAAACTTATTTTCATTTGCAGTTTAAGATCCTAAATGTACCAATGTCTTCCCAACTTGCTGCAAACCATTGGAACCAACAGCAAGCAGAACAGGAGGAGAGAATGAGGATGAAAAAGCTCACTTTGGATATCAATGAACGGCAGGAACAAGAGGACTATCAGGGTAAGAAAATCACCAAGGATTTAGTTTTTATTTTCAGGGGAGCCTTTGTGGATCTGCAGAAAGCATTATTTGTGATGATTAGCAGCTGAAGTTCTAAATATTCATTTGCAGTACATATGGGAAACCTGTATTTTGATTTTAGTAATTTATTGTTTCCTCCCTGGTCTTTATACTTGGAGAAGTTTTTGTAGTTGTTCCATGAAAAGGAATTTTCAAGTGGATCTCAAATTTCAGCATTTCCATTTATTTTGGGAAAGGGGAAGAACTGAGATTGTTCTTTTAAAATTAATGTAATACAAAATCAATGTGATGTTTGCTGCAAGACAGTTGAGTTGGATACAAGATGAATACTGTGCAATTTAAGCTCTGCTTTTAAGCTATTAATAGGTGTTTTAGATATTAATAATATTTAGACTCCTTAGTCTTGCTGAGACTTGCAAGTCACGAGGTAACCTAGAGAGAAATAGAAAATGTTACCTCAGCTTCATTTTGTAAAGGTGCTAGGAGTCCCCAAATCTGGAGCATAAGCATATATTAACAAAATTAGGGTTTTGTACAGATTACACGATTGATTTGTGTTTTGAAGACATGTGAGTCAGGCACTTTGGAACCTGGGCAGATTGAAGCAAACAATACAGCAGATCATACAGTCCCCAAACAGGTGCACTTCATGTGTTTAGTTGTTGGGTGGTTTGTTTTGGGTTGTGGTTTTCTTCAAATTCAACTTCCCTCTGCTTACTCAGATAGTAAACAAAGCCAGACCAATAAAGCTGATGTCTTGTGTTACTGTTTCCATTTAACATCTCAGAAGTTTTTGCTCTGCTTTTTTTTTGTAAAGATGTTGTAGTCTGGTGGTAATCACAGTATAAGTAGTTAATTAGCAGGAAATCTCATTTAAGGCATTTAGTGAAAGGTCATTGTTCATCAGGAAGTGGGAAATTAAAGCAGTTTTAATTTTAAAAGACTATGGAATGCAGTACTTCTTGCAGAACTTTGATAGTACCAGAACTAAACTTGTAATTGTAAAAAGGAGTATCTTCCAAAGTGAGTGTCTGCAGAGTGAAATCCTCCAGCTCTGAAGAGATAACACAATATATTCTTAGTGTTAAACGTGGTAATTAGCTCAGAAACTTTCTGAGACACTCTGCTGTTTTAAAGCCTACTTGTGAGAAAGGAAGAGAGAGACTCTAGAATTAGACATTTTAGTGCTTCTCTCAGACTTTTTGTTGGTTTTTCCTCATTAGGTACTTCTAATATTTCTACTGGTCAAGGCATTTGGGTTATTTATACTGTTGTATGACTTTGTTGATATCTAAAATGAGCCTGTTTAATCTAGGACTTTATTGTGAGCAATTGTGTTGTATATCTAAAAAAGGATCACACTGATTTATGTCTGTTGGACAAAATCAGACAACTGATATGAATTGATAACTGGAAATAGGGTTTTTTTATTTTCTCATAGATTTTTATTTAGTTGCTGTGTATAAAGCAATACAGGAACGAGGTCAACACAAAAGCAAAAGGTTTTTCCATAATTGACATCCCTTTTTAAAACAGGTGTTGATGCATCTTTAACCTATACAGAGTACAACCAAACTGAGAAGGACCAGTCAGGCTAAATTAAACAGGCCAAATTACATTCACCTTTGGAACAATTTTTTATTTTGATTTTGTGCAGTTGATTGTTACTTTTGAAGAGTCATCCTGTCTGTGACAAGTAGGTACCTACTCATTGAATGAAAGTGTTGGGTTTAAATTTCTGTTTCAAGCTTTGAAGTTACCGAGGGAGGAAGAATTCTCAGTTTCTGGAAGAATGCCTCAGGGTTGTCCCAACATTTGCACATGTAGTTGTTGTTCTTTTCATCTGCACTGGGTAGCTAATAGATGGAAATTCACCAATGTACTTCAAAGTAGTATCAGATAAAGATTTAATGTTTCAGCAAAACTTAGTATATTACAAAGATTTTTTAATTTAAAGAGCTATTAGGAACTTGGGTGGTTCTCTAGTTTAGACTGGTACTTTTCTGTGCAGATTATTTTTTTCCTTCACTAAAGAACTAAGGAGGTTTGGTGATGTGCCTTCAGCCTAGAAAACATACTGTGCTCCCCTGCCATCTCTGCCTTCTGTTACATTCTCCAGTTCTGAACTTCCCAGTCCCATATTTCCTTTCACCTGCTGTGTGGAAAACAGAAGAGGCAGATGTGCATGTACTTGTTCATTCACTGCTTGCTGCTCACACCTGCCTGGCAGGTTACCCTAATCTGGTTTTCCTTCTGAGTCTCCTCATTGTCCCCAGAGCTCTCTCCTGGCACACAGGGTTGTTGGGAAGGCTAATGTTTCATGATGTTTACAAACATGGGCTGTCAGTGTGTTCAGTGGCTGCCTTTGCCAGGTGCTGAATTCAGTGTGCAGAACATGGATACAAGGGTCACTGACTGACACAGATATTGAATCAGTCACAGTTTCCCAGTTTCTCCAAGACTGGGTGGATAACTTCACTGAACGTTTCACCTGCATTTTGTAAATGGTGAGGGAACCTCATTAGTGTCTCTGGTTTGGCCCCACTGAGAGCAGTGTGTGTGCAGCAGGTGATGGGTATGTGTCTCCAATGAGATTATCAGAGATTGGAGAACCAGACAGAGCAGACTTTCAAACATAATCTGTTTAACAGCTTATTCCACTTTTCCCCTTCATTTATCCCATCTGTCTGTTTGCTGAGTAATGTAGATCCCTGCTCAGGTGGACTGTAGGAATACTTTCCATTAGATGCATTAACAGATTGGCAGAGGTTACCTCCTATGATGTATCTGTAATTATATTGGATACTTAATAAGCATTAACATAGCCTGGTAAAGAAACATTTTTTTTTATCATTAAAAAAGGAAATAAAGTTTTAGAAATTAAGTTTTACCAAATGTCAAAATACAATACTATCCTAGTTTAAATTGCACATAAGTTGGCTGTCCAGGGCTAAACTGGATAGTGTGGGCTGCTTTCTGCACCCAAATTATTCCCACTGATGATAAAGTGGAAAACTGCATCCGTGGGACAGCTGGTGCAATGTAGGTCAGCTGAGTCACCTTCTTCAGGTGCCTGTCTTCCCTGGAAAATGATCCAATTATGCCAAGCTTAGACTTAAATACCTGACTGGTAATGCCTAATTTTAGGACAGGTTTCTTGCTGAGTCTTTAATTGGCAGCAGCATTGTCCAGTTGTTACTATTCCAGGGAGGTTTAATGTTGAGGCCACTCATGCCGCTGTGAGTCTTTGTTCCTGATCATTGATGAAGAAAGTGGTGGCTGATGTGTTTAGAAAGAAAAGGGCACAGGCCTTTTCTTGAGCATCTGTGCTGAAAACCATTGCTGGCAGTTCCTTCTGCAGGAACATCTGGAAATGCAAGTTCATATTGTGGGGTAGCTTGGGTTTATCAAAGCTGTGGATGCAATTTGTAACTTTTTGTAATTAACTTCTGTGGAATAACTTGAGTGTTAACTCTACAGCAAAGTGTAAGTGTAAATAGCAGTGAAATGTGCGTATGTAAATTCCTATGTAAAAATTATGCATAGAAAATGTATTTAACTTCCTTCTGTTTACTTTTCTTCTGCCTGAAATCCCAGAAATGTTGCAGTCTTTGGCACAGCGTCCAGCTCCAGCAAATACTAATCGTGAGCGGCGGCCTCGTTACCAGCATCCGAAGGGAGCACCTAATGCAGATCTAATCTTTAAAACCGGTGGGAGGTAGGACAATCTTCCTTTAAATGTGGTAATTCTGGTTCTGGGCAAGTAATTATCTTCATAATTGAAAGAGATAATGATCTCTGTAGTGAGTGCTTGGGCAGTCGTTTCCATCCTAAAGCATTCTCTTAAAATGCCAAGCAGTGTTTTGTGCTTCTAACACAGTGTCTGTACCTCCGTGACAGTTTGGAAGCCAGAAGCCAGAAGATTTTTCAGTTGTGAAATGGCTGCTAGAATCTAAGCCTCTATTTGTAGGGCAAAAGATGCATGTCTGCTTTCTCCATGAGAGGGGGAGAGGATTGGGTTTTTTTAGTATCTGCAGAAATTCTCATGCTCTTTCTGTAGCGTGAATTTGACGGAAAAGAGTCATTCCTGATTAGTTGTTCTGAGGCTTTAGTATGTGTCTTTTCTCACTCAGAGTAAGCTGGCAAATAAACCATTTAATTAGCCCTGCAGCACACATTTGAATAGACAGAGTTTTGGTGAAACGCAGACTTGCTTTCAAGTTTCTCTTTTCTTTGCAAGTTCATTTTGAAGGTGGATTGATAGGAGCAGCAACTGGGGAAGGAGAGTTTACCTCCTAATGGGTCTGTCATTGTAAACTGCAAATAAGTTAATGTAATGTACTATTTCTGTGTTCCAGTAGCATTTCCAACTTGTTCATGGTACATATTTATGATCATTTGAGAATGTCCTGATGATCACTCACTCCATTGAGACCTCCTACAGACGCTGCTTGTACAAAAAAAAATTTTTTTTAAAGATTGCAGTTTAAAATAACTGTTTTTAAGAAATGAACCAGATGTAATTCAATAAAATGAGCAGTGCTTTCCATGTAGCTTTTTCATATCACTGCGACCTAATGCTGTTGTAGGAATACAAAATGTTCAGGTACACTGAATTGCCACAATACTTGCAGGTGTTTCATTAACAGCTGCAGCCTTCTGTTCTTTCAGGCACGAGCTGCATGCTGCAGTTATTCTGTAAATACAGCAGCCAGCCCAGTAGTTGTGATATCTGTAGATTTCTTTTAAATTATTTTCTTTAGAAGACTTTTTATATTCTGATGTTGTAGGGACAATATAATTTAGGACTTCACTGAAATAGGTCAGATGTTATCCAGCAAACAGTTTGAGTAGTGTTTGCTTATTCAAGTGCCATGCACTTGCAGTTCTGATGTAGTTTTGTATTATGGAGTTTACTCTTTGTTCTCTTTAATCCATAAACTCCTTGGAACAGAGACCAGGAAGTTTGTTTGAGTAGGTTTATTTTATTTGTTGTGTACTGCAGTGCTCTTCCTGGCAGTCATGCATCAGTTGAGCCATCTCAGCCTGCAGTAAGGAACTAGTACTTTTCCTAACTCCATTTATTTCTTGGAGACTGTGGGTCCACCAATGGCTTCCCACTGGCACAGATTGTCTGTTGCCTATATTCTTAGAGCCTCTGATTTGTAGGATATATTGAAAATTGTCTTCTGACTTTAAAGGTTGCACTGCAGTCTCTGCCCAGACCCTTCTCATGCTTTGTTAAAAAGTTACCCTGTGATTTCTGAGGATACTGGAGGATCTCACTGAGCAGATAGGAACTGAGCTGTAAATTTTAATATCTGTGTAGAGAAGGTTTCACATTCCTGCCTGGTAGAACAAATGATGTAACACAGATGTTATCACTTCCATAAGGACACTGTGTTGTATTGTTGCTGCTTATTTGTACATGAACACAACTGAAATGTTATTTTCTTGCAAAATAACTCAAACTTACTGGAAATAATAGTTTGCTGCTTTGTTTAATGTGTACAACTTACTTTAAAATTCTTGAGGTTAGGGATAATCTTAGCAAATAAATCTCCTGGTTGATTCCACTGTAATGTACAATGTGACAGGCTCTGATAGCTGAGGTAGGAATGAGGCCTTTCTTGCATTTCAGAGAGTGTTGAGAGTAGAGAAATTGATTTGTTGTTTTTACCTTTGCTTTTGTGTTGCTAAACATGCCCTAAGCACTGTGTTTCAAATACCTTTTAGGAAGTTAAATCCAAATCTACCTATTGTAGCAGTTCATTTCAGAAACTAATGAAGGTAGCATTGGGTTCTTCCATATGTTTTTGGCCTTGAACAACTGGATCTCACTAAGCAATTAGCCCTCTACCTGAACCCTAACAATTAGCCCTCTATATGTTTTTTAAAAAAGAGAAATCTTGTGCAGTTTTTACTTTATTTCTCCTCTGTTAATGTCCTTGTTCTGTACTAAAGTAAATACAGTGAGATTTGCAAGCTTTGTCAGATTTATTATTATTTAGTGTGTGCAAAATGCTGGATCAAAAATTGGAGTTTGTTTTTGTTTGTTTGGAATTGCCTGCTTGTATTGCCTCAGGTTTTGAGACCTGCTGATCCTGTAAGGAGGAGATTCTTTCTGGGACTCGTACATTTAAGGCTGACTGACCTTAAAGATAATTTACCGTGCCTCTATTAAAAGTAGAGTTTCTTGATTTGCTTCAGCAGAACTGGGAAGAAAACAATTTTCTCTCTTGCCTCCAGTTCTGTAGCATTTGTTAAGAGAAGCCTTTGGCTTGCAGGCTATTAAACTACTACCTTCAGGAAACACAGAATTTACTAAAGTAATTTTTTTCAGTGATGGGATTATCATAAAAATTGACTTGTACCATTAGGAACAGCTTCTTAAAATATAACGTGGTTTTTCTTTGTTTAAGGGGATTGAGATCCATTAAATGGCTTGGTTTTAAAAGTGAAATGAAAATAACCCCATTATAAAAAATCATTTAAACATTGATTACCAAAAAAGTCAAATTTCTCCCTGTAATTCTTCCGTTGAAAAGTGGGGCCTTACCGAGAATTTTATTTTGTTAAGCCTCTCCTTATGAAAAGATTCAGCCTCAAAATTTGTTGTTGTTTTGAAAGTATAGAATAGGGCCTGCCTGTGTCCAAAGTTCCCCTAGGGATGCAGGTATAGGCTGGCAAACCAAATCATATTCAAGTTAAATGGTGATCTCAGGTCTCTTGTTTACATCTGACTCTTATTTCTCTTTAACCCATTTAATAAAGAAAAATGAAGCGTAACAGTAATAACAGGATGCTGGGATTTTATTAGCTAAATATTCTCATCATAAAGAATATTGCATTAATGCTGAAAAATCAGAGTTTGGATAATAAGGAGAAATGTGAATTTAACATGATTTCCTGTTTCAGCTACTGGACCAACACAATTCATACATCAGCTGTCATGAAGGTGATGCATTGACAATACTGCTTTATGAAGCTTTGAATTCACTTCTTACTGAGATGAGCCTTTCAAACACAGCTAAGACATTCCAAACCCCTTTTCAGGTGTCTCATGGGAGGGAAGCAAAGGGAGGAATATGAGAGGGGCCTCCAAATCCTGCAGCTGCTTCTGGTGGGCTGCACTGGAGCAGAAAAGAATAGAAAAACCTCAGGTGCTTGCTGTGGCAGGATGGTGCTTGTTGAGCTCTGCAAGCAGGGTGTGAGTCTAACCCAGACAGCAACGTTGGAGAGACACCTGATCACAGTTCAGTTCAGAGGGAATGGAAGGCAAAATTGTATTTGTAAGCCATGCTCAGTTAGAAAGATTCCTGTGTTTGAAAAGGTTCTTTCAATATAAATAATGACAACTGCCTACCAAAAATCCCTGCAGCTCTGTGGCCCTCTGGAAACCAGCTACCAAGCACCAAAACACCTCCCCGCTCCCAACCCACTCTACACACTGACTTTGATTTCACTTTGTCAGAGCATTTTATTTTTCATGGATAGATGAGAATATAAAATAACTCGCAGAAGTTAAGTTATTTAGGTGAGTCCAGCTTGTGTGGTTTATTTGAATTTTGATGTTCACAGTATGGAATGTGGTAAGTCAGATGTGATTGGTTTTTAATGGGCACCTTGGTGTTTTCTGTTTCTTGTTCGTGGTTTTGGGTGATTAGGGGAGAGACAGAACAAAGAGCATGGAAGCTGAGATTAGTTGAGAAAAGCAAAGGAGGGATTGAACTGGGAGAGGAGGTGTTTGGAGCTGGAAGTTTGTGAGATGATTTGTGAAGAAATGCAGCACTGCAGAAATGCAGAGTGTTGTGGATTGGACACAAGGGGATTAAGGATAAGTGTGAAATCCAACTTCAAAGGTCTCACATGTCAAGAAATAAAGAGATTTTTGTGATCTTGTGATGTCAGCAACATGCAGAAAGGAGTTGATTATTGATACTCTCCTGTGCACTTCTCAGTTTAAGCTGTGAAGTTGTCCTGCTGACTGAGCTCTCCCAGCTTCACCCATGCCATGGCTTTGTGATTATTTCATAGCCTGTGGTGTGAGGTTTCTGTGTGCTTTCCTGGCTTCCAGTTTTCTGCTCCAGCCATGGTTTGTGTCAGAGGTTCTGTGTGTTTCCCTGTCACAGGTAGGCAGTGCTAATGCTCAGCAGTGGTGTGAGAAGCCGACTGTGTGAATTTCATACAAATTAACAATGTGTCAGTGGCAAGAAGGGCAGTGTGGGAGGAGACTGCACATTCATTTTGCACATAGAGCTCAAGATGGTTTTAATTACATTTGTATACTGAGTTTGACCTTGCCAAATACAGGTTTGGATCAAGTCTACTGGGTCAGACACAAATGTGAAATACCTGGTTTGGGAAAAACTACTACTGCTATTTTTGGCAGCAGCACATTGCTGTGGTCTCCTCAGACAGGGATCTGCCACCAGTGTGTACTGGTAGCTGCTGGTCTGGGTGAGAGTCATTTTGACCAAGTTGAAGACATGCAGCCAGTCCCAGCCTTTTTCCTTCCCTCCCCATCAGCAATAGAATTATTTTTAAGGGGAGATGGAGAGTTAAAAGGATGATCCTGCAATTCAGTGATGTCTGCCCTTGGTTGTAACATTCTGCAAGTGAGATATCAGTCTACTAAATAAATAAAAATTAAAGGTCTTTTCTATTGACAGCACATAGCCAGTGTTCTGATGTTGAGTGTGCCACAAAGAATTGGAATATTACATTATGTAACACTAACAGGTGGTTAAAACCAAATAATAGAAGCAGTGCTGCAGTGAGTTCTAATGATGCATCAACTCAGGACTTCCTGGCAAAAATACACAGCATTTTTATATTAAAAAAAATACTGCAAACTAGAACAAAGCAACACATACAAATACAAAATTAGTGTGAAAGCTTAATGTGGTGCAAGAGATGCAGAAGTTACTGTTTCCAGATAACATACCTGTAACATTTTTCTTACAAGGTCTTCAGTAAAAACCATGTTTAGATCAAATGACTGTTTAACAAACACTGGAAGATTATGCACTGATGTAAAGAAACATGAACTATCGTGTTTACATGGTAAAAAACCTGGGTGTATAGCCCTGGAGTTTCCGTGGAATTGTAAATGTTGAAGTTTTATTTTGATGTCTATTATTAATTTTAATTTGCAGCCTAAAATCAGCTAAAAAGGAGCCCAGATGCAGTAACTGCATTGTGCTGAAATTAGTGGCACTGGGGTGGCCTTACTGCTGCATTGCCCTGGTCTTGTTGAATCCCCTGCCTACAAACTGGTGTCATTCTTCAATGCCATTCTTCTATTTGTATGTTCTTAAGAGAATTAAATGTGACTTTTTGTCACATTTAGGGATGTGTTTCATGAGCAAGGGATGGTGGAAGATTTAAATGTACCTATTGACTCTAAAAAAGGTTCTAACCAATTATTTGCCTCTAGAAAGCCCTTTGTAACATTTCTGCAGAACTTCTAAGCATTAAGAAGCTGCACAGAAAGATGAAAACTATTTACAATAACTTGTTTTTTCAGCAGATTCACAGGTGTGCTTCAGTAGTTCAGCATCTCATCTGGAATGATAAGGTGCAGGTTATCTCGCTGCTTTTGTCTGGTGTGGCCTTTTGAAATGGTTGTACAGAAAAAAGAAATATGTAACTTTGAGGGTAAAAGGGTATCAGAATGAGTGGCAGCTGCTTTTGGGGCCGCTCACCCACAGAGTTCTGGGCCCCTCAGGCCGATCTGATTCCTCTCTCCGCTCTTCCCGCAGGAGACGTTGATCCAGCCGCCAGTGTCATTTCATTAGGTCCTGTATCTCTGGTGTTGTGGAGTCCTCCAGCGATTAAATGAGAGCAGTGGACACATCTCAGCATGTCAGTCTAGAGCGTTCAGAACCGAAACCTGGGACAGGCTGGGGCCGTGGGGCACGAAGAGCAGCCTCCCCTCTCCCCCCCCACCCCCCCAAAAAAGCTTTTTGTTATGGGAACCGCGTTGAGGGTTAATCTTCTCATAGGAGCAGAAGCAAACGAGCGAGATGGGGAGCTTGACCTGCGAGCAGCTCGGCGAGAGCCGGGAGCAGCCTGGAGTTCAGCCGCTGACACTGGAACGGGAAAGGCCTTTGGCAGCTCAGCGTGCAGGGAAATAAAGCTCTGAACTCGCCGCAAGTTACGTTGTCTCCGACTCGAGCACTTGGTGTTGGAAGGATGTTCTTTGGGGGCTGCAAATCTACAGTAGAAAAACATAGAGCAAACAGCAAAGTCCAGAAGAAAACCCTGCCGAGTAGGATAACTTCTCAAACACTCCTCAGCGAGGATGTTCTTGGTTAAGGAAGAGCCTTTTGCTGCCAGATGTGCCAGAAAGGGGGTGGGGAGGGGTGAAAAACTGAAGAGCCAAGGAGGTAAAATGTCTGTTAAGGTTTAAAATAGAAAGTGAAGTTGATGAACACGGGGTGTTGACTCGTACTGCTTGGAACAGCCTGACACCAGCCTAAGGACAGGGATATAGTTGAGCCCATTGTATGTATCATTGAAAACCAAAATGTGCCAGTCAGCATAACAGGAGGATGTCAAGGAGTGGATCCAAATATTTTGTTGATCTTCATGGGTTGATAAGCCTCTGTGTCTATTGAAACAAACAAAAAGTTTAAAAAAAAAAGATTTAAGTCTGGAAACAAGTAGAATTTTTATTTTTTTCTAAGTAGAAATGAGGTTTCTTGGTCTGTTTCTGACAATCTGTTATTTATTAGCGTAGGGGTTTGTTTGCTTTCAGGTAGAGGTAGTTCATTGAGTTCAAGAGCCCATCTGTATGTTACTACTAATTCTTTTTTCTAGCTCTTCTAAAATCCTTTTTACCACTGGTTTTGGTTTCTGCATGTAGGAAGAGAGACTTGTAAAATTGTAACATTTCATACAGAAATGCCGCCCGATCTTCACCAGCTTCAGAAATCTGACCTTTGCCAATGCTGCAATAAAGTGTTGTAATTTAGAGTCAGTGTCTGCCTCTTGACATTCACTTTGTTCTTTGGAAATGATGTTTTGAAGGGTTTGTGCTGTATTGTGGGCTGTAGTTTGGACAGGAATTCCAGGTCTTTGATTCAAGTTTTACGTGATGTTTTTCATATAGTTTTCTTTCCACATGAAATTCATGGATATGTTCATTAATCACATTTGTAACTCTGAGCTCCTCCAGGAACATCTTCTACACCAATATGACCATATCCCCTGGTCAATTTCCACTTCCCCAAACAACAATGCCTACCAATTCCTAATAGCAAATACCAATTCCTAATAGCAAAAAATTAAGCCTCTAATTGTGGTTCAGACCACAGTCAGCTTCCTTTTCTCAACATGTTGCTTAGTTTCAAAAGCATTTAATTTATCCAGATTGAGTAACTGCATAAAAATAAAATATTACCTCTGTTATATATGTGGATGGAATTGGGATCAATGGACATGTCTTTATAAAATTATTTGCTAAGGATAGTTTAGGGTCAGCTGGGGATTTTCCTGACTTTAGGCTGAAATAAAAAAACAGTTCAGTGAAACCTTCTGAAGTTTAACTTTAAAATTAATTATTCCAATGTTGTGCTGAATAAGAACCTCAAAGATCATTGTGAGTGAAATAATCAGAGTTGAATGTACAGGGACGAACTTTTTAGCAGGGCCTGTTGCAGTAGGACAAGGAGTGATAGTTGTAAACTAAAAGAGGGTTGACCTAAATTAGATAAAAGGAAGAAAATTTTTTACAGTGAGTGTGATGAGACACTGGCACAGATTTCCCAGAGAGGTGGTGGATGCCCCATCCCTGGAAATCTGCGAGATTTCAACCTGATGCATTTGAAGCTGTCCCTGCTCATTGCAGGGGTGTTGAACTGGGTGACTTTTAGAAGTCCCTTCCCTTCCAACCCAAACCAGTCCATGATACACAGAAAAAACTCCAGTTTGCATCCACTTTATTCCTTGCCTTCCCATGTGCTGACCCCACATCTCGTGCTGTGGCTGCTGGTCCTGCTGCTTGCACAGCAGTTTCACCACCTGATCCATGTGCAGGTTCTTGCTGCAGGGATTGCATGGCTCCCTCTCATGTCTTTAGAAAACTTTGCCTTCCTTTAGAGGGAGTTTGATTAAAATTGTTGGGTGAGCAGCCTGGGATTGATACAGAATGGGGAATAGTCTCTATTTTGGTCAGTGTCTGTCACCTATGAATATTGCTGCTTTACCCAGATTACAAGATGTGTGTTTTAATTTATGAAATTGTGTTTAATGTCATTGCCTCTCTTTCCCTGCAGTGCAGTGACCCGCGGGTGCATCTGGTCACTGGGGAAGTCATCCCAAATTCAGCCTGTGGCACTGTTGGACAGGGAGCCTTTCTCACCTGGTTGAAGGTGCCCTTGCAAAGAGCATTTCTGCAGCAGTGCTCCCGACCCTGCAAGCAAGGAGTTAAGTCTGGGAAAGCATATGTAGATGAAGGAGAAACTGTTTCATGGCTTTGGTTACGTAAAAGATTTCTGTTATCTTATCATTCTGTGGAAAGAATTTGGGCGAAAGTCAGGCCCTGGCATTCGGAGTTGTCTTCACTGATGTCGGTTCCTTGAGCTGACAGAGTGTGCTGCAGGTTTGTACAAAGTGTACTTTTGTTTGTGTAGGTTTGTACTCAACAATTGTGCCTCAGTTTTTGATGGTAACTTCTCTTCCCACATCTCTCAAGCTTCCAAAGCTCAAGGCAGGGACTTGGGGGAATGAAGTCCTTCCTATCATAGGAGACAGGTTTGTGACCACCTGAGGAACCTGAATGTGCCTGAGCCCTCGTGACCTGGCAGGATGGGTCTGAGGCCATCCCTGGCTCCTGTGAGGGGGCTCTGAGCAACCTGGTCTGGTGGAAGGGGTCCCTGCCCATGGCATGGGGTGGAACTGGATGAGCTTTAAGGTTCCTTCCGACCCAAACCATCCCATGATTTATGGTGCATCACTTGAAAGCCTGTTGGAGCTGAGGTGCTGTGTTGGCCCTTGCTCTAGGATGGAGCCAGGGTGTCTGGGAAGCTCTGAAATTGGAATTTGACCCAGGAATGTCGATATTTGCAGGCAGCACCTTGAACTCCAGCTGATGCTATGGGGCATCTTTCTCTGCCCGCAGTGATGTAATGTGATAGAAAAAGCTATAAATCTTTTTTCATGAATTGCTGAGTTTGCAGACTTGCTCAGTTTTCTCAGTAATCAGACTTGCTCAGTAATCTCAGCTTCCCAGGCCTTCAGCATAAGAAATCCTTGGGCTGTTTCTGTTATGTAGATACAAATACAAAGCACATCCATGCACGTGTGCCACAGCACACACAGATTTATGTAAATTCAGGCTTAGAAAACCACCTCTATTGTGGAGACTGCCTGCTTTCCTCAAGCTCTCAGCATTTTTCCTTTGGCTGTTCCAGCAGAGCAGTCACTGTGTGCTTGGCAGGGCAGCAGGATGGGCTGTGAGGAGCTCAGGCGCCGTGTATCCTCACCAGGCTGAGTGAATGTTTTCAAAATCAATCCATCCATAATGATGCCATGAGCCTGCTGTTGCCCCCTGATAAATGCATCAATTTTTTCCTCATTTTTTCCCTTCTTTGAGTTTCATTGCTAATTTGCTCCACGCTGAGGTTTTCCTCAGCCATGCACTCTTCTGCCCTGTGGAAAGTGCTCCTCTGGGGTGACACTTTGCTGTCTCTTCTCAGAGGTCCACTATAAATAGGGGTTTTTCCAGCTACTCCGAAGGAAATCCCAGTCTACTGGGAACAGGAAACTATTTGAGCAGGAGTCAAACAAATGAGCAAATGTCAAAATATTTACTTGCATTGTTTGAACTATAAACTTTGCTTTTAAGTTATTATTGTCGGGGTGTGATTGTGCCCTTAAAACACTTTGTGTTTATGATCCTTTTTAGAAGAGCAAACAGTGTTCTGTAAAAAAGCCTCTCTCCCTCCCTCCTTCCTTCCCTCCATTACCTGGATCCAAGCTGTCAGGCAAATAAAAAAATGGTTGAGACACTTAAAAAGGAGGAAGACATTTAGCTATTGCTAATGTTTATTTGTTCTTTGACATTTACCTGCAGGAAGAAAGTTTCTCTTGTGCAGGGGATTAAGGGGAGTGACGTTTGCTGCCGAGAACGAGTCAGTCAACAGCCCAAGAGCTGGAAAACTTTGCTGCATTTACCCCTTAATTGTTTTAGGGGTGGTTTTTTTAAATTTTTAGATTATTTATATATATTATATACATATGCACACACATCTATCTGTTCATGGTGAACTAAAAATTAAAAGCTCTCCTGGGAAGCAAGACTTGAATGTGTCAGTGAGGCTTTCAGAGCCCACCTGGAGGGAGGTTTGGGCTCGCTGCTGTATTATCCCAAATTGAATTTCTACGAGTTGATGGGAGTTGTGTCCCTGGGTGACAGAAGTGAAGATAACCAAGTCATGAGAGGGAGCTCAGAGGCAGCTTTGGCTGTTCTTATCTCTGCTCTGAGCAGCTTTTCAAGTGGTGATGGGAGCTCTGGCTTCCTCCTTGGGCTCAGGGCAGGAAGAGCCCTTTCCTGGGAGGAAGACACAGCTTCAGTCCGCTCCTCTCCGGGAACCCAGCTGAGCTGTTCCCAGCAGACACCGGCTCCTCACCCCTCCTGTGGCTGACTTTCTTTTCCAGTAGAAAGATGCACACAGCAGCAGGACTTACACAGTCTAACCCTCCCTTTCCTACTGAAATACCTGAGAGAGGTAAATAAACTAAGTTTATTATTCAGGTTGGTCTCAAATCCCACACTCATGAAAACCAGGGGTTTATTACTGGCTGTGAGTCTCAGCTAATATAAAATCAGAGAAGCTTTTGGGTCCAGAGAAGGCTTCACTGTTGCTGCAGGGTGACAAACTGCAGAGCAAAGTCTCTGCTCTCGGCGTGGCCGGCACAGAGCCGAAGGGTTTGTTACAGGATGCACCAGGAATTGCACACAGTGCCCATTTCCTGGGCTTGAGCTCACTGGAAAACTCATGCCATAAATAAAAATTAAACCTGATCAGGCAAAGTAAAATCCATTTAGGAGGCAGGAAATGTTCCACAGTAATGAAGTTTGTGTCGTGAAGCCTGAAGACCCTGTGGATCCTCTGCTCTTGTGCAGGGCTGGATATTGGAAATAGAAATGTGCTGACAACTGTTTCCTAATAGATGTTTAAGTATGAAGAAATAGTCTCTCCTCCTGCCACACCAGCTTGTAGGGATACTGTTTTCCTTCTGGTGTCATTCCACCCTCTGAGCATCAGTACAACGGGTGAGTTATCTTCATTAATCAGAGTATGAACAACTCCTGGTACATGTGAGCCTGAGCTTCCAGGCTGCTGGATTTTCTCCTGGGCTGCCAAGGGAATGCTACCAAAGCGGCAGGTGTGGTGGTGGGAGAGGAAGGCTGATTCAGGATTACTCCATAAGCCTGGAAACCCAAAGGTCAAGCTCATCTCTGCTATTTTTCCTTGGCTTAATGTCATTGCCCTTGTTTCCCAGCTGGGAAACACAGCCCTTGAGCTTCCTTGTAGGAATGGATAAGCACGCAGAGAACAGATAAAAAAGTTACACAATTTTCTGATGCTGACAATAACAGAATCTCAGGGAGCTAAGAGCTTCCTTTGAAATTATGGGAAAAAAACCACCATGAACATTTGAGGGTGAAGTTGACCTTCCCAACCCTGTGAGGAAATGAGCAATCCTGTCCTAACAGAGAGCTCTGAGGCTGAATCAGGCAGGGAAGGGACTTGCACGGGAAGCCCCAGCCAGCAGTGGGAGGGGGATGCTGTGACAGCTGCCCTGGGCACCAGTTGGGCTGTGCCCAGCAAGGACTGGGGGCTCCAGGACTCTGTGCTGGCTCTCCGAGGATGCTCACGGATGCTGCCACAGCTGCACTGAGCTTCTGAATCACTCCTGGGCTGAACAAGGCCTGGCTCAAGGACTTGGGACCTCCCCAGGGTCTGTGTGGGGCTTTGGCAGGGAGACTGGGGACACTGGGAGGGGGTGTGCATTACTGGGAGAGCAGGGACATGGTTTTGTGCATCACCTCAGAAAGAGAAGTGTGATGTGCAGCAGTAACCACTGAAGCAGCCATGCCCCAGCTCTGGCTGGTGTCTGGGTGAAACTTCCCTTGGCTGCCCCAGCCCTGAGCCCAGATGCTTTTCCAGTCACTCCTGTGATCTTCCATTTGCAAAGCAGGAAAGGGAGAGGAAGGATGTCCTGGTGGATTCACTGTTCAGTGGGATGAAAGGCACCGCTGAGCTGCACTTCTCACCCCCAGCTGCTCCGAGCTCTACACAGGGCTGATAGCAAACAAAGCAGGAGGACTCTGCAACAGATAAGGTGAGAGAGCCCTTTCCTTCTGCCCAGTGCAGGTTCCAGCTCAGGTGGCTGCTGGGGCACGTGGCAGGGGCTGAGCTGGTGGGAAGGGTGAGCTTGGAGGGTGGACAGGGTGACACCGCTGGGATCGGTGCGGACGCTGAACCGGGTGCAGCAATCACCAGGGGAGGACTAAGGCCAAAATCTCTGCCAGACCTGGAGCAGCAGCTCAGCAGAGTCCCTGGCTGGCTGTAGCACAGGCTGTGGGAATTGGAGCTGCTCCTTCAGTGGTCAAGCAAAGGATTTTATGTATTTGTTTTGTTTTAAATTCAAACCTTCAACATACTTTTTTTAATTAAAAAAAAGATGGGGAAGAACCTCCCAAACCTAAAAAACTTTGCCCTTCAGGTGAGGATACTGTAGCAGCTGCATTTCTTTATGATACAGAGACACCCCTCTGAGAAGAAAATAATGGTCCTGGGTAAGAGTGCCTCAGCAGCTTTGGGAACCACTCAGAATTAGTTTGTGGTTCCTGGGGCTCTGTGAGACATTCATTAAAGCTCAGGGGCAGGTGCAAAGACCCATGAACAAAGGAGAAAATGAAGCTGAGTCGCTCCTTCAAGCCTGCCAGCTGGTTTATCTACCACTCCTTGTGCCGGCTCAGTTTAATCCCAAAGTTACTGAAGCCTCTCCTGGTGTTCTTTTTTTGGCCAGTTGGAAGTAGCAGCAGGTAATTATGGCCCAGTGGAAAATAATCTTTCCTGGCAGTTCCTTTGAGGTAAGGGAACATCTGAACATTTGGTGATGTAGTCAGGGATGCACCGAGGACTTTTCAGGGAAGGCATTTCCTCATCTGGGAGGAGTCACCTAACATGGGAAGAGAAGCCCCGTTCTGGGGAAGAAAAAAGACCAAATAAAAACAAAACACACAAGACAAGGGTGTGTTCCCTTGGAAGGTTTGGCTCCATCCAGTCTAAGGACCCTCCTTACCACAGAGGAAAAGATATTTATAGTTTGGAAATCAGCACTGGGATGAAGACTTGTCTCCCTTTGCCTCTATGGGATGCAGGAACTATTTGAAAGCAAGAGCAGGTGGAAGAGGGCTGATGAATTAAAGGCCTCCTCTCATTGAAAAGGTTGTCAGAGTCTCTTGGGAGGCAACACTGGAAAGCAAAGGAGTTCAGGAAGGCTGGATGTGCTTCTAAGAAGGAAATTTTAAAGGCACAGGAGCAGATGAGCCCACATGCTGAAAAATGTGCCAGCAAGGAAGGAGACCAGCCTGGCAGAACAGGGAGCTTTGGCTGAACTCAGGGGGAAAAAGGAGCACAGGACCTTTGGAAGAAGGGGCAGGTAACTCAGAAGGAATTCCAGGGTATCAGGGTTAGGCAGGGCTAAAGCTTAACTGGAATTTAATCTGGCTACTGCTGTAAAAGCCAAAAAAAAAGTTTCTATAAATATATCAGCAATAACAGGATGGCTGAGAAGAATCCTCATCCTTTATTGGATGCAGGAGGAAACACTGCGACAAAGGATGAGGAGAAGGCTGAGGTACTTCCTGCCCTCTTTGCCTCAGTGTATAATGGCAAGACCAGTTGCTCCTGAGACAGGGACGGGGAGCAGAAGGAAGATCTCATAATCCACGTGGAAATGGTCAGTGAGCTGCTACAGCACTTGGACCCACACCAGTCCATGGGGCAGGTGGGATCCACCCCTCATTGTTGTTGTGGGAGCCAGTGAAGTGCTCTCCAAGCCCCTTCCATCATCCTTTGCCAGCAGTTCTGGCGAGGGGGGGAGGTCTGGGTTGTAGACTGGCAAATGTGACACCCCTCTACAAGAAGGGCTGGAAGCAAAATCCATGGAAGTACAGGCTGGTCAGCCTGCCCTGAGTGCCAGGGAAGGTCACAGAGCAGATAATCCCCAGTGCCACCACACAGCACATGCAGGACAACCACAGGATCAGGCCCAGCCAGCAGGGGCTTGTGAAAGGCAGGTGCTGCCTGACCAACCTGATCTCCCTCTGTGGCCCCCCTGGGGCTGAGGGGAAGGCTGTGGACATGGCTTCCTGCACTCCAGCAAAGCCTTTGACACCATCACCCACATCGCTTTCCTGGAAAAGCTGTCAGCCCAGGGCTTGGACAGTGGCTCTCGTGGCTGGGTTAATCCTGCCTGGGCAGGGCCCAGGGAGTGGTGGGGAATGCTGACGCACCCAGGTGGCATCTGGTCACTGTGGTGTCCCCAGGGCTCAGTGCTGGGCCCAGCCCTGGTTAACATCATTACTGACGAACCGGACACGGGGATCAAGGGAGTCTGCTGGTGCCATGGAGCTGGGCAGGAGTGTTGATCAGCAGGAGGGCAGGAAGGCTCTGCACAGGGATTGGGACAGGCTGGATCCATGGGCCAAGGGAATGAGGTTCAACACCACCAAGTGCCAGGTCCTGCCCTTGGGTCACAAGAACCTCATGGATCCCTGCAGGCTGGGGGATGAGTGGCTGGAAAAGTGGCCAGTGGAAAGGCAGCTGGGGGTGCCCAGGATGGGCCCTGAGCTGTCCCAGTGCTGCCTCCCTGCTCCAAGGCCCTTCCTTTGTAGCTGCCTCCAGCACAATCCCACTGGAGCAGGTGCTGCTGTGCCTGAGCTGTGCTTCCCTGGCTCCCCCTCTGCCAGGAAGGACAGTGAGTAGCCAGCTAAGGAAGGGCTGTGATTTTTACTTTGGTGGGTTCAGCTGTACAACACTCTGAGCTTGTTCAGCAGAGCTGTAAGTTACTCTCTGCTGAGGAACAAACAAGACTGAAAACCTGCCCAAGCTGCTGGGTTAAAACTACCACCTCCCTTCAGCCTCCTGCCTCCCCTGACCCTCTATGGATAACACTTTCTGAAGTTGTCTATTCTAGAGGGAGAAACCAAATTCCATGTCTGTGTGTATAAAACAGGAGTCAAAACATCAAAAGATTCTTCCCCAAGCTGCAGCCACTTGAAAGGCTGCAGGTGCTGGGGCAGCTGTGAGGCTTCACCTCCAGCACAGGTGAGGCACTGGAACCTCCTTTAAGTTTCATTACAGATCCAGCCAAGTTAAATTCTCTGCCTCTGGCTCCAGGCTGGAGCTGGACACAATTACAAAAGGCCACCTGCCCTGCCATGGCTGAGACATGTAGCTGAGCCCTGAGGCAGCCCTGGAGAGCTTGGAGACAAGGCTGCTGCACCTGCTGCTGCTTTTTGGCTGCCACCACAACCAGCCTCAGGGATAAAAAAGTAGCTCAAGCAAATGGGAAATATTTATTTTTTATAGAGTCATTTCTATTCTCTCTTTTATGACACATGATGTTTGGACAAATGCTCAACAACACCTGAATACTTACATAGAAATCCTTCTTCAAAAGACAGAAAAGCAGCAAACAGTAGTAGAAGGGATGGGTAGGAATGTTCTCTGACAGGGAACTTTGACCTGTGCAACAAGGAAGACTTCCACACTCAGCAGGACCACACTCACTTATGGTAACAGCCTTGGAAACAAAGATGTTATTCTTCTTTCACATATAAAATTTTCCTCTTGGAAAGGTCATTTTAATAATGCAAAACATTGTGAGAGAAGCTTTTGTCTAATTCTAACACTGTTCAGGATGAACTTCATTCTGGCAAGGACACTGATCACAGCTACTGAAGCCCAGCAGTGAGCATACACATCTCTTGTCAGACACAGCCTTTTTTTTTGTCCCTCCTCCAGCACCTACCATGACAGGGTTGGGCTCTGGCTTACACATATCCACAGTTGCAAAATGAAAGATTATTAAATTAGTATTAGCCATTAAGAAAAAAAGTCACCTCCCTCCTCCAAGAAAGAGTCATGCTACTGGGTGGCAAAGAACACAAAGGCACCTCCCATCAGCCATCATTTCATTGGGTTTATTCTAGTTTAATAGATGATTTATCAGATTTGTGCAAGACAGTTACCTCTAGCACAAAGGGAAAGAAAGTAAAATCACAGCAACATATACACACACAAAACAAGATACACAAAATAGAGCTAAATATATATACAGGTTATTAGCAGCTAGACTTAACTTCATTTAGTACATGGCTTTACTCACTACAGTTTTAGGCACAGAGAAGAATTTATCTGCTATGATGAAGGGCCACAATGAATACCTCGTTCCAAGTCCTCCCTGGGCAGAAACTGCTTTACCTAATGAAGATCTAACTCACTTCCCACCAGCTGAGGACACAGCCCTGCACAAAGGATGAGAGAACATGACCCAGCTAATTCAGCATACAGCAACTTTAGATATTAAATATCTGGGGTACTTTTAAGTAGGGTGACATTACAGAGTTATTGAACTAGACTGAATTTCAGTGAAACAGTGTCAGGGTTTTTTCCCCCCGTTTGCTTAGCAAGGACTCTCAGCTGTAAACAACTCAAAGAAGAGCTGGCAAGAAAAGATTAGATGCGGAGATTGCTTCGTACGCACTTCACATTCATAACGAAGAATTTGCTTTACCAGGATTTAAAAGCACAAAGGCCATGGAACATTCAAATTTACTTAGCAGGTTATGTTAATAAATTATGATGCATCATCCACATGTCAGCCTCCATTCCAGCCTGCACTGCAGCACGTGCTTGGGTGTATTTCCTGTGCTCCCTAGTCTTTCTGATTTAGTACTGCAGACTCAGAGCCCAGCAGAACAAGCCTGTGCTTTACTTGCAGCACACAAGAAGCCTTTTTTGCTTCAGCAGCACCTCTCACGTTTGATTATGCATGCCCAAGTGCTCTGCCAGCCCAGGAACGGCCATATATTTTAATTACTGATTGCTTATGTATAGCAAGCCTGTCACAATGAGGAACATGATCACTTACCCAGTGAAAATGCTGAAAAGAATAACTACATAACAGAACCAGCCAGATACCGTAACAACACAATTAAAAATTTAAGCAGCAAGCAGATAATTAAAAAAAAGAAACCAACAAAAAAAAAACCCCAAAAAAACCCTTAACTTATGAGGCAGGTTGAGAATGACACAAAGGTTTTTCCTTCAGGACAGCTTCGTTTACAAGTACAGCTCAGCAAGTTTGAAATACTTTATCACAAGAACTACAAACTTGTTTATCACAGTTATGTCAGAGCTCCTCGCCAAAGGGTGTGTCAGTTTCTGCTGCAGCCACCCCTCCTCTTCTCCAAGGTTTATTGCTCAGCTACGTCGGAGAAGGAGTGCATTGGTCGAGGCTTCAGAAAGTGCACAGAGTAAGTCAGTTTTTCCCTTTAGAAAAAAAACCCAAAACACTGAGAAATCAAACGTGAAGGAATAACAACAAAAAAAATTGAGAGTTTGGCATTTGATTTTAAAGTGGCTATTCTTGATGTTTTCAGGTAATACAAAAAGGGAAGGAATTTCAATGTGGAAGGGCAGCTTTGCCATATTAAAAAAACCCAAAAACATACTAACACATAAATATATTTTGGGACCATCTTTACCAGCTTGTCTGTTGAACAAAGGCAGAATACCACCAACTTGGACCATTCAGCTCTCCTGAAACTCCACATAGCCTGCAAGAATTTTGGCTGTAACTTCTGTTATGCATTGGCAGGGCAGAATCAAATAAGGCTGTGAACAGAGGATTATTAGGGCTGTCAAACTACAGGAAGACCAAATGACAATTGCAGAAGTAACAGAACTTGTAATTTGTGCAGTACAGCTACTGTTCAAAAAGTAGCAGTTCCTTCCCAGGAACCCCAGCATAAAAGAGAAGACTTTTGACATACGGGTCTCGCTTTTGGTACAAAGTTAACTTGTTCCTATGGCTTCTCTGCTGTGAGATCCTCCCCGGGACAGAGCAGTTGGGGTCACAGATTGTCAGGAGACTCTTTGGCTGTCAGTGCGAAATCCGGCGCTTGGTGCATATCCTTGAGGCTCTCCCGGTGCCTTTCCCTGGACACGTGTGTCGCTCAGGCGTGACGGAGAAGCAGGTGGCTGGGAGGGGAGGGCAGACTCCAGGAGCAGCAGCAGAGTGAGGCAGTCGCCCATCAAAGCTTGGGCTGCTCCGTCCAGGAGAAGGTCAAAGCAGAAGCCATCCTGTGCACAGTTTTGAGTCAAGGGGAGAGTGAGGGGGCAGAAGACTCCACCACTGGCAGGGAAAGAAGCCAAGCCAGACAACACAGACAACAAAAAGTCACAGAAGGGTGTCACACTGTCAGAAATTTCAGCTGTGACATTATCTTGAGCTCCCATGGACAGACAGACAGACATGCGGGCAGGACAGACGGAGCTCTTTGTTTTGGCTTCAGAAAGAGCAAAAGCAAGATTTGCCGTTCAGTTTGCTATGTACAACAATACTGCACTGTACACTTCATTAACGAGATGCTGCCTGCTACAGTCCAGCATTAATTAAATAAAATTTCTCTTAGTCACAAAGAGCAACAGATGAGTATCTCTGTAGGAAGGAGAGCCAAACCCCACTGCTGTACATGACCCCACATGGTGCCAGTCCTTCTGGGATAAACACAAGTGGCCATTCCACAGTGTCTAATACCTTCCTGGCTTGCCTGAAGCAGAGAACTTTCCCTTTTTTCTTCCAATCCACTTGATCCCAATCCTGTTGGGACTATTCCAGCACAAAGCCATGCTATGACTTTCCCCCTACTGCCACAACATTCCCATCCAAGTTATGCAGTCTCTTTCAGCAGTCCCAGTTTCCGGAGTGCCTCTCTCCTGGCTTCTTCAGTTGAGCCACGGCCGGAAAACTTCACCGTTATCCCTTGGGACCGAAACCCTGAAGGTCTAGGCAGTGAACCCGACCTCCTCCTCATGTCCAGGCTTACACCAGGTTGTTTATAATCATTGCCACTTTTTTCTGTGTTCTGCTGTGGGCTGCTGACTTTGTTAGTGGCAAGAACCACCTCTGGTTTGATTGTTACAGTTTTGCCCATAGGAAGGAAAGGGCTGGGCTCACTTTTTAAAATCTCATGGATGTTTTGATATCCATTGGTAACAGCCCCTGACTGCTTGGGCTGCACATCAAGCTGCTGAGTGCTTGGGGCATGGTCCACTTGGTCCTGAGCTGGCTTTCCCTTAACTAGGCCGAGTTTTGTCAGGGCTTCATAGCGTGTTTGCTCAGAGGAGAGATCCCGTAAGGAAGAACTTCTGTTACGTGACAAGAAATCATTTTTGTGCAGCTTCTCCTCCAGTTCAGCTGCCAGAAGAGCTCCCCCATTGATGTTGGCCAGCACCTGAGCCCGCCGCTCCTGGACGTTAACCGCTGCTTTGGAAATGGTCTCGCTGAATTCCTTGCCACTGACATTTGTTATGTTGATGTTGCTTGGGAACCGGTGCAGTTTGGGGGCGGGGGCAGGAGGGTGCTTGGGTGCTGTGGAATAATCACCGTTGGCTACCGGGGCTTTCTTCCCGTCGGAATTCCCTTCCTTGAGGGCGCCAGGGAAGCGTGCTCGGCTCTCCACCTGCTGCTCAGAGATCTTCTGGGCCATGATGAGAGGAGTGGGGATGGAACGGAGCAACTTTGGATGCTGCACTGGAGGAGGGGGTGGAGGAGGAAGAGGAAGTGTCTCAGACACCGTTGGTGGTGGTGCAGGGGGGTGTGGGGGAAGGTCAGCAGGTACAGCTGGCTGAGGGCTCTCGGCTCTCTGAGGGGCTTCCAGCACTAAAAGGCAAAGCAGCAGAGATGTCATTAACTCTTCACACAGAGCAAAATGCAAGCTAAAATACTTCTTTAGCAGCATTTCTCCCCTCTCCCTACCTTTCCAACTCAACCTCAGCCCACGTAGCCAGAAGAAAGTATAAGAGAAGTCCCAGCAATGGCATCTCTCAGGCAGTGCTATAGCTCACATCACCACGTTTACCATGTGTCACTATCACAGCCCTCTCTCTGCCTTTCACTCATAGTCTGCGTGTTGCTTCACTGTGCTTCAATGGCTGCTCTTTCATAAGAGTTTTGCAGCTCTTATTTTTTATTAAAACAGCCAGGAGAGGACACATTACATCCCACTGTGTGTACTAGCTGATAGATTCATTGTCAAAACACAGAGAGAACACACTCTACAGGGTGACAAAAACAACATGCCATATGCTATCTTGTCACAAATTCACTGATAGGATCATATGCCTTTCAGTCCCACACAGAGTAACACTGAAAACAATCTGCTATCTTAAAACTCTTGGGAAAAAAACTTAAGAAGTTTTGGAGAAGAGAAGACCATGAACAGGTTGGTGAATACAGTCTGTCTTGTTGCAATGACTGTGACAACAAAGTGGCACAACAGTGACAACTCAGTCTCCAGGCAGAGGACTGAGACAGCAAACCAACAACTTTATCAGATGCAGGACCCTCATGAGGGAAAATTAGGAAAAAAGTTAGAGTAGCAGCAAGAATTTCAAAAAGGCAAATATAAAATCACTGTCTTTAGAGCTCCTGATGAGTAACAAATTTATCTTGAGGTAGGAAGGAAGGTACAGAATTTCTTTAGCAGTTTCTACAGAGAGTTGGAGTAGGTCAGGGCTGGATCAAAGGGAAAACCCACACTTGCAGGAAACCCAGCTACCTGGTTCTGTATCTCTGCTGGAAGGGCCTTCATGGTCACTGCTCTCAGGTGTTGACTGCACTAAGTCAATGATATCTTCAGTCTCTGAATGACTGGACACATTTTCTTCTGTTGACCTTGGGGACTGGCAGTGGATGCCACTGTCACGTAGGGCCATCTCCTCCAAGTCATCTTCTAAGGCATCTATGGTTTCCTCAAAGAACATGAGAACATCCTGTTCTTCATGAGTTAAGTATTTCAAACTTTCATCATCCTATGGGGAAAAAAGAAAAAAAAACCAAAGATTGACACCTTCTGAAAGAGACATTTAGACATTATAATGTTAGAGGGCAAAAAAAAATTTAAAAACCAAAAGAGCAGCAATTGGTATTACATCCTTTAGTTTAGCAAAGAAGTCTTCATTTGAGTTGTACAGGGCAAATTACTTAAAGATCATAAAAGCCATAAGGGCGACTAAAAATAAAGAAAAGGAAAAAAGAAATGCCCTACACTCACCTGTGCCTTTGCAGGGGTTAGAGATGGCTTCTTCTGATGCCAGACTGGGGCAAACTGTGTTCCGTGTCAGATTCAGGGTCAAAGCTTGGGGAACAACATGGGAGGGAAAGGATGCACTCAGGACAGCCCCAGAAATGGGTTGATTTTCTTTTTGCTCAAGTCCAAAGGGTGACTGGACTTCTGGAAGCAAAGCTGGAGCTGAGAAGTGTCTCTGCCACTACAAACTATAAATTATCCAGAGGTACATAAGAGATTACAAAGAGGTTACAGTAAGGAGGGAGAGGGCTTCTAAAGATTTTACCTTTGAATTACAGAAAGGAAAACCCAAGAATAAATATGAAGACCTGTTCCCTAGCAGTACAGTGCCTTAGGCTATTTTCTTCAGCAGGAAATAATCCTGTAGACCACAGAAGTGATAAATAATCGCTTGGATTATCCAGTCTTCATTTTCTCTGAGTCAGTGCTCTTAATTAACTTGATTAACACATTATCACTATGTGAAGCTGGGCAGCAATGCTCTAACTCTTTTCCCTCCACCCTAGGAAACACTTGCTTTTCCAGAAGCTTGGAGATGACAAAGAATGATTAAGAAAGGCACTGCATAAAGACAATGGATACAGGAAAGACATTTCCCAAGAGACCTGTGTAAGTTCTGGAATGCAAGTATATATTGTTGAAAAGCAAGTGAGGTTTTCCCTTTTCTGGATTGGATTTCTCCCCTGCCAAGCATATACTGGAAACTTTGCTGTCAGTAACTCAACAAGAAGCACCAAGGACACCTCACTGCTGCTGGTAAAAAGGCTGCTTCTCAGTGGAGGGCTGGGAGAATTTAGGTAAATACATAAAGGTATGCAGTACAAATATTCAAGAGGTAGCACGTTCTTGCTAGGGCAGCACAACTTGCTTCAAACTCACTGTGCCTGTCCAGATCATCTTACACTAGATTAGACTAAAAAAACCTGTGTGCAGCTCTACCTGTTAACTCCTTGCATAAACAAAACTTTTATCCCCATTCTCAGCACTAAAAATAAGAACAGTGTAGCTCTGTACCAAAATAATGCCTATAGATTAAGAAATATAATGTGCTGCATTGTACCCAGTGGCAGCTGATCTCCAAGCACTCAGAATGTTACAGATGAGAAAATAAATGGTTTGAGGCTCTTAGCCTGTGTGGCCAATAGAACATTTGGTGGGTGGGAAAGATGTACAGAGGCGTGGTTATTTCTAACTTAGCCTTAATATCCACAGTGTACTGTCAGAATAAGTAACTTATTCCAGCTTGCAGCAAAACTGCTACAAAAGCTAAAATTTAGATGCTGTTTGCCACTGCCGTTTTAAAAGATGAACTTCAAAGGCTGACGTAGTCCACAGCTCGCACCCACCACATGTCAGTTTTCAAAGGCCAAGGAAAGTTTTACAGCTGCACTTGAAAAGCAAGAGACAGACAAGCCTTCCTTTTTTGTTTTTTTTTGTGTGTGGTTTTTTTCCTTAATGGATGTTGCAATCTCCTTCCTTCCCCACCCAAATACTCATAGGGCTGCTATGTCTAGTAGGCGAGAGAATGACAGGAAAGGAGCCCTTGTTAGGTAGCCCTGAGCTGGAGCTGAACAGGACTCCAAGAGCCTTTTGTTGAGGGTGAGCTCATTGCAAGAACCAGACTTACACAGGCAAAAGAAAAGAAGAGGGGGTTGTGTTTAAGAAGTTCATAGTGGCAAAAAATCCAGAGTGTGGTACAGGAATTACTGTGTGCATCTAAAAAAAAATGCTCCCACAGTAGCTTGTTTGATCAAGAGCTGAGCAAAGAATAAAGCAAGGAAGCAAAGACTTCCAAAAGCACTTCCTTGCATCCTTTTCTGTGCTGCAAGACTGAAGATTTTACCATGACAGGTAAGATTTGCAGGAGAGCTTTGCCTGATTTAACCATCTCTCATGGATCTGTGTCCCTTTAAATAAAGGATCTAAATTGAGTAACCATCTCTTTACAAACATATTTGTAACAAATAGCATACCAAGATGTGAAAGGCCAACTTCATCTCTGTTAGCACTTCGATCTGTTTCCTCATGCAGTTTCCCTTCAAGATGATCAATGTCACATTTCATCAGAAAAAAAAACAAAACAAAAACAAACAACAAAACCAAAACCAACAGCTCTGGAGAATAGGCAGTGTTAGGTCAGGGCACTGTACTGAGATGCAAGGCATCCAGTCTGGATAGAAACTCCCTCAGGCCAGATATGTTTCAGTTTGCCAGCCAAGGAAACAATCCCATTTTAGACACACAATCACAGTGGAAAAAAAACACCTACTCAGGCTGGTCAAACCAAAGGAGCTCAGAGATGTAAAGCAAGCAGTGACTTGCTTTATTCCCACCTGTATTACTTGCTTTATTACTACCTGTATTATACTAAAGCCTTCAGAAAGATGGGGAGGAATTTTTGTTAACTTAAAGGTGCCAGTTTTAACTAAGGCTACCAAGTCTATTTGCAATTAGTTCATTTTCCATATATTCCAAGCACTGGAACAGTCCATATTCTTTCCAGTCTGGTTTTCCAGGACTCCTTTTTTTCCTGATGAATCTGTGTTTTTTCATAGTCAAAGAAAAGTCTTTTCAGCTACTTGAGTTATCCACCTCATACTTTCCATCTACTCCCTACTCTTGATACACAAAAACACCTCCCTAAACTAAATCTCACATACACCTAACACTACAAACTTTAAAACTAGTGTCAAAAGACAGCCTGAACTTGAAACTTGAATATTGTGCTTCAGCTTAAAATTACATTAAATTAGGAAGATTAAAAAGACTGCTCAGACAGAGACATTTGGGATGAAAACAGCTGAAATAGCTGAGTATGCTCAGCTGGCATTAATATTTTAGATCTCTGTGCAGCCAAACATTTCCTGCTTATGCCAAACAGGAAAGAGTCTGTTATAACACTGTTTGGTATAAAAGAGGAAAAATAAAGAAATAAGAGAAAGAAAAGAAGAATAGAATCTATTTCATAGAAAAGATTTGTTGATTCCTTTCCTACCTGTTCAATACAATGACTTAATATCCAAAGGCCCACAATTTTTCATACACATCTGTAGAAATTCCGAACATCACATCCAGATCTAAAATCCTAAGACCAGCACAGCTTTGACAGAAACAGAACACCACAGGAAATCCCAAGACATCTGCAGTGCTCAAAAAAATCTTCTAGAACCTGCTAAGGAACCAAGCTTCAATTAGCAAAATACCAGGAGAATGCCAGATTCAACTGATTTATCAATCACTTGACAGCTTCACTGAAGAATTAATAGGCACAATTCCATGAGAAAGAAGTGACTGGGTGCTTCTCAAAAGAACCATGAAGGGAGCAAACTATTCTAAGGTGTAGTACAAAGGCCAGTGTAGCACCACTTGGGCCACAGTCTGTTAGTAACAAGGCACCCTACTTGAAAGGGTGAAGGGGTGAAAAGGAAAGCGCTGCGTGGAGGAACTGTATCAGAACACACATAAAAGCACAGAAGAAGTCAAGTACCTCTGACTAGAGTTACAGGAAAGGGAAATGGAATGGATTGTACTGCTGTGTTCCTGAAGCTGGAAGCATGTGAATTACAGCTAAGAACATGAACTACTACACAGGATCAGACCAAAAAGCCCATTTAGCTCAGGAGCCTTCAGCAGCTATGAACACCTAGGAGAGAGGTTGTGGGAGGTGTTGCTGCACATTGGATGGGTATATTTTTTCCTCCCCTAAATCCTTCCAGTTTCCAGCAACACATGGCTTAAAGATTTCCCAGATGCATTGGCATCTGTGTATTTAATAGCCCTTAATGAGCTTTTCTAGCATGAATTCGTCTTATTGTTTGAGCCATGGAAATGACTGGCATGCACAGCATTCTGTGGCAGGGAGTTCCAGAGTGTAATTGTGTGCTGTGTCAAAAAGTGCTTCCTCTACAACCCACTATCTGATGGTTTTGATCATACCATTTCATTTGATGAAGAAGACTATAATATTTAGTGTTGTTTTCTTCAGTTTACAAGCATAATTGTACGCGTGTGCTTCATAAGAGGTAGCAAAGCATATAATCAATAGGTCCTAAGTGAGGAAACAAATTATCTACAAGTACTTAAAAGATAAACTAGATGAGCTAAAGTCATAAACTGACTAAATTACTCCTAACCTACTTTTAAAGAAAGCAAGCTGAATATCTACTTAAACTCTGAAGACATCTCTTTGATAAACAAAATTAGGCTGATCAGCCCATGGAAATTAAAGGGAAAAAGAAAATGTTAGACCAACATTGGGAAAAATGGGGAGACACTTCAAGCAAAAGCCACTAAATTTTTATTAAAAATCAAATAATTTCACACCAAGCTCATTTCTCACAAGAGGGTTATTGACTTGAACAATAGGTGCAAGCACAAGATGTCACATACCTTGATTTGAAACCTTTATGACACGGCCCCCAAAAATGAACTCACAGATGAACAAAAAAATGATGCTGAGATGAAATTACTGAAAGGTACCTGTGCAATCTGTGATTCTGTCAGTTTAAGTGCCATAAAAAGGGAAAAAAACCTGCTGTTCAGGGATGCAGATCTCATTCTGGGACATATTAACCAGGGTGATGACATGACAGCACATCCTCATTCGGAACACAGAGTTCAGATTCAGTTGCTGAACTTTGGAAAGGATGCAGGCAAGCTGGACAGAGTCCAGAACAAAGCTTAGCTGCACAGGAAGGCTCAAATAATGGAGCATGTTACATTTAAAACAGGGGAGAATGAATGAGTGGTGGGCAGATGCAGCCCTGTGTCCCTGTGTGTATTTTAAGATATGAAAAGTTGACCACCCATATAATTGCAACAAATCTTCTCTACATTCACTGAAGGTGAGACAAGTAGAAGTTAACTTTCACATTACAGAAACCTTAATGCAAGTATTCTGTGAAAAGTAACAGAATATATGAAGAAAACACTCTGGAAGTTCAGTAATGCCCTATCAGCATAGTTTAAAAAGCAGATTTGCCCACCTGCTGGAATAATCTCTATCTACCAGATCCTGCTTTGAAGCACAATGATACAGTTTATGCACAGAGCCCAAACTGCCTTCAGGATCTGTATTCTCACTAGCACATTTTACAGCAAGATCATTCCTTGCTAGGAGTCAGACTCTTATTTTTCCAAGGCACGCTGCTTCCAGGTCATACTAACATCAGCTTAAAGTGGATGAAGCATAGCATAGCTCTCTCCACACCCTCTAAGGAATGGCTTCTACCTGCCCCAAGGCAGCTGTATCCATACAAAGCAAACAGACAAAAATTCTTCTCATTTTTTGTGTATTGTTACTTGGCAAAGTCCTTGGACACGGTGAAAGGTCTTGTAATACAGTAAAGCCTGTGGAGTATCAGTGTCAAGGGAGAAAAACATATTAATTTTATGAAAGGAGTCTTTCTCAGGGCTTTCACTTGAATGTACCTGAAGTGCAGCTCACAAGACTCATTCAAATTGTGAGGAAAAAAGGTGTCAGTGGGCTAACAGACACATGATCTGTCCTTTTCCAGAATCCCTAAATCCATACTGGATTCCCAGTGGATTCTCTTCAGGGAGGTTGAGGTAAAGAGATACCAACATGGTGCACTTAGAATGCCAGGTCTGTTGCATCTGAATTATCTGTACTGATCCAAAAAATGATAAGGATCATAACAAAGAATTTTTAGGCTACAGGAGATACCATAACTACAAAACAACCTGGTCACCCCTGAGTTAAATGGCTGAGTGTGTGAAACAAAACACTGAGTCAGCACAGACTACTCACAGCACAGCTGCTCTTCGTGTCTATGCAACTAATGTTGAGAATGTCACCTGTACTATACAAGGGATCCAGGAGTGACAAACCATCTTCAGTGACTGGCTATGAAGTCTTGTTAGAGCCAGAGAGGAACCTTGTTTGAAGAAATAACAATCAGAACAAGCAAAATCTCTTTATAGTCATGCCCTCTCCCAATTTAAGCCATTTGATTAGTGATCAAATGAAATAGTCACTTGAACAAATTCTAGAGGTCACCACTGCCCCAAAAAGAGTGGTGGTGAACTGTGGCATTAACCAAGGATCTGTCTGATCCAAAGGTAAAAAAATAAAATATAAAACACAGTGTGATCCACCAAGAATAACAAGAACTCACTATCCCTCAGTAAGACATGTTCAGATACAGAAGGTAAAGTACTGAAGTTGTAGCAACAGATCAAGGCACTGACACAGCTTATTATTAGTGCAGTTCCAATTAGCACAACTCACTTCAGGTACAAGCAGCACCTCTGCCATGGTTTTTACAGGTAGCACAGCTGTCCTAGCACATTATTCACACTTAGAAACTAAAGCAGTTACTCATGGCTGAGAATAGATACCCAGTCCAATTACCAGAGACAAGCACTGAAAGAAGGATTGGCTTTAAGAAGCTGGTCTGTGCCTATTCAGGCAATGGAACAAGGAAAATTGCTTCAAAAAAAACCCCAAGACCTAGTTTTATCTTCAACTAAGTGTCCTTAAATTGCTGCAACTGTATTTCATGGCAAGTTAATTCTTATACCACATGTCTGGCAGTGTCATTATAGACTGGGTTTTGGAAGCTACAATTGCCAAGAACAGAGTGTTTTTGTTTGCCCTCACCCTTGGGTAAGTGCAACTGATTCCATGCATTGAGAAAATACACTTCTCTCAAGAGGTATGGATACCTCTTTTTAACAAAGAAACCAAAATATATGTGCAAATTAGTCCTCATATGTAACAGCTTTTATGATTACTAATGTTCATGTGAGATGAAGATATCAAGGGACACATTTCTCCCATCTCATCTGCTGTGACAGATTTGGCCAAGTAAGTCCAGACCTGAACATCTATAATTTCTATGGAAATACTCCTAAAATCAAGGCAGCATTTTGCTTTCCATTTAAAATAATGAATTTAGCTTAGAGGCCTGCAGCTGTCAAAGATAACTGGAAGCATCACTATATAGGTAAGAGAAGCTAAGAAATCTGGCAAAATTAAACTGAAGTGACAACAGCTGACTGGGAAAGATCCCACATACAGAATTTTAAGACCTTTTTAGCACATGGAAATTGATGTCCATCTCCCAGTCATTACTAAACTGACAACCAGTTCCCAGCAAGTGGTGCCAGCATAGACAGGATGCTGGACCAGCCAGGAGTCACCTAAACCAGCTGTGAGCAGTCAGCAAAGGCTAAAGCCAGTCCAAGTGTTTGTCCCTATTATCACATCCCTGGGTTTGTTTGAATTCCACAGATGCAATACAAAGGTTATATTTAGTAACTAATGCAGTTTGACACTGAGAAGCTTAAGAGCCTGTTTTTTTTACAATCAAGTAGGAAGAAACCTGGAGCAGGCCTGTCATAAGAAGCACGGTCACACTTCTTTCCTTTGCAATGCCATTACAAAAACCCAAAAAAGCAAAGCCAACCCTGACCTTTCTTGCCATGTCTCTAGGCGAACAGACCCAGGAAAGTGATAAATGAAGAGGCAATTAGGTCTTTAGTTGCTTCTGTTTCAGGGTCCAGTGAAGGTCCAGTGTGCCTGAAAATACAACCCTACCTGTCTCAGAACTGGCATAATAGAAATTCTTTGTCCACAAAGTTATCTATCCCTTTCCTCTCATTAGGCCATCAAAGCTTCTCCATCTTTTGAACTTTTATAACAAAACTACTGAAGCAAGAAGATGATGTCTCTAGGAGAATCTTCCAGCAGTTAGGCAGAATAGGCAGCATTTCCTTCATGTGCAGCTTAACACAGACCCCTTCTCAAATTCAGAAACTGAAATTATGCCTGTATTGAGAAGAGTTCATATTGTCCAACCTGTTACTCCACACATGCAAGTTGTCAGCCTTATTGGACATGCTACCACTACACTGCTGGACGAAAAATCATGGAAGGGGATCTGTGGCATCCCAATTAAACTTGTTGGTACACAATTCACTGTCTTCATGCACAAATTCAAGACAAATGAAAGGCTCTGTGAACTGCTAACTCACAGGTCTGATGGGAATTGCCTAAGCCTGCAGCTAACTTTACTCCATCTATAAATTACTGCATTACAGAGTAGGAAGGGATTCCAATTCTAGCTGATGCATCATCATATGTGTTATCACATGGCAGGATCTAGTTGGACTGAGGGAACTTACATCATTTTCTGACACAGCAGACCCGGGATGAGACTGTACAGACTGATTTATACACAGCTTTGATATTCAATACTGATTTTTTCAAATGTCTAGTCTCATACCTGCTACTGCAGCTAAGAACAAAACCCAAGGAAACATGATTGACTATTACTGTGTTAACCTGGAAACTAGAGGTAGAGTAATAAGCAAAATTAACTTGCAATTCTGTGTAAAATTAAGTTGCCTCTAGCAAAGTACTACTTCCACCATAATTCTCTAAAATTCAACCAGCTTCCATAAAACAAACAACATACACTAACTTCCTGAGTCCAAATGATGTACTTAACCTCTCCCACCCTGACCCTTCACAACTTTTTTCTAGAACAGATCAGAAACAGTTAAGGAACTAAATTTCGTCATACTTGTTTTGTGTTTTAACTAGCAACACAAGCTGAAGGATACAGCATCATATTAACAGTAAGTATTTTCAGTAGAAACAACAAAAAAAGGACCTGCATTTGAATTGCCTCCAGGTGCCAGAAAGCTCACAAAGTAGCACAAAACCGTGAGTGTGTCTGAGGTATACAGGTAAATACAGGTTTTGCTACTTACTCTTTCACAGAAAACTACCACATTAAAAAGAAACTATCAGGGAGGGCAGAGGGAAGGAGACAGAAAGCCTAATTCCATATTTAAGGCAAGACAGAGATTTAGATTTTCAAGAAAGCATGTTTACCAGAGTGCTCTTTCCTCAATTAAAAATGGATGCTTTTCAAATGGTTGGGATGATAAAAAAAATATGGAAGGGACCATACCTGTGCTTTCTAGGCTTAGCCTGTCACAGTACAAAGTGTACTGTTGAGTTCACTGCCTGATTCACCCTGCTAATTGGGAAGAATGCAGAAGTGCATCCTACTCCCTCAGTTACTCACTCACGATTTAAATGACCACACACTCATACTCACTAATGCGAGCACAGCTTTGTTTATGGTGACATATTTGTTACTCATCTAATTAAGGTGGAATAAGCTGAGACCTTTATTCAGGAGTGTCAACAAAGAGATTAAGCAAAAGCAGTGTGTAGAACAACCACTATCCTTAAGTTTCTTTATGAGCTATTTAAGAAAGCAAGGGCAGAGAAGCCCTTACTGCCATTCCTGGTTCTCTGGGAGGAAGGGCTGGAGAGAAGCACTCTCCAAGCTCTCAGAGACAATCAGACCAGAATAACAAGCTGTTATACCAAAGCTGAGAAGTTATTTCTGGCCTTTGAGTTTAACAACTGAGACAACACCAGCAACCACTTAGGATCAGAAATGGCAAAAATCAATCTTAATAAAACAAAAATCGCGTGGTGTGGGACAGAGCTATTAATGTAATGTGTATCACTAAGAACAAGGCTCATTAAACACTTACCAAGGCAAGATTTCTGCACCTAGCTTGGCTGCCGTGGTTCTCCACACTGCCAGCCCTTTCCATGCTCCCATGCGTGTGCTCCGGAGAGATTTCGGATGCCATTTCAGGAGAATCCGTCAGGAGATTCCTAGGCATCACACCTTCTTGACCTATTGATCCTGACGCAGCACAGAATGCCATCAGTGTGTTACGTGGGGCTGCTCGCTTTATTCATGTCTGGAAACAGAGAACAATGTGGTATGGGGTTAAATCTGCTTGTTAAAACACTTGAAAAGGAATGGAAAATAAATGGCAAAAAAAGATCCCACACAAGTTAATAAAGGGCATATCTTTATGTCCTGAAACACATCTACTGCTTTATGGGCATCTTTTAAAACACTGGTTTTGTTCAAAAAGATGACTAAAATCCAACATAGAAAGGTTCTGTATCCCATCTCTTGTGCTTCCAAACCAGATGTCTATGGACAGTCAGAAGCAAGGCCCCTGCATCTATCCGTGTCCTACAAATTCAGTTTGTGTTTTCCATTATGGTACATCATTAACAGTAATAAAATCCCACTGGCTGAGATACCAACTGGCACAGCTCAAGTACCTTGATCTTTATTTGGTTTTAAACAGGAATTCTATTTATGGGATCACAGAAGGGAAACAAACCCCCATTCATTTCCTAACACTGCTGCAGTTAACTCATGCTACTGAAGCAGCTCTATGCCACCTGCTTCTGATCAATGATCTATGAGCAGAACTTGGTGCCATTTTTGCATCAACGCATTACAAATTGCCTTTTAAAGCTTCAAGAGCTTTTATTTCACTCAGCCATGAAGAAGCAGTACTTGTACACTTGGAAGACACTTACTGAAACAGACATATGCACCAGCACTCACTGGAGGAAAAGCCCCCAGTTTTTTAAACTTTCCCAATGCCCAGTTCTGTAAAACCTCTGAATTGTCGTCATCTCCCGAAACATTCTGGCAGAACTTTTTCTTTGATTCTCGAGGACACAAACATAAAAGTCATCTTAGTGCACTAACAGCATGAGCAGGGGGTAGGCAAAACATAGAACCTAGCTCATTTCTCGCTGTGATACATTAAACCACCCTTTGCAATGAGAAATTGCCTTGCTTGCTAACAGTCCATCTTTTCACCCAGCCTGCCTGTGACCTGTGGACAGCAGTGACACATTCCTCAAAACAGCTGGTTCTGAGGTGCCACATTATATGCAACCAGCTGGGAAATGGACACCATTCCCCTGACACTGCACAAATTAAATGAGATGCTCCTGCTTCCCAAGTGCTTCTCCCTTTATTATGGCTCAAGAGGCGACACGAGAAGCAAAGTCAAGCCTGCATTTCCAATTCAATCGGATTACTTCTCCTTGCTCCCCACAGCTGTGGGCTGAGGGCTGAGAAACCAGAGCCTTCTGGTAAGCTGATTAGTGTTTCATAGCAGTGAGATAACATCTGCCAATACTGAGCAACAATTCCATCCCGCTGATCCCTCCTCCCAGGAGAGGGCTATGACATTACCAGAGGTGCCTCGCCTGTGCCGCAGCACCAACGTGTCCTGTGGGAAAGCTCCCACACAATGTAGCTAGGCTGCAGTCCAGCAAGTCTTGGAAGCACATCCACAATCCAGAGCACTGGGTTGCCACAACAAAAACATCTCATGGCCCTTCTTATGAACATTAGGTCTAACGATCAAATTTAGCCTTACTTTTACACAAAAAAAAAACATTCTTCCTTTTTTTCTATTAAGAACTTTAGCTATCAATGATACAATGCATCCTCAGGATAATGGGCTTTAAGTGATGCCCAGAGAGGTAGAAACATGCTCATGGTTTTCAAACTCTCAGGAGCACTGAGGCAGCTGCTGTACCTATGGCTGCTGCAGAAAGCTAAACAGGAAAATAGCAGCCCAAGCACAGAACATATCCTGCAACAGCAGCTCCATCTACAACAAACCCTGTGGTGCTGAAAAGCCACACACAAACACATCCACACAAGAAAATATATGCAATTTTTGGAAGCCAACATTGTCAGTGAAAATCTTGACTCCTCTGAAATCCTACACTTGAACCAACACACACAAATACATATATAATTTTTAGAAGGCAAGACTGTCAGAGCACCTTGACACCACTGAAATGCACAGAAAACTCCCACTGACTTCAGATTCCATCCTATGACTGTCAAGGTGATGTTCAGATGGAAAAGAGACCAGCACGAGGTGAGTACTTCTACTGACATTCAACACAAGGCAAATGTTATTTCTCTTCAGCACTTTTAAGTTGCAGCATCAAATTTTTATGCAGGTGTCCCCAATATAAACTGAATATGCCATGTTTGTTCAGTCCCTCAGTGATGCTATAGACAACTGTGAGATTTCTAGAACTACACTCAAAACTATGAACATTTTATGGACTACATGATGAGAGGTCACTGCTGCAGATTACAATAGATATCACAAATAAAACCCACATTTAAAGACTAACCAGGAGAAGATATTAATCGATGTTAACAAGAAACAAATCAAGAGGCCCAGATTTTGAGGGACAAGTATTTAAGAGTATTGTTCTGCTTTCTCCAACGGCAATATCTCAGTTTAATCAGGACAAAGTTCTTGGTAGGCTATCTGCATTCAGGACAGCAGGAACACCCAGATTCAGCAGCAGTAAACACTAAAGCCATGAATTCTAAATAATAACAAATATCTCTCTCCCAGCAAGCTCCCATTACTCATTCTGGAGCTGCAGTTCAGATGTTTCACAAAGCTCCTGAACAATGACTAAAGGCAGTGAGTGCAACTGGTTCAGAGAGCCGCCCACATAAGAGCCAGTATCAAACATTACAGCACTGGTCCTGCTTTTGTGTTAGAAGCTCTGGCTTCTTTGGGAGTTTTACTCATTTCAGAAAAACTTGGGAGCTGTGCAATGGTCTGTGAGCTTGCAGAAAAGGTGTGGGGGAAGATTTTTTTCCCCCTTCTACCTTTTACATCATCTTTAACACATCAAAGGTACATGTCAATAAAATCATAATCCATTCATATACATTATTTCTTCTCCCCTTTGCTGGGTTCTTTATGCTTTGAGAAACTCCTACACCTTTGTACAGTGTCTAGGGCAGCTAGAGCTGAGGCTGCCCAGCACTGCTGCAATACATACAGCATATTTTACAGGCAAATTCCTCTCCTAACCATGGTTAACACTCAAGTCCCTTCATCCTCTTTATGTCATCTCTATTAAGTGAAAGACTTTATAAGTTTAAGATAGAAATAGTCAAGGATCTAGTGAATTTCCAGACCCCACTGTTTCAGAAGGATTGCCAAGGTAACAAGCAGGGTTCAAAAATAAGGTAATCTTGCTCAGAGAGAAGGAACAGCAGGATGACAGCTGGCTGTTCCTCCTGACCTTCAGAGATGCATTAAATATGAAAGTTTCTCACAATGAGATTTGTTGTTCAGTCATTGTATCTGGGTATTTTTTAGCTTGGCTTAAGAGATGTGTGCCTGTACCATTAGGGATTAATAACAAAAAAATATCAGATCATGACACAGGAGCACAGAAGTGTGACAGGAACAGTACTATTTGGAGAGAGGACCCAGATATTAAACCAGAAATGCATCTTAGGGCAGATGTGATTCTATCATCTGAAGGGATCACTTCTTGGTTACACTAGAGATAGCTTTCATGTGATATTTAAAACAATACAAGTCACATATCATGCACGTTTTTCAGAGAGTAGAAGGAGGAAATTGAAACATTCTGAAGTTAGTGCTGAATTTCACGTCTAAAGATTTAATTTTGCTTTGACAGAGGCAAATAATTCACAGAGAATGTATTAAGTTGCCATCAAAGATAAGGTGCGGTCTGTCCTTTCAAAAAGGATATTTTTACAGTTTTGCTGACTAAGGTTACTTCTTCACTGAAGCTCAATGTTAGCATTTACAAGGGACTGTTTCTATAGTAGCAGGAGATTGAAAGAATTTTTTATTAACAATCCTGTTTGAAGACTAGCTTAATAGGCAAAAAGATCAATCCCACAAAAGTGCAAGACATTTAAATGCTAAAAATCAACTGCTACGTAAGCCAGGAGCCAAAAGTCAGCAGACAGCACCAGGCCATTAACTGCACAATATACTTAAGGTGAGTTGACAATTTTTAGAAAATTATCATGTATTTTTAAAAGGGCACAAGATCAGTCTGTCCCTTTCACTATACATACAATTTCTAGAACAGTCTCTGCATGAAACATTTCTGAAGATAGATTTCTAAGCCTCATTGTACTCTGAGCATCACACAGACTTTGCCTTTGTTCTTAACCAGCTCTTTCCCAGTGATTCAACTGAAACAGAAGAAGTGGCCAGTGAACTTCAAGATTGGTTTAATCTGTCAGCTGTGCACTGACATAGCAATGCACACGCTCCGCTCTGCACACACTGTCAGTCACCTTGCACTCCATGGTGGTGGTTGAGTTTGGAGACTTAAGCATCTGGAAAAAACATCTGGAAACACTCTGTGGTCATTAGAAATGTTACCATGGGATGGGTTTTATAAAAATGATGGTACAGGGGCAGACTGGAGATCTTTATCAGCCTCTGACAGTTGGCAGCAGAGCAGTAAAATGAGGCAAAGGAGAGCAGGAATTCATTCAGATTCTTGCATGCTGTGGTCAGGAGACCACAGGGCTTCCCAAAACAGGTCAGGTATTTGTGTCTAATAACCTCATGAATTTTTCTTTGCATTAAGTGCTCCTGCAACATACCTCTGAACCAGCTGTACAAGACCAGAGCTGAACAAAACCAGCTGGCCCATGACATGTCCTCACTGAGCCACTGCTGTTCCAAACTCCTCAAAACTAACCGATGGTTAGTTACACTGGACACATTTCCTCCTTGTGAACAGGGCTATCAGCAACTGAATTCTTCTTACCTCCTTCAGGATGTGACATACTGAGTAAATCCTTGAGCTTTAGGGGAAACCCTACTCTTGTGATATACAGTAAGATTGAAGCTTTCTGGTAGAAGAACAGACTAAGTAACAGTACTGCCTACAAGAGGCCAAACCTCACAGGCAAGTTGACTAATTCCAGGAGTACACAGGATAAACTGATGAGGTTTTGCTGAACACATAAAAACTCCACAGAATCAGACAGTAAATTTATACGCTGTTCTTACAGAAAGAAACAAAACAAAATTGAAGTAACAACAGACAACAGCTGATGTTTAGGAACCAAGGTAAGCCAAAACTGGCCAACATGGTTGAATTCTTTTCTTCTCCACATCATAAATGTAGAAGCTTGTGATAACAGTGAGTATGATTCACAGTTTTTATCTGCTCATGAAAAATCCCGTGTGTTCGAAACTATTTAACATCCAGTTAAATACGGCTATTTAACATCCAGTAAACTGGAAACATTCCTGCCCTTGTTTAGAGAGGGACTGTCACCACAGTATGGCCAGACAAACAGAAATGCTGACCATTAATAGAAAAAGAACAAAAAAAATACACAGATGCAGAATCCATGACAGTAAGGTCTACTAAATGAGAGCCAGGCCAACAGCATTTTTATAGACACTTCCTTGGACATCAATATTGATTTGCAGAACGGGTGACAAGAAGGACTGAACAATGTTTAGCCAAGTGTGAACTCAGGGGACTCTCATGGCAGCCCATGACAGATATGCAACTACATCAAAGTAATTACAGAGTGACAATAACCATGCAAGTCTCCCAGAATCCAATGTATGTAACCCCAATATTTTGTTTTAAATTTTCTGGTTTCTGTGGCACACTTGTGACAATTCAAACTTTCCTTTACAGGCTGGGGAGCTACAAAATCCGTTGGTTTTAGAGCTAAAAACAAAGATTCTCTCAGTCCTCTAAATCTGGAAGTTGGAGCCTCAAGAAACACACTGAATGTCATTCATATAACTCGCACCAGAATTTGTGAGAGCTGCCAACAGTGAAATAACTAATCCTGTGTACATACATTTTTGAAAGACTAAATGGGCAAGGCACCAATTCAGTAAAACTTAAATCTGTCTGATTTCACTAGGACATTCCATCACATGCTTAAATGGTTCAGTGAATTGGATCTCAACTTAAACGTAGCAACCACTTAAAAAGAAAGGAAACAATCACAAACCAACATTTTCATCACCCAAGTAATAATTCAATTACTACACTGAATTCTCCAAATCATGCTTTGCTCAGAAACAATGTCTAAGGTCACACCTTTGACCATGTTAATCCAAGCCTGATGATACCAGAAAATGAGGATTCCATACTGTGCTTCATTTTTAACTGGTCTTTATAGATTTTCAAGACCATCCTTTTTACTGTTTTGAGACCCTATGCTTCAGAGACTTTGTTACGTACAACCAAGCCAGCACAAGAGCACAGCTCATCACTGCGTCATACTGCTCTTTGCAGTGGTTGGGAAATACTCCTTCTTTTAAGGCAGTGGAATACCAGGGCAGGATTTGATGATGCTAAGCACATTGGTCCACCCTCAAGATGGGAAAAGATGTCCTCACACATCTTTGCCTTTTCCCTTGCAAATAAACTCTGTCCCCCGTTCACTACATCAGCAACAGCATCAGCTGAATCTCGTTGCCCGAAATGAAGGCCAGTGGCAAAGGCTCCTACACAACATTGTGGATTAAACCACCAAAGATCCCCGAAGTGCTCACATTTCCTACTCATTTAGAGTGACAGAATCACTTCCTGCCCCAACTAAAAATAAAACCACAGCCAGTGACAAGTAGTTACTTTTCTGTAGATTAAAGTCTTACCTAAGGGCAACGATAAGGCTCTCACTGGGACTCTCCAGTTGAGATTTGATGACCAGTAGCTGCTAGTGGGAGAACTACATGTGATACCCAGAGCTGCCTCTCCAGTCCTATACAGGCCTTTAAACACATCCTGGTCATGGCTGAGCTCTCCTCTGACTTCAATTTGCCTTATGCAAATTTCAACAAGGAAAGCGTCCCATTCTTTTCAAGTTACTCTTTTTAAATCTCCCCTGTTAACGTCAGGGTGGTGCTATCTGTGACAGCCAACACTTTAGAACCATGAAGTGTACATAAACAATTTCAGGCAGACGCCTCTGTAATTAGTCAACTTCTGTCTTGTTACAGGTGCAGCATTGCTGGGGTTTAGGGTTTCATTATGTAACTGCTGCTACAGTCATAGCAATGGTGAGCCAAATCCTGTTTTACACAGTATTTAGGATAGCAAGACAATTTCCAGCCCCAGTACAGCTGTGTCACAGTCTCACAACTGGATTTTAGGCTGCTCGCCTATGTTTCTTTTTGTGACTGCTGTGCTGGTGTGGGGAAGAAAGCAGAGGACGTCTGAAGCACAAAGCATGGGTGTTTACTTTAAAAATTAACTAATTTTGGACATTTCATTCCTATGTAAGTACATAAAGGTCTGCCTGCCCAAGGTAAACAAAGCTGAAAACAGCACTGGCAAGAAAGAGCAGTAGAGTCTTGGCCCTGGACTTTACTTGGTACAGGGATCATCCATACACACCCAATTGAAAATAATATATTTAAGCAGTTAGTTATACTGGAAATGAAAATCACTTGCTTTTATTTTTTAATTAAAAAAAAAAAAAGGAGGAGAGAGGATTTGGTAACAGTAACAGCCTGTCTGGCTGGCTTTGAAAGCCACATTCATATGCTCATTTATTTTCATGCTCCAGTATTTCAGAAGGTCAGTCAGCCTGAGACTTGTCAACTGCTCAGGAGTTAAGTTGTTCCAGTTACTATATCCAACCAGCAATCCGTCTGCCAACATTCTTAGTTAATATTTCTCTCAGAGGCATGCAGAGAAAAAGCAGCTATAACTAACAGGATGAGAGGAGTTTTACTACTGACAAAACAGATGCAATATAGAAATCTCCCTGTTCCTTTCTAATGCCAGGCATTACTTGCACTTCTAGTCATAAAAATTCATTCTACTCATTCACTCCCTATAGTAAAATCCCCAAACAAATCCTTGACAAGAAAGACACTGCTGGGAAAATCTGTTCCATTTCTGAGAAATAAGTAGTATCTTCATTTCTTAGAGACCAAAGCAAGCAATATTTTTTTCCCCTTTTATTGTTTAAACATCAGCTCCCCCCCTTATACAACAGTAATTCCTGCAAAGGAAGGATAAAAGCCACAATCATAATTCTTTAAAGTAGAGCCTGTACAAGGAAGGCCATCTACAATGCTGCATTAGTCAAGGATCTGTATCAAAGCCTTAAAATAATACCTTTTTATTAGCATAAGTCAGAAATTGCAAAAGCTTTTAAAGCTAAGACTTACGCTTTAGGGTTTAGAAAGAAGTCTTTCATAAAAGGGAGGGGAAAGGAAATAACTGTTACATTTCTGATACTTGTTATAGCTTAAAATCCTTGGAAAATGTTTAAAAAAATTCGGAAGAGGCTGTCTTATCTCTTTCCTATTTCATCTGCATGCTTGTTACCACAGGAATCATCTCTTGCTACACCCATGCACAGGACCAAGCACAAGAGAGCTCCACTTCCAGCAGCCTCCTCTCGCTGCCACACTAAAACAAAAACTATTCAAGAAACATGCCCTTGAGATCCTGGATTACTGAAAATCCCAAGAGTGTTTTTAAGGCTGTGCTTTCTCTTTACATGCACTAAACCTCACCTTAACCACCTAAGATTAAGATCTTAAGAAGCACCAGCTATCTCATGCTTACCACCTCCAGATGGAAAAGCACCTGACAGGGGGAAGGGGAAAAAAGTATCCTGTACTAGAATCTGCTACTGTTTACACCAACAGCTTTTCTAATGGAAACCCTAAATTACAGACAAGGAAAGCAAAGTGGAGGTACAAGGCAGCTGCTCCTCATCACCCTTAGTCAGGCAGGAACAGCATACATCAAAGTTTTACAGGTATGAAACCTTTACTTAAATATATTTTCTTAAAGTTAACGACAAGCAGAAGCAAATTTTAGGTTATGCTAGGGAAGAACAAGAAATCCACAGGGGCAAAAAAATTCTTAACAGCTCAATAGTGGGAAGCCAAGCCTCACACACGGCAGGGCAGCAGTTTGCTGATAGTTTTTCTCCTCCCCGCCCGTGTACCAAAACTAACGCAAACCCAAAGCTGCTCTCCGGGGCTGTGCCGGTCCCTGTCCCCGGTCCCGCCCGCCGCCCAGAGCCCGCGCAGCGCACGGAGCAGCCGGCGTCCCGGCCGCCGCTGCTCTTGGAACACGAGGGAAGAATAATTAAAAATCCATTAGTGAGTAATAAGAGCAGCGCCGAACCATTCCCGTGTCGGGGTGGCAGGGGTGCGCAGCTCCGCGGCCTCCCCCCGCAGCGAGCCGGGGGCAGGCGGAGCGGGGCGAGCTCGCCCCCTCACGCCAGCGACCCGAGACCCGGCGGGGAGGAGCCCGGGGGAGCGAAGACCCCCTCAGCCGGGAGGCCGCGCAGGGCCAGGGGAGCCCCCCGAGGAGAGACAACACTCACCGGCTTTGGGGTCCGCGCCTCTCCCAGCCGAGGGCGGAACGAGCCCCGGCGGAGGACAGGCAGGTGGTCGGAGCAGCGCCGCGGGCTCCGCCAAGCTGCCGCTCCGAACTCATGCGCACTGCGCCGGCCGCCACCCACGGCGGGCGGCCGAACGCGC
>VXBC01006152.1:366028-390727 GCA_013399945.1 Ploceus nigricollis
CCCGGGCGGGACCGCCGCCTTTGTCCCGGCGCTCGGGGCAGGGCGTGAGGGAGGGAGTCTGCCCTTCCGAAAGGCGGCTGCGGTGCCCAAGGAGCGGAGCGCAGTGTGTTGGAGCTACGAAGTTTGTTGAGGGTCTGGAGAATCTCACTTGTGAGGAATCAGGGAGATGGGCCTGATCAGCCTCGGGAGAGGTGACTGAGATGGGACCTCATCAATGTCTATCAGTATCTAAAGGGAGGGTGTCAAGAGATCAGGCTCTGCTCGGTAGTGCTACGCAGTAGGACAAGAGGGAAAGGGCAGAAACTGATGCCCAGGAAATTCCAGCTGAACATGAGGAAGAGTTTCTGTCCTCGGCAGTGACCGAGCACCAGAACAGATTGCCCAGAGAGGGTGTGGAGTCTCCCTCACTGGAGATATTCCAGAACTGTCTGGACAAAATCCTGTGCTTCACCGCTGAGGTCGCACCCGACCTCTGTGATTCTGTGTCCCTCCACTGTGTGGGGGACATGGGTCTCCACAGGCACCCTGTGAGGGCAGAGAGCTGGGTGCCATGGTGGCTGCAGTGGGAGAGGGGACAGTGACACCTTTGGCTGCCTCAGAGAGCCCTGAAGTAAAACCTGCCCCGATCATGCCCAGGGAAGTTGTGGCTGCCCCATCCCTGGAAGTGTTCAAGGCCAGGCTGGATGGGGCTCTGAGCAACCTGGTCTAGTTGAAGGTGTCCCTGCCTGTTGCAGGGAGTTGGAACTGGATGATCTTCAAAAGTTTCCTTCCAACCCAACCCATTCTATGGTTCTATGATTCTGTGAGGCATAAATTGTGTTGGATCTGGTGTCTGAGGAGCTTGTCCCTCCACTAAACTACTGGAAAATGGTGAAGGTAAAAGAGAAAATCACTGTCACAACTGCCTGAGTCTGCCTCCTCAGTGGGGAAAAGGTTTACATGCCTTGTTAATCTTTGCCACCCATATACTTAAGAGCTCAATAGCAAATATTGCCTATTTGTACTCTTATTTATTACTAATATATTGTCACAGTCACAGGTATTTATCAGGTGATTGTGTCCTTTCCCTTCTTCATTGTGCAAGGCCACAGCAGCCAGCAAGTTAACAGTTTGAATTCTCTTACACTGTAAAAATTTCAAGCTGCTTTCAGAAATCATTATTTTTCACCCATGCTGTCGTGGCTGAAATATTCTTAACACAAGAAGTACCTCAAAGTGTGGAAGATGGAAATGTTTCAAAAAGATGTGGGCCTACCCAAATAAATGGCATTACAGAACAGGGAAGGAGGAGCTATACAATGTGGGTCAGTGAGGGTTGACAAGGTAAGACCATTCCCAATGTATAACTTTTTTTTTCAAGTGTTCTCCAAAGCTACAGGAGCAGTGTCCAGGAGGAAAGCAAATGATTAAGAGTCTAGTTATGTAATTTTTGTTTAAGTTAAAGCTGGTGCCTAATCTAAGCTTTTTGGTCATTCTACAGCCAAGAGAGAGACACTTTCCACCAGTTGAAGAGAGGCTGGACAAATCACATTGTGAGGGAACCTGTCTCTAGTGGTTGTAGTGGTGAAGCCTGACCACAGTCCTGGGTGTCTCTCTTGTCTAGGGACCCAGTTTAGAGCTTGCTGATGTTAGGCTAAATGAATCCCATCTTTCTCTTTTATTCTTGGCTCTGGCAACAGCTTGGTACAGATCATATGCCTGTCCTGTGTAACAACTGTTACACAACAGCACAGGAGAGGAAAGCTTCTTATTTCATCAAGGAGCAAAGTGGGAGTGGTGTCTATTGCATATAGCATGGACACCCCAGCTAAGGAGAGCATCTCTGTTCTGGGAACATTTAATTCAAGAATATACTTAAAGGCAAGCTTGTACTTTACAGATTTCCAGTGTGGGAACATCAATACACAGAGTGAGAGTGCTTTGAGATTCATCAAGAAATGTTAGATAACTTGAATGTATTATTTTTGCAATGTATTATATGTTAATTCAACCTGCCTGAGCTAAATTTCTCCTTACTAAGTAGGACATCATTCTGAGGAAGATTTTACAGTTACAGGGCTTTATCAACTTCACAGTGTTATTTTCTTTATTTCTTGATTTACTCTCATCACCTTGTAATATCAGGTGTAGTCTCACATTAAAAATGTGCCCTGTCGACATTTTTCTACCCCAGGTGAGTCCAAAAGAGTTTTTTTGTCCTTTTGATAATCATTTGTATGTTTTTTTCCCTCTTTCCTCGTTTTTCAGCATTACTGATTACTAGTCCTGGCACTGAGTTTATTCTAGGAGACCAGCTGTGTGTTGACACATTCTGTCCTGAAGGTGGGGAAATTTATGGAGCACAGTTCCAAGTACACAGCCCATTACTGTGTATTATAGAGAACTTCCCTCCTCTGCTCAGTGAAAACTCGTTATACCAGTTCAAAAATATGGCAGGTATGCATCTCCTTCCTCCAGCATTAATCATTAATTAACATGTGATACTGACATTTCTGGTTGCTACTTAATGTAGCAAAACAGTATTTTATGTGCGTTTCCAATTTCTTCTATCATCCTCCAGCCTCAGTGGAGGGTGACACATCCAGCTGTCAGTGTCAGTACGCTGGTAATGCTGCCCAGAACAGAGCCACGAGAACAAGCCCGTGTTCATAAAACTCTTCTTGCCAGTCTGACTCCTTTGCCTCGTGTTACAGGCCAAAATTTGTGTTTCTTCTGATAGAATGTGCTTACTGTATTTGCTACTGCAAATAGCTGAGAGTAGACACACTGAACTAAGCAACTGTGATCAAAGAGGATCTTACTCACCTGATTTGGACTTTTTTCACAAACAGTTTTCATTTTGGGTCTGTCTTTTCTTTCTTTCTGTATGTGTCCTGGATTTGATAAGAATTGGTAGAATGGAGCAGTCAGAAAGAAAACATAGACTGATGGGAAGCTATCTGGTTTTTACTTGAATTTCAGTAGGCATAGAAAGCTCCATGGTTAAAGTTCAGAGCCTCTTGTGTGAGGCAGTGTATGTAAAGTAAAAGAACAGGCAACAGATAGACAAAATAGGGAAATAAATATGTACTGAGATATGAGATAACCATGAAAGAAGCAGGGTTTAGCCAAAGTGAAGGTCAGGTTACATTTACAGTCATTATGGTTAACTTAGTGTTGTGATAAACATGGTATTATCATGACTTGTTATTTGCCTAAGAGTGGCCATAAGAAACCTCCAGACAAGAGCATGGCTTGTTGTACAAAGTACTGTACCAACAGCAGGTCACTATTATTGTTTACAATCAGAAATCCCACACAAAATGTGCTCCAGGACTGATTCATACAACTTTTACCCTTGATTGACCACTTCCTTTTTTTTGGCTGGGCGCTTACAGCCAGAGCCAAAGGAGGGCTTCAGGGTCACAGCACTCCTTGCTTTTCAGTGCCCAGCTGGCAGAGTGCATTTCCAAGCAATGAGATAAACTTACAGTAACCAAAACTTGGGGCTTTGCCTGTGACTCAGTAGCAGTCAGATATCCCAGCCCAGATGTCACTACTGCCTCCCTCTTGCCAACTCTGTGACTTTTGTTTTGTGGTCAGGCAGGTTTGTGTAGTGAAACAGCTTAAAACAAACAAGACAAGATTGAAAGCTCCCTCCCCAAGTTTGCTGATGACATTAAACTGGGTAGTGAGGTGGACATGTGAGAAGTGACAGCAGTCTTGCAAAGACACCTGGAAGGGCTGGAAGAGTGGACTAGCAAGAACTGTATGAGGTTTATTTAACAAGACAAGAGGCAAGGTACTGCACCTGGGACAACATAACCCAAGAACCCATTAGAGGCCAGGCCACACCTGGAGTACTGTGTTTGGTCCTGGTCTATGCAATTCAAGACACAGTCAGATTGGAGAGGGTTCAAAGAAGGGCCACCAAGATGATCAAAAGGCTGGAGAGCCTGCCCTGTGAAAAAAGACAGAACCAGTTAGGTCTTTTTTGCCTGGAGAAGACTTTGGGGAGACCTTATGAGAGTATTCCAACACTTAAAGGGTTACTACAAAGAGAGTGGAGGCTATCTCTTCTCAAGGAGCCACATGGAGAAGACAAGTGGCAATGAGTACAAATTGCTCAAGGAGAGGTTTCATCTTTATATGAAAAACATTTTTTATGGTGAGAACAATCACTCACTGGAACAAGCTCCCCAAGGAACCACGTAGAGCTGGAGGTTTTCAAGATGTCACTGGACAGGGTGTTACATAGTCTCATCAAAGCTCCCTTCTCCATGAAAGACTGACTTGATGATGTTTTGACGTCACTTCCAGCCTGGGCTGTTCTATGATTCAGTGATTATTTTTGGGAGGTGCTCGTATATTTTTTTTTTTTTTAACCCAGATATTTTTTCATTTGGTTTGGACTGACTGCTGTGGGGCAAAATATTTATGTTGAGGGAGACAGATCTGAAACTAGATCCACTGCTGTAGGGACAGGAATATCTTTGAGCTGTAGAGAGCAACTTCCATCCCTCCCCTGGGTGATCAGGGTACATGTGTGGAGAGTGAGAGATGAGTTTGAACAGTCTGGTGGTTCAGAGACAATGGAGTCTTCTAGATGGGCACCTCCTAGACAAGTACTTGAGATACCATCACTTGTTGTGAAAAACAGTCAAGATAGGATCTATGGAGAGCAGACACAGTCAGTATTTATTTGGTACTCTTTAGGAATGCCTTTAGTGTTTAGCCCTGTTTGTGATTAAGCCAGAAGAATATCTAATTTCCAGGTTATGTTATAAATTAATTGAGAAATGGCCCTGAGGCTGCTGTGGTTCTTTGCCTGTACAGAAGCAGAGCTGGAGGCATTGTGAGCTGTATTTATTAACATCTCTCCAGCCAGCCTTCACAGTCTTCCTTCTGCCCTCTGGATATGCAGATTCCCTGCTGTCCCTTCCTTCTTCAGTACCTTACCTCCTCCCTGCACTGCAGTGGCCAGCTCACTGTCCCCAGTCCCCTCTGCCTCCTCTGCCAGCACCCTCCTGCCACCCATGCCTTGGGACCGACCCTCCTTCCCCAGAACTCTCGCTATTGCCGCTGTGGTTTCTTACTGCTTCTCTCTCTCCATGAAGCCACGTCCCTCTTCCTTGCCTGATCTCACAGGCATACTAGTGAGTTGTCTAGGAACTCAGACCTAATTTCTCTCCTTTCCTTACTTCTGGTGTTAGTGCACCTCACCGGTGAGACAAGATTTGCAGGTACAAGGAGAAGGCTGCAGAGGAAGAGGAAGTTCCCTAATGAGTTGTGCTGCCTTCAGGCTTTGTCTGCAGTTCACCTCGGGGGAGAGAAAGGGGAGCTGGGGTGTATTTTTGGCACTTAGTATCTCACTTTCATTTAAATTCTAGTTTCGGCTCCTAAACTCTCTATTAGATCTAATCTTTCATCTTTTCCTTCAGCAGATCCTACTCTGAGAGTAAATACTTCCCTTTTCCTGTGTTTTGTTTAGAGGGGGGTGGGACAGCTTTCTACTGGTGTTGCAGTATCTGGTTAAAAGTGACCTGATTTTAATAGCTGTTTCTTGGCTTCTGCTATTTAAAATATATGTTTTCTGACATTTAATGATAAGTTTGTTCTCCCATATATCCCAACGACTATAAACAACTGGTTATTTTCCAGCGGCAGTGAGTTTGAAATTATTGCAACTTATTTTCCTGTGGGGAATGGGGACATGTGTCACTGAATTGAATTAAATATTAATCATATTATTTCCAAAGAGGAGAAGTGCAACTTGAATTAAAGAAATATAAAAAATTATTTATCTGAGAGAGCACAAAACACATATACTTGGAAATAAACCTGTCTTTTTAAATTGCTGTGGGGTTTTGAGGTTTGTGCTTTTTTTTTCCTTTTATTTACCCTTTGTTTTTCTTTTTTCTTTATTTTTTCAAATTTCTGGTTTGATTTCTTTTAGAACTGAAAGTTAATTCTTCTAATGGTATTCCATTGGCCCATGATATGTGCCTGGATGATCTTAATTCCAGTTCCCAAGGACAGGGTGTCCTGTGATACAGCAAGCTGTATTTTGCATTTGAGCTGTATTTTCTGTTTCAGCAGGATTGAATGGTTTATGGAGGAGGAGAGCAGGATGGAGGAGTTCCTTGTAGATCATGTTTGAGGGAAGGACTTGCCACTGTCATTCAGGATATTCTGGAAAGGAATTCTGGTGGGGCTGTGGGCTCTGCCCAGGGTCAACTTCAAGTCAGTGGAACAAATCCCAGTAATTTCATTAGGAGCTGAATCAGGCCTTTACTAGATCGGGAAAGGGGTTTAGACTTCTGTAACAGAATGTAGATGGACTTTAGACATTTAAATTTCATCTGCAGTCCAAACAGTCTGTGCTTATCAGCCATCGAAACCCACTCCTGCCTTATCTCTTCATGAGCCTCTCAGTTTTCCGTGGCAGTCCAGTGGCTGCACGTCCTGTATGAGGTGAACAGAAGACTTCAGCACAAACTTAACCTTGTCCAACAGAGTGGCTCACACATTTTCCATCCTCAGTGTCCCTCAAGAGTGTCCACAGTGTGTTTGGGGACACTCAGGGGTATGTATTTGTGAACTTGGGTTCTGTGATTGTACCTCCATAAAAACTGGATTGGAGGATACCCATCATGGTTCAGAAAGTGGGAGCAGAGATAAAAGAGACAAAAGCTTCTACTCAAGGCACTATAACAAGAAGGTGAAAGGAGGAAAGAGGGATGGAAATCCTCACCTCCAGATCTTCAGGGCAATTTTACATTGCCATTGATGGATAAAATAATTCCCCATCGTGGCAAGCCCCTAATCCCACAGGACAAGGCTATTAGAGGATAATCCTAACCTAAATTGCAACCCTGTGTTTGAGTACTGGTTCTCCTAATGCTCCAGGATACAATTACAGAACAAGGCCTGGAAACCACAGCCTTTGTTCTGCCTTATTGCTTAATTGTTTAATGAAGTATTCACTTCATCTAAGTGAGTGCTTTGTAATTTTGTACTTGCATGCAGCTGGCAGAGGCAAAGAACTGGCTTTTTTACAGAATAACTTGTTCTTTTGGTGGAAGAAGGTACCATTAAAAATATCAGGCTGCAATAGTAAATAATTTGAGAGATCTCTCCATAAAAAGGAAATCTCACCCTTGAAAATGAGGAATGAAAGCACATTTTTTTCTGCTGGGTTTTTGTCCCTTTTCTTCCTTGATGCTGTGCAAAGACAGATGGAAGAGGCAGTGGGACAACCAGTACCAGATATTTCCCTAAAAGGTCTGTTCTGAGGTCAGGACACTGCTACCATGTGCACCTCTCAAACTGGAATGGGAGAGGCCTTCCCAAATTAGGAAAAAAAAAAAGTATTCAAATAAGCCTTATATCAAGAAAAGAGCAATATTCAGGCCCTTAAGTAAGTGCAAAGTCACTACATACAAGTGCAAATAACATGAAAAAAATTCTAAAAACTTCTATGGATTTCAACAGTTTCCCTTTTCTACTCTTGAAAATATTCCTATGCTCAGGACAATGTGTCAGGCTCCAGCTCCTGAGTAGTCCCCTGGTGAAAGTCAAGTGCTCTGAGACATCTGTTCCCTACGAGCTGCAGGTAGGCAGATCTGTACCTCCCAGCATTTTGGGGATTTTGATCTTTTGAAGCTTTTCTTCCTCTTTATAACTATAGAAGGAGCTTAGACAATTAGCTCTGGGCTTGGATATCATTTTTGGCTGGCAACATGAGCTTCAGACACAGGATATCAGGAGATTTGCAACAGGGTAGGGAGAGAGAATGACCCTGGGAACAGGAGAAAATAATTTGAACATTGGAGGCTTTTTTGAGTTCCAGCCATGCAGGGGCCCTTGCAAAGGCTAAATACCAAAGAAACATTGCCAGTCTGTAATACCAAGTTTTTCCTCAATAGCTATGGAGGTGTTTTACGAATAACATCAGTACAGACAGAAGAGGTGAGGTCACCTGTGCACCTTCCTCTCCTGCCAGTCCTGCCTCTTGGGTTTTAAAGCCTATGAATTCTTTCCCTGTTCTCACAAGGTAGGGTGCTGCTTCACTGGAAGCACATTGCTAGAGGGGCACAGCAATGAGAGAGGTGGTTCACAGTGGGTTCACTTGGTGCTTTCCATGCAGACTCCACTGTAGGTGCTGTTCTTGTCAAGTCCATGGAATGCAGATGATGGGAAGGAAACCATCACACAGTTGCATTTGAGGTACCAACAAACAGAACATTATAGGGCACCTGGATAAGTATGGTAGATGCAAATGTATATAGTTAATACATTGTTCTTGGCCCCCAAAAGTGACAAATTGATTACTTTTAGCTGCTGTGTTTCATTTGAAAGCAAGTACAGGGCAAACGTTTTGTTTGTCAGGACACTTTGTAACTTGTTTTCATGCAACTACCATTTTCAACTTCATTTAACAAGTCATTATAGACCTTTTAATAAATTATAGTCATTAACCTTGCCTAGGGTAACTGAGGGCAAGATTTTAATTCAGGCAGTGAAGAGTCTGTCCTCTAGGCCTGTGTTCAAGATCACAAGAGTGGCAGAGCCAACATCAATTCAAGGACCAACAGGAACACACCTGGCTCACAGCCATCTGTTGTACCTTTACAGTGCTGCTGGCTCCTGCTTGTGCCAGTGCACAGAGACTCGTCAGGCTGCTGTTATCCATGCTCACTCCAAGCTGCCTCTGTGACCTGTTCTTGTAGTTGGAAGTGCTAAAGCCTGAGAAGACTCTGGTTTCTTTGTCTTTAAGGGCATACCTGGCAGCTTCTCTGTAGGGAGTTTCCTGCAGAGGCAGGAATCTGACTCATGGCTGCTGGAGACACCTCCTGGAAGAGCTGTCATGGAATAGCCACAGGCAGTTGTGATTCAGTCCCGAGCAGTCTCATTAGCACCTGATTTCTTAATGGCGTCCCGTATAAGCTTATATTACCAGCTATTTTTGTATCCTCTGTGCAACCAACCACCGCCTTAACAGGAACTCTCTGTCCACATGAAAGAGTGTTTTGATTTTGTTTTTTGGTTGTTTTTTTTTTTAAATTTATATGGAAATGCTTGCATAAACTTTCATTTAAACCTTTTAAAATTTGTTTGTAATTAAGAAGAAAAAACCCCTTTGCTTAAAACTGATATTCTGTATGTTTTTCCTAAAACGAACACTTTAATTTTGTTGAAGAAAATATTCAAAACAGGCTGCAAAAGTATTTATTTGCACATTTTTTGGCTTAAAATACTGTCTTGCCAGGTCTTTGTTATTGCTACTTATCGCTCTGAGGTAACATTTGCAATTTCAGTTGTTTGCTTTTAGGGATGTTACTGGTGGTGGCTCAATGTCTGTGGCAACAGATGGACATAGTCTGAAATGGCTCCTGCCTGAACCAGCTTCTCCCAGTCAGGGAAAGCTCAGAAGTGGCAGGGAGGAAAACAAAGCCAAGAGCACAGGTCACCCCTGTGCTGGCTCTGTAGGAGCACACCTGTGCAGCAGGGCTGAGGCTGTCTGGTGGAAAAGGTGTTGAGTCACAACTGACTGGTCTGAGTGGAGCCTTTGTAGTGAAAACTGGCAAAGCAGTTAAATTACATCTTCCACTCAGTCCACTGGTGAGAGTTGTCCAGAAGCTGCTGGGCACAAAGCTGGCAAAACCTGTACCCCATTGCCATGGGCTCCTGCAGGTTTGGCCTGGGCTGGACCCCACTTGCCACCTTATCGGTGCTCTTGTTGACCTGGCTGGGTTCACTGCATTCCAGAGCTGGTGGTTCAATGTTGTTTGTTTGAATTCCTCTGCTGCTCCAGCACAGCCCACTGTACCGGCTCTTTTGGTGTTTGAAGTTGTAGATTTCCTTCACTGTGGTGGCTTTGAACAGTCAATGTGCTCCCCATCCTCCTTCTACAGTATGGGAACCTGGGGAGAATTGGCTGATAACCAGTGTTCCCTGAAATTCCAATTACTAAAAGTATCATGATAGGTGGTCATGCTCTCTTACTTTTTATGAAGCCAGGAGTAAAACTGAGGCTCAGATAGAGACACCTGGCATTTGTATTCGTTCATATTTACAACAGTGTAATGATTACCTTCACAGACTTGCAGAGTGCTCACCTGGCCTGAGGGATGGAATGACTCAGTAGGATATCTGCATTACAATTGGAATATTGTTCCTGCTGGGAGAGGACTTGAGAGAATATTTTTATTTTTCAACATCTCCTGCTGTGCCTTGGCATTTTCAGTCCATCTGGACTAACACCTTCAGCAGTTTCTTCTCTGCCCAGCAGACTCTGGGCCAGCAATGACAAGAACATGAGTTCATCACCAAGCTGTGAGTAGCACAGCTGATTAATTCTTATCATTCACTGCTTTTAGTGTGTCACACAGAACTTTAGAACTTCCTTTACAGCTGGGGAAACTGAGTCATGGAGAGAAGAGATGGTGCCACTTAGTTCACCTGTTAAGGTGGGTGGAAGAGGCAGCACAGAGATTCTGGATGGCTGAGCTCTGGCTGGGAGGCCCATCCTCTGGATCCTCTTCCTTGAAAGCCCGAGGCATGAAGGCATGATTGTCACACTTCACTCAGCTCTTCTACCTGGCTTGCTGACACAGCCTCCTTGGAAGATCTTTCTGAATCATTTGTTCCATCCAGAACCTCTTACCAAACTACACAGACCCATTTGGATCTAAAATTCAGACTCCTCAGGAGAGCCAGACCAGACAGTCTTTCCCAGCTGCCCAGACACAGCTGTATTCCTCACAGGTGTATTCCTTAAAGCAGAGCAGGGTCTCCTCTTCCTGCCAAAGATCTCCCTGGAATTTTTTACTGAGTTGTCTGTCTTGAATCAGATTGCAACTGGTCCTCCAATGTAATCAGTGAGGATGCAAAGGCAGGAAAAGTGGGAGAAGAAAGCTTAGACCCCTGACTTGCGGGGCTCCTGGGGGTACTTTTTCACATGTGCTGTTCGGAATAAACCAGGGCTCATTCCCTGGGAGCAGTCCAGTAGGAAAACAGGGCTGGCAGCACCGGCCTGGCGCGGGTCCCGGGAGCCGCTTCAAGCTGTGAGCTGCCATTGCCCTCTGCCGACAGCTCGGTGTACGGTGCTCTCACTGCAAAGTGAGTGTTTTCTGTTCTACAGCAAACAAGGAGTTCTGGGGATTTGCAGAAAACGGAAGGATCCTTCCTCAGACAGAGATTTTTGGGGTTTATTGCTTGATTTTTTAAAGTCCTTTCTCACTGTCGTAACTTAGATGCTACACATCAGTCAGTCAATCAATCAATCAATCAATCACATATCAATCATCCCCCATCAAAGCCAAGTCCAGTGTGAGCTGTTGTGCAAGGCATGGAGTGTATGGGGAATGGGAGCCAAATTTCCCCTGTAGAGGTTGTGGTGTACAGGGACAACTCAAATAAAACATAGTGAAAAACCCAGTGATCAGGCCCATTTTACCTGTAAGTCGCTGAGATACTGAAAGGTCTACCTGAGCCCACAAAAAGGCAGCTCTGGTTCCCTGCTGGAAGTCAGGTTAATTCAAAGCAGAAGTAAACCACAAGTCCTGACTGCAAGGAGAATGGATCACACTGTTGGCATCTTCTTTTTTTTGCTTTTCAAATTTTTTTCATCACGAGATTAGATAACTCCTTAGCTCACCCAAAGCTACAATTCAAATGTTGTTTGGGGGTAAAACAGGCAGAAGCAATGACCTGTGATAAACAGAAGGTTGGACTGGACAGTCACATTTCTTTTCTGTCTCTGTCAGTTTGCCCAAGGTCATAGTGGAGTTTTGTGAGAAAGCCAGGAAGTGAATCAGTGTTTTTTATTTGTTTTGGTTTTGTCTGTTATTGTTGTTATTTGTTTTGTCCAGGGCTTTAATTTTTTTTTTCCTTTTATTTATGTTTCAGAATTATCTAATGAATGACATATAGAAATACATTTAAATATTATAGTGAATGGGTCATAAAGGTCTAGGACATTTAACAGGTGGGTTTTTAGCCTATGAACTGCCACTGAGCTCTTTACTGACTTTTTCTGTGGTAAATTCACTGTTTGTGTTTGTTATGAGTGCTGAATAAATTGGTCTTGCATTTCGACCATCCAGTACCTAATAAAGATTTCAGTCAATGGAAATATTCTTGGGCTGCTTGCTCTGAATAAATGCTCATGTGGAAAAAGACTAAAAGCTTACAGGAACATCCACAGACAGCAAAGAAAAAGGACTTCTATCTTTGACAGCTTCCATTTTACTGTGATGAGTATATAGAAGGGACTAAGTGTTTTTTCATAGGCTCTCTAAAAGGATGAAGTCTTCTTTTGCTGCTAGATAAATTTTATTCCCCATTTCAAGCAACAAAGGCTTCTGATTTCAGTGATTCAGACCAGTTTCCAAGCCTATTAGTGGGGAGGAGTTATCAAAATCTAAATTCCTGAACTTTAGTGCTGTCATTTTATTAAATACGTGATAGCAGGAATTATAGCAACTGTAAAAATAAGTAATAGTATTGATAATTAATAATAGTCTCAGGATAATGAATAAGGGGCTGGTCATCTTTGCATGGTGCCAATGAAAAAGGGGTAAATTACATCAGATTTTCAGTCCTCTGCGTGGGTGCTTTGGGGAGCACCTCAGTGTTTCTCTTGCTGGGCCTTCTTTCAGAGAGCCAAATTCTCTCATTACCCTGCTCTTCCATCTGTTATGTCTCAGATTTGTGGACCCATGTAATAATAAGTAGTTTAATCATGTGAGAATCTTAGCATTCATTAAAAAAAAAAATTAACCCTCAAGGAGGGAGAGAAAAAAACAGAATAAAAGTTTTGACTTCACAGAACTGAGGTCTCAGAAACAAACCAAAAAACAAAAAAAGAAGAAGCACACTAGTGAGGTCCTAAAAGAGAAGGGAGATTAACTTAGAATTATTTACCATGTCTATATTTGTATAATATCCTAACCTTCAGAATGGGGATTTTTAAAAATAGGATTAACTCCCTTAAACAACAGATGATAAAGTTGTATTGGCACGAAGGGTGTATTTCATTAAACTGGTACAAAACCCAAAATATTAATATCTAGACTGAAGACCACATTAGAAGAATGACTTCATGTGTTCATTTCCTTTTTCCTTTCCCCCATGTTCTATATATGATTTACTAATTCTTTATTGTTTCTTTCCAGAAGCATCACTCACTGTCTACACTGAGAATGATTTTGGGCCAGGAAGTGGAGACGACCAAAGCAGGTATATATTTCACTTTATCCTTGATGCTGACAGGGCAGAGTGACAGGGAAAACATCACTTATCTTTCCAAACATGATTTCATCCACTGTAATTGTTTATAGGAGGACAGGTCTGGAATAAAACCTGAGTGCCACTTTGGAAGACCTCACGCCTTCTCTGTGATCAGCAGCTGAGGCAGCCTGAATGTCAACATTCCCTTATTGCAGGGAATGTGTCCTTAAAAACTCCTTCAGGAAGCAGAGCTGCTTCTGCTCCCTCAGACATGGCCCATTACATCAGAGCTCCTGACGGGGCGAGCCGAGTGACAGGTGCAGACACTGCCATCCATACCTGTGCTGCATTTCTGGGCGGGGATGTTCCCTCGGCAGGACTGGTGGATGAGATGGAGACCTAAATCTGTGTTAAATCCAACAGGTTGATCTGCACTGCCATCAAAGTGAGGTTAAAGAGTTGGTGGGAAAGTGTATTTTTAGTTAGAGTCCACAGCATTACAAGTCTTGGTTTTGGCAGGCTGAAAAGACCCTCCTGCCTCTAGGAGGGAAAATTAAAGGCTCTCATATTAAGTAGCTTATGAACATTAGTAATGAATCAAACCCATTTTAGTAGTAGAAATTCCATTAATTATTTTATAATCTGGTTCTGTTTTAATTTCTTTGCCTATAACAACCATAATCAATAAAATATACAATAGCCCTATGATGTTTCCACTATCATGACTCCAGGATACAAATATTTAAAATAAATGTTAATGCTTTAAAACTCATAGCATGAAAACTACTACAGCTGGGCACATCAAAGTTTTCCCCTTTCCAAATACACAGTAGTATTAGGGGTATATTTCTACTATTTTCTTTTTAGAAAATCTATGGTTTTGACAAAAATAATTCCTAATATTGACCATAAGCAGCCAGGAGGTGGTACATCATACTGTGGAGAGTGAGAAAGGTACAGCTCTGATGGTTTTTTCCTTCCTTTGCAAGTGTAAAGCAGGATGGGAATGTATTATTCAGCAGTGAAATTCAGTATTAGTATAATTGAGGTGCAATGCCAGTGGAATCAAGACAAATGAATCCTACTCGTTGCAGTATGAAATTTGTCCTATAGCTTTAGGTCTTCATGGAAATTTAACCATTTGTCTAGTCTCCTTATTGCTCAGATACAGCAGCCAGCATTTCCATGAGATTATTTAAATGTAGAATTATTAGAAAAGTTTGCAGCTACAGAGATAGATGGGTTTTACATAAAATCCCTGCTCTTTGTAGCAACACAGTGTGATATTGAGAAAGATAATGGTCAGAAAGTACATTGCCAGGCTTCTAATGAGAAACTGTTGACAGTAGAATTACCCCAACATTCATCAAAAAGCCAATAAATGTCAAGCAAGAGGCCTTTGATGCAGTAGCTCATAATTCCTGTTCAGAAGTCTCTGCAGTCACTTCAGGGCACGCTGTCATCCTGCATTTCTGCTGATTTTACCAAAAACTTTGTTGCTGAAGAAATACAAGGAGCAGGTGTCAGCATTCCCAGTGCCACGGGCTCACCGTGAGACCTCAGGCGCAGCACATTTGGCCTCAATTTCCCCATCTGCAATACAGGAATGACAACACAGGAATTACCCAGAGGCAGTTCTGTGAAGGACACGGTGCTGCCATCCAAATGCTCACAAATCATGAGCTAGGTGGTAAAAAGTCTGCTGCTGACTCCTGCCACTGAGGTAGCCATGTATTTTTAATGTTAACTACGTCCAGCTTTTTGGGCCTTTGTAGGACGTATTTTCAAGCTCTCTCCTCCACAGTACAGGAGATTACTTCAAACCAACCCCAAACTAATTCTTACCCAGGCTGCTGAATTCTGGGTTGGGTGGCCTTAAGGAAACTCCATGAAGTTTATATAAAAGCTTATATAAGCTGTTCTTGGGCTCTGTGGAGCACAGAGGGTATAAATACCTTGCCCATTACCCAGGTCTTCTGTTTAACTCTGCTTTCAGTACATATTCCCCAGGTGATGTGGTGAGGCAGGTCATTGCCTGGTCCATGAATTAGGAATAATCTTGTGCCTTGTGTTGTCACTGCTCCCTGGCTTTTCATTTGCCTTGCTCATGAGGGGAGCCTGAAGTTCTATCCCAAGTGAAACGATCATATCCTCTAGATTTTGCCTTTGTATCTTTTCTGAAATTTCCAGGGAAAAGCTCAAAGCCGTTCCTTTAAGGCCTCCATTGACTCTGAGGCAGTTCATTCCGTTCATGTTGGCAATTCCTTGCTTGCATATCATGACTGGTTTCCATTCCAGCTGTTCCTGTATATATGGATAGAAAATGTGTCCCTGTTGGTCATTTCCAAGGATAAGCTGCATCCTAGAGGCTGTATGCAGATGGAGTTGCACTTCGTTTCCAGAGCCACATGCTGTTAGGGTGACTTGAAACTAGGCTAATTACCTGGCAGACTTCTCTGCAGAGATATTCTTTAATAAAAATGGAGGGGGTGACAAGAGATAGCATCCTTGCTATTTTGGGACAAACTCTTCCCTCAGGCAGCAGATAAACATGGTGATAAGACTCCCAATCTATCATTTGATTTGCTGTTTCTTGGCTGTAGTACTTAATTAACAATTCTGGAACTGCTCTGTTTCCCAGGAATAGGCTATAAATCCATTAAATTAAACAGTAAGGGCAGATGTGTGCAAAAATAAAAAGCCCATGCAAGTCAGAAATGAAAAATTAAGTTATTTTGTCGGTCTTCAGGGGCCAGGGTAGAAATGTTATAAAACCTACTGAAGCTTTTCTGTCTAGTGTTCAAGCAAGAGGGAAATGTTCCTGTGGATATCAACATTTTTAGAACTGATGATTGCTAATTACAGAAGCACTACTGACAGGACAAGGCAGAGTGGTTTGAAACTGAAAGAGGGTAGGTTTAGACTGGGTATTAGGAAGAAATTCTTTAATTTGAGGATGGTGAGGCACTGGAACAGGTTTTCCAGAGAAGCTGTGGATGCCCCACGCCTGGAAGTGTTCAAGAGCAACCTGGTCTAGTGGAAGGTGTCTCTGCCATGGGGTTGGAATTAGATGGATTTTAAGGTGCCTTCCAACCCAAACCATTCTAGGATGATCCTATAATTCTATAATTACGTAATTACTTTACTACATGAAATAGTACAAATACTGTGAAAACTGAGTTAAAACAAAAATTTATTTTCTCTTCAAGATCTGAATGGAGTTAATAATAATGCCAAACTGTAGATGGCAATCAACTGTAGAAGAATTTCTGAATATCTGAAAGAGTGTGCTCATCTAAAATGTCACTCGTGCTTTAAGATGGCCAGTGAAACCATTATATTACTGCAGTTAGCTGGAAAGGGCACTGTTCTGCAAAAATTGGATAATGTACTTATTTCTAAAAGCCTGGAACAAAAGAGCCAGTTGAGATTTGCTGAGTAGTTGCAAGATAGCCATTAAATATAAATATTTTTAAAAACAGTTTACTCTTTCCTAATGCTTTTAGAGCAGCGTGTGGGAGCAGAGTCTAAGTGCAGCATCTTGCTGCATTGGAAAGGACATGATGAAGGTTATTGGGCTCCAGATTTAACTCTTCCATCTCGCAATTGCTCATAACAGTTTCTAACCTATATAAACTAGGTGAGTTTGTAAAAAACTTACCCATCTTTCCTGGTGGTAACAATAAAAATTTGTATTTTTAAAACAGCTGGTGCCAATGATGCACATTTTTCACATTCAATGTGAAACAGTGTAATGGTCAATTTAAGTTTCCATTCTTAAAATTAAAACTTGTAGCAGAAATGAAAATTTTGTTCTTTTGAACCTGTAGATGGAAAAATTACTTGCTTTGTGGAACTGTATAAGTGATATTTCCACATCTGGAGTTTTAGTAGCCATAGGTAGGATTAATTTGATCTAACTTAAGACACCCAAATCTGCACCAAGCCCTTTAGACTGCTTCTACTGTCAACAAAGAAAAAAGGCCCATCCATACTGTGATTCACATGGTCTTGCTTAGACATCTGTTTAAGGATGAGATGGATGAGCCCTCATGATTTGGCTACGTGGAACTTCAGAAAAATGTGTTTGCAGGGAGGTCATCCCATGTTGATCACCATGGATTGATACCAGGGCTCCTTTCATCCAGTACTGCCATCAACACATCCTCTGCAAATCTGCAGATTCTGCAAAACTGGGGCAATGGCTGACACCCCAAATGGCCTGCTTCAATCCAAACCAACCACGATCCAAGGAGAAATGCAAGTCTCTTCACCTGGGAAGAATAACCAATACAGGATACCAGTCCAGGTGAGGAGTGGCAGAGCACAGTCCTGCTGGAAATGGGCTCCTAGGGGATGCCTGGCTGAATCCAAGCCAGTAGTGCACTCTCATCACAGAGCAGACAAAACACACACTGAGCACTACTCACAGGCCAGCACATGGGAGGCCTATTTTGCTCTCCTCTGCTGAAATCTGGTAAGGCCATATTTAGGATACAGCCCAGTTTTGGCACAACCAGTACAAAAGGGATCTGGAGAAACTGGGACTGGTCTACTGGAGGGATGCCAAACTGGTTACCCAGAGAACATGACCTGCAGGGAAGGCAGAGGAAGCTGGTCAGTCTAGCACAGAGCAATCTAAGTGTGGTCTACATGCAGCTTGTGACTGCTTCAAGAGAGTTACACAGATAATGGAGCTAAACTTTCTCAATCATGCCAAATAATGGAACAAGGGGGAATGCCCAGAAAATGCTGCTTCAAGGCTCAGACTGGACATTAATAAAAAATTCACCTGGAGGGTTGCAACTGATTACCCAGAGGAGCAGCTGAACCCTTGTTTTTGGAAGTTGTCAAGTCTTTAAACCCATGGCTGAACTGCTCCAGTGCTAGTAAAAGCCCAGCTTTGAGCACAAGGATGGACTTCCCAACAAACACACCAGCCTGAAAAGTACAGCTGGGGCAAGACACTGCCTTTCACCCCAACCCATGCTCATCCTCTCTGCAGTCAACAAAACTCCCTAGAGCTGGGAGTTGAACTGATGTTGGGCCATCAGGATTTGTGGGGGACAAACTGCTGACACATACAGTTCACAGGAAGATATGAGGAGCAATGGACAACTGTGTTACAGGCTTCTGTCTGTAACACTCAAACAGTCCTGGAATCCATTATTACACGTACTACCATCATCTCTGGAATGTGTCCAAGCCCTTCAATTCTCTATTAATAACAATAAATAACAATTCTCATCCAGAACTATGGAGGGGAGGTGCTGAACAAGGTGATCTGAGATCCATCTCAGCCCCTGTGACTCCCTATGTAACCTGAGACACGTTAAACTGTTTTTTGCAGCACAGAGTTACTTTTAAAACCACAGATTAAATTCACTGCTATCAAAGAAATCCCATCTTCTTTGATTTTTCTTAACATTTATTACATACTTAGAGTAAATTTATTGTGTCTGGCATTTGTAAGAAGAGAAATTTAACTTTCAGTAAGAATAAAAATATAGCTCCCAAAGGCAACTGCGTGAAAAATCATAAAGCACAGCTAAGGTTTGTTTAGAGACAGGACTCATTTCTTCTCCTCCTGAGAGTGTGACCAGACAGGCTTACGCTTCTGAACAAAGGCTTCAATGCCTTCCTGCCCATCTCTCAAAGTCAAATTATCTACCATGACCTTAGTAGTTATTTTGTAAGCAGTGTCAAGGTCCTGGGTTATCTGTCTGTAAAAGGTGGCTTTCCCCAAGGCCAGGACGGATTTGCTGCTCTCACATATCTTCTGAGAGATTTTCATGGTCTCTTCTTCCAGCTTGTCTTCTGGTACCACCTTGCTGATGAGCCCATGCATTAACGCTTCGTGGGCAGAGAGAGGTTCACCCGTGAAAAGCATCTCCAGTGCCACCTGAACAAGGAAAAATATTGAAGTAAGTCAACCCAACTCAGTGCTTTGCTTTGTTTGGGGAATTTCAGCCTCCTCCTTCAAGTACAAGTTATTCTTTTCATAAATTATTTAAGTCTTTTGGTCTTTTAAACTGCCAAGGACCTGTTAAGAGGTCTCAGCAAAGAGAAGGATTGGGTCTAAAGCTGGTCTCTTCAAACCTGCCTGCTGATTCCAGCTGTTCTAGGCTGACACCCCTGGATTTCTCTTCAAAAGCCCACAATCTCTAGTGATTGCTGTAGGAATTAAAAGAGAAGTGAATCATCTACAAAGTCAAATGACTGAACTTGGTATTTTAAGTGCAGTTTTTGAAAACACCTGTCCTAGTTTTAAGTTTAGCATGAATGGTTTTAAATATGGACTTTTTATAGCCACATTATTTCAGTCTCCTGCTGCTTCCAGCATCTGGTGCTTGAGGTTTGAGATTAAAAAATCCCCCAAATACTCAGTAACTATTCAATGGTATGTATCAATAAAGTTTTCCAAGACTCCTGGAGCAATTGACCAATGCCTGAATCATAAGAGCTGATTATCCTCATTAGCATCTTTGTACTGGTAGCTACAAACAATGGCACCTTCTTTTTTTAAAACGTAAAAATCACCAATTCTGGGAACCGTAGGGAATGTTCCTATTGCTTTGAAAATGGCACAGAGAAAAGTATTTCCCACATATTTTAAAAAGGTAATTCTACAGCCCAGAAATACTAACTCAGAAGCAGCTGCAACTGCACATGAGAGCAGACTTGGAAAAATCCCCCATGGACTCTATTTGAACAGGATGTCCCTGCAGATGGGAAATTTCAAGCTGAAGCTTTTATCCAGCCATGGGATGTGTGCAGTTCAGTCACTGCATCTCAGCAGAGCCCTGCTGGGCTTGGACCGTCTGCCTGCATGAATCCAACTGGCTTTACAGGTTGTACTATTTTTTATGCAGTGAGAGATGTGCAGCCACAATCAGTAGGACATAAAACAGGAAGACACTATAGGAGGGTTTTAGATGCTATTTAAAGCATCTTGATCTACAGCCAGGCAGATCCTGCTGGCAGTGAAATGTCATTGCCTGGCAAGAATTGATGCCTCGGTGGGATTGTTATCCTGAACTTGCAGGGGTTTCCTCCTCAGGGGAAGACATCATTGGCTAAAGCCCTGAGCTGTCTGTTGGAAAGGGAAGGGATTGCTGAGCCTGGTGGGCTGTTGGGACGAGCTCGTGCTGCTTGGACTCACATCAGTAGAAAGCTGCCTTTCTTAAACAAGAGTTCACCCTTTATTATTTTTCCCAGTCTAAAGAGTTATGGAGATGCTTTTTGAAATAAAGTATTTTGAATGTTGCACTGCAGGAAAATAAAGTTCAGGCAATGGAAGTAAAACTCCTAACATGGCAACCAACTTTATGCAAAATTATGAAGAGTATCTGGAAAGGAAGTTTACCTTTCTTGGAAGAGATCTGCCCAAGGCCACAGCTGGTGTGGAGCAGAACAGCCCAATGTTTACTCCAGGAGTAGCAAACTGAGATTTCTCACTTGCCACTGCGATGTCACAGCTTGCCACGAGCTGGCAGCCGGCTGCTGTAGCCAAGCCGTTTACTTTGGCAATCACTGGCACTGGAAGTTTCTGGATTAAAGTCATAACCTGCATGCACAAAAGAGGGGTCAGTATGGAAATTCAGAAAGATACAATCCTGTTTTGGAAGCCATCAAAAGTACCTTCCTCTCTATTTACCAAAAAAAACCCCAAACTGTTGAATCTTGGCTACTTTCTGATGAAAGGATGATGAAGGGCCTGTGGCTTTCACAGCATTCCTTAAATATGGGCTCAGCAATGTCTGAGAGATCATTAGTACTGGAGGAACTAGAACAAAAGGTTTCAAAGGACTCACTGTTGTCACACTGAGGAGGATTACTAAATTCTAGCTCCACTACTATCAAAGGGGATTTTGCCATTCTGTCCAAAGGCTCCAGGATTCACTTTAACTTCCCCACCTCCCTGACTTGTGTCTTTAACAAGAACTTGGACAACCAGTGAGTCAGATCTTACTTTCACATTGTCTACTTGTTGTTTAAGCTGATTCTGAACTATTCACTAAATAAATGCTGGGAAAGAACATTTGATCACAAGTGATTTGAAAGTGGTTATCCCTAGACTTCTAGAAAAGACATTGCCTGAATACTCAGCTGCAAGGAACACTGGCTAAACTGAGGAACACACCCTGACTGTGCCCATTGTTGGAGACATGCACATTGGCATTCTAGCCCTTCTGTTTACATGTAGAGAAATCCAGGGCAAACATAATTTCACCAGGATCAGGCATTAAAATAGCAGAGCAGCAAAAATCAAGGAATGTGAAGGAATCTGAAGGAATCTGAAGGAATAATCTGTACTTTAGCAAGCAGATGACCAATGCTGTCCCTCCTTAAACCAGTGCTTGCTCTTAACACCAGACAATGGCAGAGGCACTCAAGAAGAACTGCTTACCTCTGCACATAATTCAAATACTTGGGAATGATGCTTCACATCATCTTCACTTGACAGTTCCTTTAAATCATGGCCAGAACAAAATACCGGTCCTTCAGCTGCAAAGAATTTCAGGAAAAGTCAGTCTAAAATAATAAAGAAATCAGGGGTTGCAGCATATCAATGTCCCAGCTAAAGAGATGTCAATGACATGTCAGTGTTCAAAAAGGAGTCTGGGGAGGGAGTTTTGAACAGAATTCCAAAATACTGCCTTCTGGGTTTTGTGGTAACTTTAAATTGCTGCAATGCAACATTTAAGCACAGTAACACCCATTACCACTTTTCAAGGTCTCATTTTACTTCCATTACACTTAAGTAAGTTAGAAAGAATGCACTTCACCTCTGAGCCCAGTTTTGTGTAAGGATGTTCAAAACAGCTCCTCGGTACAACACAAACTTATCAGCTGGAGCAAGGCTGGAGTGCTCTGCTCTCAGACTGATAAATATACTTAGTCTCTATTTATTGTACCCAGAATTAATTATTAACTTTTGCTAAACAAGCATCAGTATTTTTTCTGTCATGGTGTTGAAGGTCACAATGGAAAAAGAAAGAAAAAAGGTTAATCTGCTACAGGAGAACCAGAAGGGTTGTTGGAGTGCTTTCTCCACTGTCTAAACTGCCTAAACTGTCTTTAGTTTCTCTAAACTGTCATCTAGAGAAACCCCAAAAGCAATGTTCAGGGTTTGGGCAGCAAAAGAGGAGATATCTGTGGAACTAAACTTTGGATTTGCTAAGATCAAAACACTCTATACAGGTACACAATCTTCACAATAGTTTTCCTTTGTCATGTGACTACCTGCCACTAGAATGAACCAATGTGATGCTTTCCAATCCTTCAGAACTTCTCAGATATTTGTAGGGATGTGACATTTCCAGCTACACCTACGCAGATCAAACCTCACCTATCCATTTGTTTCTTATGAATCAGATTACTGAGACACAATCTATCCAGAAATAACCAGACAATTGTCAGTCAACTCATGGGGTTGGCAATATATATCTGGAGATTATTTACATCTGCATTTGAACCTCATTGAAGAATCTGCTGCAAAGTCTGTGTTACAGGCCCAAAGCATTCTCTGAGGAATCTTTTATTTTCTTGAAATTTCTTCTTTTGTGTTTTATTCAGCAGGGGAATTAGAAATTAACAGGAACATGCACCAAACGCAACTGTGCTCAAAAACTCCCAGAGCACTGTGCTCCCAAAGAGCCTTCAGTGTTTCACAAAATTTCTAGCTGCTGTTTGAAATGAGGAATATGTATATTTAAACTCACCCCTGTGAAATCAGCTCTCTTCTACTATTGTGCGTGTGCCCTAACACAAAGAGTTTTCCCCTATGCATAGGAAACAGCATGATCCTAAATTAATAAACCAATTTATCTGAGATGTTTGGAAGGGGGGCAAAGGAAGGTTATCTTAAAATAGCAAGAGGAAAAAAAGATGGCTTAAGTATGGCTCAAGTTTCATTATCTTTAAGAACTCTACAGCTTAATATGTAAATGGAAGGAAACTGTAACAGGCTCTGAGAGAGGCTATTTTACATCTGTGGGTCATGGGTGTCTGTGGTATTGATAGTGCAGTCTCTCTTTCACTGGAGTGTTTTTAAAAATAGTTCTGACAAACCACTGGCAATGATGAGGGTGATCCTGGCTCAGAGCAGGGAAGCAGAGCACTTGATTTGCAGAAACCCTGTTTTTTACTACAGTCTATATCTGCCAACAGGGCAACAAGCACCATCCTGCCTTTGCCTGTTCCTGCACAAAACCCCTGTGTGGGGATGTTAATGCTTTACTCTGGTAACTCTTAGAACTTTTTTTTTGTTTGGCTTTTGTTCTGTTTAAAGTATTCCTTACGTACAATCTTAAAACCAATTAACCCTGACCCTAAACTGCCGAGTGTAAACACCCTCATACCCCGACTAAGTGCTAACATTTTGAAACGTGTTAATGCTTAGACATGTTGGCTAAAACTAAAAGCGTAACAAAACCCCAGTCAGTCGTTAGTGCTGAGTTAGGAATGAGGAGTTAAGTACAGGAAAGGGGAAGCTGGGGTGAGTACAGAGGAAGAGCGTGACAGGGGGGCCTGCCGGGTGCTGACAGCCGCGGGAGACCACGGGAGCATTAGGGAAACACGCAGGTCCCTTCCCGCCCCGTTTCCTGTAACTCCCAGCGAGGTTTGGGTTTCGGCTCCGCGTTCGCGGTGTGTGCCCCTGCCCGCCCGGCCGGGTGCCGCGGTACCCGCGATGACGATGACGCGGAGCTCCCGGCTCTTGACGTCGTGCAGCAGGTCCCGCCGCAGGCTCTGCAGCATGGGCAGCGAGAGCGCGTTCCGCCGCCGCGGGTTGTTCAGGACGATGGTGCTGCAAAACCCGTGAAACACAGCGGGGTTACGGTCACCGAGCTCCGAACGCGGCCGCGTCCCGGAGCCCCCGGNCGAGTCCGACCTATGACCAAACAGCACCTTGTCAACCAGACCACGGCCAGGTTTCCTTAAACAGCTCCAGGGACAGTGAGTCCACCACCTCCCCGGGCAGCCCCAATGTCCAGTCACTCTTCCTGTAAAGAAGTTCTTCCCAATGTGCAACCCAAGCCTCTCCCGTCACAGCTTAAGATCATATCCTCTCATTCTGTCGCTGGTTGCCTGGAAGAGGAGCCCGACCCCCACATGGCTACACCCTCCTGTCAGGGAGTTGTAGAGGGTGAAAAGGTCCCCCCTGAACCACNCCCCTTCCCCAGCTCTATTGCCCTTCTCTGGACTCTCCAGCACTTCAGTGCCCTTCCTGAGCTGAGGGCCCAGAAATGGGCACAGCACTCGAGGTGTGGCTCACCAGTGCCCCTGGTGCTGCTGGACACATCCATCATTCCTGGAACAGACCATCCTCGGTCCTGCTCTCAGACCTGACTCCTGCACTGGAAGGCCTGGGTGGGCAGGGTGTCATTAATGAGTAGCTGGGGTGTTGGAGAGCACTTAGAAATACGATCATTAATTCCACTGAGCACTTGCATCTATGACCATGGGATGGAGATTAGGACT
>VXBC01006152.1:392455-469395 GCA_013399945.1 Ploceus nigricollis
GTGAAAAGGTCCCCCCTGAACCACCTTTTCTCCAGGCTGAGCCCCCCCAGCTCCCTCAGCTGCTTCTCTTCAGACTTGTGCTCCAGCCCCTTCCCCAGCTCTATTGCCCTTCTCTGGACTCTCCAGCACTTCAGTGCCCTTCCTGAGCTGAGGGGCCAGAAATGGGCACAGCACTCGAGGTGTGGCTCACCAGTGCCCCTGGTGCTGCTGGACACATCCATCATTCCTGGAACAGACCATCCACACAGACCATCCTCGGTCCTTCTCTCAGACCTGACTCCTGCACTGGAAGGCCTGGGTGGGCAGGGTGTCATTAATGAGTAGCTGGGGTGTTGGAGAGCACTTAGAAATACGATCATTAATTCCACTGAGCACTTGCATCTATGACCATGGGATGGAGATTAGGACTGTGCTGAGCGAATTTGTTAGTGGCATTGGGGTGGGATCTGTCATGACAGAGAGGACAGTGGTGTCATGAAGAGAAAATGACATTGCTTTGAGGCCCAGAGTAACTGGCACGAGATGAAATTCAGTTCTGCAGGGCTACTTGGGAGCTAAGAAGATCATCATTTATTCACTGGGAACTCATAATCTAGAAATTGTCAAGGGAAAGGCCTTGTGTGTTCTATTTGGTTCTACAGTCAGTCTGTACTCCATATGATGCATTCAAGAAGAAAAAAATAGCAAATGTGACTTTAAAAGGTGGTTTGGTGATTTTAAACTTCAAATGTAATTTTAAAATTCAGAGTATTTTAGGGACTTACAGGTACATTCACAGCTTCTCTTGAATATTGCTTATGCATCTGGTCACCTGTGTTCCAGAAGTCAAGCTAAAAGAGAGGCAGCCATGTGGCTGAGGCAGCTGGGGAACAATCTCATCTGCCAGGAGATGCTGACAGGCCAAAAGACCAAGCAGCCCTTTTCCACACGATACAGGTACCCTAAAATGGAATAGATTTATGTCCAGCCTATGCTCCTTGTAAATGTAAATCTGTGCTCCTGCTTCCTGATCTCCCTGTTCTTGTGAGTTGTTGCAAAGTACTTGTAGGTTCCCAGAGGTGCCTCCAGTTTTTGTCAGTGTCTGTTGAACCCCTGCAGCTTTTTTGACTGTAGTAGCAATTGAGGCTTCTCAGTTGTGAGCATCAGCCTCATAAAAGAACCATTTGAATTTTGTGTTTCGTAATATATTTACTTACACAGATATTAACAGCTTAGTGTGGGGATGCACTTTCTGCTTACTGATTTTATGTTGCCTAACACAATGACCCCTCAGATTCCTGGGCTTTGTGGCTCTACAGTAAGAGGCACAGTAGGTTTATGTATATTTATGTACATTTTTCAGTGTTGAGGGTCACTGTCAAACCTGAGAGCTACTTCTGCTTTGGGCTTTCCCCACATGACCATTTTCTTTTTCTCAGGGTTGTTGGTACCTCATGGTCATTGACTGAAAAGTTCTTCCAAGATTTACTTTTATGTAAATTTTGCACTAGGAAAAATTTACTTTTATGTAAATATGCACTAGGAAAAAAAATTAAAAACCTCCCATTAGAAGCAAATGAGATCATCTTATATAGATCTCAGCAGTTTCAAAGTCCCTGCTTGGTTTGGCAAAGGCCAGCACACCGAGAACACAATGTGTGTGCTTGCTCTGGGAGGAGTTCCCAATCCCCTGAAACTCTGACCACTGACCTCTTTTGAACTTGTGAATACCACCTGATTTTTTTTTCTTCCAGTTCCTTCTCTTTCTCCATCTGCTTGTCCCTTTTCTGTCCATTTCCGAGGAAAGAGTATTTTTGCGGTCTTCTCCAAAAAGCTTATTTTTTATATAGTGTTTCCAGCTCTCTGGAAATTCAGTTCTTTTTAACTTTGATTGACAACCTCATGTTTCCTTTCACACCCACCCCCATTACAGATTGTTTTTTGGCTGCAGTTTCCCCAATGCATTTAGGGGACCTGCTGCTCCTTCTCTGAGAAAGTACTGAAAAAACTTTCCGATTTCAGGCAGATTTCCTTTTCATAGCATTTGCCAGCAGCATTGTGGTTATGGCTGAGCTCACAGTTTCAACTGGAGACAGCCAGAAGCCAGGATTGCAAGTACCAGACAGGGCTTTTCTAACCTTTAGCTGTATAGATACTCATAAAAAATAAAAAGGGAGATTACAAAGGACATGATGTGACTTCATCCTTAGATCATTCCAGATATCAGAGTATCACACTGTGCAAGAAAAGATGTTTTGAGATTCAAGTGTGCTTAGCTGCTCTAAAGCTCTCTGTGCTCTCCATTGTGATGTCTCTAGATAGCATGCATGGACAATAAAGATACAGGATCCCTTCCTCCATGAAGCACAGGTATTTATTTGGGTCTTTATTTCCTTGGCTTTCAGTGAGCCCAGATGGGATATGAATCTTGCAGGAGCACCTGGTGCTATAAATAGCAGGTCCACCCAGGGCAAAGGCAGACCTTGTTGGGATGCAGCTGAAATGTAAAATACATCCACATCCACATATGTAAATTAGTAAATTTAGCCATAAAGACATTTCTATTCATTGGAATGCTATGATGAAAACTTGGGACTATTTTATGGAACACAAGGCAGACATATCCTTAGCAGAGTTTCATGCAAATTATCTCTTGTCAAACGCTGGCATTCCCAGAGGATCTTGTGACCTGATTTTCAACACTGCTGAAGGCATTCAAATCCCACTGGGAGCCAGAGGGGTTTGGCACCTTAAGAACTCAAAGACTGCTTAATTCTGCTCAGGTGTGTAGTAGTTCCAGGATAACAGGGAGAGCAGGGTCCTGTTCTTGCACCCAGGCCAAGGAAAATAATTTATTTCCCTGCTTTGTAAATTCTGCTAGCAAAGAGATAGACTAGTGCATCATGGTTTCTCTGATGTGGAACCCTCCAGGACTGACTAAAGAAAAGATGAAAAAAGATTTTGCATTTTTGTTTCCATTTAGCAAGGATTCTGAGCTGAGTCCCAGCACCACAGGATGGGTGCTGTCTGTGTAACATTTTTATTCTGTCCTTAGACAAATTGTGTTTTCTATATTGATATTAGGATAGAAATAGCACAGAAACTTCAGGAAAATACTTAATTGTGCTGGGATTTTCTAAGGGCATGAAACCCTTTTATTCTGTCCACATCTAAAATTCCCATGACCCTGCTTCCAAACCTCCTTTGAGTCCTAGCCTTGGGTTTTTTTCTTTGAAAAGTCTGGGAAAGGTAATTTGTATATCAGCCTTCTCTTTATAGAGGCTCTAATTACTAATTATGAAGTAGTAATTAAAAATCAGTTACAGGATTAATGTATAGGAGACTATCAGAAATTTTAGCATGTACTAAGAGAAAGTTATATATTTTTTTTTTAAATATTGATTATTCTGCTAAAAGAAAGGATTTTAATCCAGTTTTAACTTCATGACTGCCATTGAGAATTTGCAGCAGCCTGTGAACCAGGCTAATCAGTCAGGCGGCCAGTCAGGCTCAGATCAGGTCCTTCCCTGGCAGTATTGCTGCCTCCTGCCTTTACATTTAGCATTCCTTCAGCAAACAATCCAGTGTCCTGTTTGCTCTTGACATTAAACACAAAGCTCCCAGAGTCACTTCTGCTGCAATGTCTTGCAGTTACTGCTCACAGCTGTTTCCCAGACACTGTGTGGCAGCACTGCTCCACGTAATGGGTGCTTCTTATTTTCCCTTCTGTTTGTGAACCAGGTGATCGACCAAAGCCCTTTTGTCACTACACCCATCCCTGTTCCTCTTCATTTGCTGTCTTTCTCTTATCCTCCCCACACTCATCTTTTATCCTATATTGTCCTCACTGTTAAAGTGATTTATATTTTCCTGGCGTTAACATTAGATTATTTTTTTTGTATGTGAGATTCTTAAGATGTGAACAATGACCAGAATTATAAAATATGTGAGGCTATAAAAGGCTTGGAAAAAAGGTGATACTCATTCCTTCCCTCAGAGGATCTAACCTTAGGTTCCCAATTTAGACACTTAATCCTGCAAGGCTCTCTACACAGCCAGTAGAGACGTTCTCTCCCCCGCAGGGCTGAGCGGTGTCTAAAGGAGCTGCCTGCTCCCAGTGCCTCTCCAGGTTCCTCCTGCTCTCCATTCATTGCATCGGTGTCAGGGTTTAACCCCAGCTGGGGACTCAGCCCCATGCAGCCGCTCACTCACTTCCCCCAACAGGATCAGGGAGAGAGTCAGAAGAGTAAAACTGAGGAAAGTCATGGGTTGACATAAAGACAGTCTCAATCGGTAAAGCAAAAATGGTGCACAAAACCCATGGAATTCATTCCCCACTTCCCATGGGCAGTTGGGTGTTCAGCCATCCCCAGGACAGTGGGGCTCTGCCAAATGTAACAGTGATTTGGGAAGATAAACACCATCACTCAGAATGTCCCCCCCTTCCTTCCCCCAGTTTTACATGCCAGTCATGACCCCATATGGTCTGGGATATCCCCTGGGTCAGTTGGGGTCAACTGTCCTGGCTGTGTCCCCTTGCACCCCTGGCCTCCTCACTGGTGTGGTGGGGCAAGGAGCACAGAAGGCCTTGACCTTGTGTAAGGCTTGCCCAACAATAACAAAAACATCCATGATCTATCAACTGATTCCAACACAAATCCAAACCAGCCCCATACAGGGTACTCTGAAGGAAACCAGCTCTGTCCCCGCCCAAATCATCGGTAGGGAACCAAGGCAGACTGGTCTGATGCCTCTTGCAGGGCATGTGAGCTTTCTTCTCACCCACATGAAAGGTACAAATACTGACCTAAGTCCAGGGACCTCAATGGAAGAAGGAAGTACCAGAATCCTCTCAGCCTGATGATTCTTTAACTGTATCTCAGGATTCACTTCCAGATGTCAGTGCCTCTTTGCTGTGGTTACAGACAAAAACATTGCTGTGAATGACGAGATAAATTGTAGCTACTGTTTGGGGCCAAGAGCAAAAAGTTTGCCTAAAGTTGTCCATACTTGGGAACACCCTTTATTGTGGCCTGGTTTTGCTCCAAGCCCCTTCTGCAAATGAAGACAGTTCTCACCACAAAATTGCACCTTCTACCCAGCTTGTCCCTGCCTCAGCTAGTAACTACTTTACTGTAGCAAAATACACTGAATTTTCTGGACTCTTTCGGTTCACCTGTTTCCTGCCCCTTGGGCAATTTTCAACTAGTTTCATTTTCTTTCAATCCTTTTCATCTCATTACAACCACCATATTAGAACCAGGGAAAATATTCATTTTTCAATTAAATTCGATTTTTATCCAATGAGAATACCAGACTCTTACAAATGAGCACAAGAATGACAGAATCCTAATAGTTAATGGATCCTTGGCACCACCAACATCAGAAGCTGCACAGGGATAACACAGGCAACATCCACCTTGGGTAGAAAAGTTTATGAAGTCCCAGAAAAAATTAGTTCAGTCAGGAGCTGAAGCCAGTCATGTCCACACTACACTGGGGCAGGAGGAGGAGAAGGGGGAGGTTTTTATGTGTCCTTGCAACATTTCTTGCAAGGGGCTTGACACAGAATGCTGCTCATTACTGGGTCGGTGGTGACTTACATATCTCAATGGTGTGTATTTTACCTTATCTTACATCTTATCTCCCCGGTGTTGTGTCAGACCTGGCAGCCAGGAGGCAGGATAAGGAGCCACCAGGGAAGCTGCCAACTGCTCGTGTGCATTTTCTTTATGGAAGGAAATGCTGAGCTGCAGGTTGGGCTCAGACCATCCAGCTGGCCTTGATACTCTCACCACACACTTGCATCTTATCAAGGCCACACATGTTAAATTCACAGTGTGTTGGCACAAAGGAAGGGGCGATGGCCTGATCCAACACAGCTGTCTGATATTGTGGAGAAACATCCTGTAACTCTCTATGTCAAAGTGCTTGTGGTTCCTGTTTCCAAGCAGAGGAAGCAGTAATACATAATGGGCAAAGAAAATTATTCTGTGTTTAGGAAATACTAACCCACAAATTAAAAGGGGCATTTTTATAATTAAGAATTATTTTAGTTTTGAAGGAAAAAGAAAAAGCTTCAGGAAGTTATGTCTGCCAGTCCCCTGGATCTGTCAAGGAGATTGGAAAAGATGCTAAAATTTGCAGGAAAATTATTGCTGAACAACAGACAGAAATGAATGCTTGCCCTGAGAAAAAGGCTACAGCCTAGGCTCAGTGATGCTCTCTCTCTGGTGTGACCTCCTGGCCAGTTCAGGGGTGTGCCAGTTGATACACAGATCTCACCCAGCCAGGAGCTATGGGCTGTGGAAGGGAGCTGAGACATGGGGTGTTTGTGTTTGTGTGACACAGACACACTGGAGAGAGGATTTACATACATGGGGAAATTTACATATGTGAGGATTTACATACATGGGGAAAGGTTATTGTAACTGTGCATGACAGAATAAAAATTAGCTGTAAACAATGTTTACTAGTCCTGTAGTTGAAGAAAGAACACGAGTTGATTGGATAAAAATCCCTACCACTCTGTGTCGCTTGCCCTCCTGCTTCACCCCCATCCCTTCAGTCCTCCTCACTCTGAGCAAATGTGCTGTGGTGGGAAGAGTGCAGGCTTTTGGCAGGTCAAACACAGCAGTGAAGCCCAATGAAGTCTGTGACTTCTCTCTAATTTGAAGTGGTAATTTGGGTCTCCAGTCTCTGTCTGGCCTTTGGTGTTCTTAGGAGAGGTAGATACTTAAGATCACTGAGAACCCCAGCCTGCTGTTAAATGTAGCAGGAGACAGACAGTCTGATCCTATTTCCACAGGAAACCAGGCTAAAATAACCTTCACAATCTTGTTAAACTCCTACATTTAAAATGATGCCGTTGTTTTCATGAACAGCCTCCTGCACAACAGCAACACTACAGTGAACTAGAGATTTTCATCATTATCCATCTGTTTTATTGAGAGCTGAACCAATTAGTACTGGAAAGATTCTTAATATGGCAATGACTTATCAATTATCAATGAACATTTTAATGAACTAATCCCATTAGTGATTTTTTAGAGTTTCATTTATTTTTAACAGCTGACTGACTAGTTTATCTTTGTTTTTATTTTCACTTTTTCATTCCACTTGTATGAGAAATTTGGACTTGGGCTTCACAAGACAGCAGGAGAGACATACATGCTGATTTCTCCCTCTCTTCTCATCAGAGGCAAGGAAATCAAATGCTTCCTCGATTTACATCCTGCTTAATCCCACTGACATTAATTTACCTAAATCTGGATACATGATTTGTTCAATTAGACCTGTACAGTATGCAAAATATGAGGGTTTGGCTAAGTCTCTTTGAAATAATGTAATTTAATTTATCACTTATTTTTAAACATGGCCACCTGCTTGTCTCCTTCATCAGTGTTTATATGCATAGTTCTGGAGGATGCAAAAGAAGACCATTCCTAAGTAGTAAATTTATTTAAATTTGGACTTCAGTGATCCTTGTGGGTCTCTTTGAACTCAGGATATTCTATGATTTTTTTTTTTAAATTTCTTCTTGTTTCAGGAGTACCTTTTGTGCTTGGCATGTTCAGCTCTGGCAACTTGGGTGCCTTAGCTGATACTACTATTCCCAGCAGGAAACCTTCAGGGAGATGAACAGCACATATTTGGACATCTGCGACAAATGAAATAGGATTATATTAATTAATTGCAGCTGCAAAGTTTTTCAAGTTGTTCACGTTTTTCATGAACATACAGATTTGGTTGTTGACAGTGGCACAAGGTTTCATTTGAATTGCTGAGGATGGAAGAGTTTCTGACTGCAAGGCAGCTGAATCCCAGTTCAGTTTGAAGCTGGTGGCTGGATTCTTACAGATTTCACTGTCATCAGGTTTCCATCTGCTGGTTTGCTGGACCTGGCACAGCAATTTCCAAGCATTGACGCTCATGGCAACTCATGACAGTTCATGTAAAACCTACTTGGAGCTTTGGGATGTGCAGTGCTATCAAACTGGACTAGATCTAGATGATCTTTAAGGTCCTTTCCAACCAACACATTCTGTGACTCTGTGATAATATCATCTGTGCAGTCTCAGAGTCACAGCAGTACAAAAAGGAATTTAGACAGCACCTTGAATCCCCAGCGCTCCCAAAATTACAGAGGTACATAATTGCACAGCTTTTTGATACTGGAAGACCAACTACTTTTCTTCAGTTCACATTAGCACTAATCAGTTGTCTAGATCTGGACCAATCCATAGAAGTGAAATTACAGGGACATTAGGGAGGTAGTAAATCATGTGTATTACACCAGTGCCTAAGGCTGAGACAGTACAAAGCTCTCCTCAGAAGACACTGTACTCCCTGGTCCGAAAAAGCTCAGAGCTGGAGAAAAGCAGCTGAATGTGTTTGTAAAGTGAAGGTTGTAATTTGAGAGCAAGCACGTAGTACCTCGGTGATGTAAGAGTCGGTTTGAGAATATAAACAGAAAGAGGAGAGAAAGGAGAAGAGACACTGAAAAGAGGATTGTTGGAGTAACAGTCCCAGGAGTGGAATGAAGCTGATGTAAGAGATTTTGAGCACAGGGGCTGGAACAAACAACCAGTGAACGTGGGTGAATGTTGAGCCAGCACAGCAGAGTGGCTCTGGGGGTGGCTGTCACTCCTGCCTTGACAGCTGCTCTCAGGGCTTGCTTCTTCCCCAGCTTCTTCCCCATCTGAGAGCTGGTTCCCCCAGAAATGGGGATTGTTCTCAGTATAGGTGTGTGCCAGAGCATCTATATTTAATTTCTTTTTTTTTTCCCCAAACCTTCTTTTTAAGCAATTTAAGGAGTGAAACACACAGAGTACACAGAGGGACATTTGCAATATTATGTTGAAAATACTGCTCCAGATCTCAAGTTTAGGAACCAAAGGTGGGTATCCACACGCTAAACTGGAGAAACTCTGATGCTGATTTGAAATGAGATCTGGCTGCTCACAGCTTCATTGATGAGATGTTTTGATAGCCCCTTGTTTCTTCACTATATCAGCTCTAGGCCACCTCAGGATCTGACCTGTGCTGAGGGAGTTCTGTAACACACTGAGCTCTCTGTCAGTTTCTTCCATCTGCTCAAGCAGGGATTAGAATTTGTCTCGAGGAATCCCCATTTTCTTTTTATAGCTTCACACTGATTCACCATGGGAAGGGGTTCAGTTATGAGGAATGTTGCAGGCTCTGGACTACATCCTGCTCAGCTGCACACCTACAGCTTCCACTCATTTATAAAAAAATACTAACATGCATGCAAGAGGGTAATTTGGTTCTGTTCCTGTTATTAGACCTGCATGACTTAATATTACTCAGAAATAGTTTCTGGCTTTTGGACACCTGTTATTATCATTAGAAATCTTTACTACTCTTTGTAGGAAGAGGTGGGCTTTAGATGAAGAATAATTCTCCATATCAAGTTCTACTGTTCCCTTTCCAGTTATGTTCAAACATGACAGCTGGAACAAAAAAGGCAGTCTCCTTTCTTTCTATGTGCAGGTAATTTGTAGCTGAAGTCTGTCCAAGCTTACAAATATACCAAAAAATGTGGAGGTTTTTTTGACCTATTTCTTTGATCCAATTCCCATCCCCCAAAAGGAAATCAAGCAATGTCCAATCCTGCAATAAAAACCATAAGGAACAAAGGATTATTTTAATGCATTTTTTAAAAGTGTACTTACTTAAAAACTTTAGGTGTCATTGATCCAGCTGGGGAGGGGAGAATGCAGTGGATGAGCCCATCTTAGTGTCCCTTCCAGTTATGTTTTCTATGATAATATGATTGGGAAGAGGGTAATTATCAGCAATAGCCAGTGTGAACACAGGAGAAGATTTGGAGTGCTGCCTGATTGCAAGGTATTTGTCTGACACTCATTGTCATTGCATGAGAATGCTTTAATAAGCATTGAAAATATTCCATTGCATGGAGCATCTCTGGCAAAAAATTCACTGTCTGGTGTTCTGTGCTCTGTATAAATGCCAAATGTTTAACACATGGACATGCAATGCTACCAGCTGAAAACACTAAAACCTGTAAACCCTTGATTCTTATTTGCAACAGAAATACCAAGAATCTTTTAGTTTCAAGATTTCTTTAAGAATCTTTAATGTAAACACTTTCAGTATGGATGAACAATGACAAAGGGTGTTTTTTCTATTCAAAAATAGATAACGACCTTATAATCATGAAAACGACTAATGAGACTGATCTTTTTCTACAAATGCAGATCCTGTTCTGGCACCTGAACAGCTGAGTAGGAGGTAAGAGTATATTTAAAGACTAGATACCACACAGAGCAGATTCCTGTTTGGTTCTTGTACTGGTTTATACTCAGTTCTCAGCACTTCAGATTATATTTTCCAAACACTTCTCTCCATTTACTTCATCAAAGTCATTCAAATCTGGGTTTTAAACCTGTGTTTCTACCAAGTTGTCTGGAAGCAGATTCATTTACCTAATGTAAAGGTTAGACTCAGCACACAGATTAAGACACCTAAATTTAGGTGTCTGCACGTAGGTGCTGACCTGTGAGGTGGCTGCGGAAGCTCCGGCGTGGCCAGGAGGCACCGGGGCTCGTTAGCTTGAGAGGGCTCCAGACTCACTGGTGATCAGATCTCAGCAAGTACTTATGGAGCAATTTCCCAGTGTAATCAATGAAAATCTGGAGAGTGGGGCTTAGGGTGGCATCAGTCCAGTCACCTGTAAGGGCTGTATCATGAGCTGCCTCATGCCCTCAAGCCCTTTGAGTGCCCTCCGGCCCCCAGAATGGGAGCTCTGACACCTGGCTTACACACAGGCACAAACACTGTGGACATAAGGACCTTAACCTAAGGTTAAGTGAGATCCATCCCACCTAAGGGGTTACCAGAGGAAGGGACCCTCTCAGTGGACTTCATGCAGGAACCAGGCTGTAGAACAGAGTTCAGAACTCAGGATAAGCAGTCTCACAAAAGCAGTCGTTAGATTACACCTGTGGCCCCATTCGTCTACGGCTTGCCTGGAGCCTCTGCACATACCAGGCTCTCCCAGCTCTCCCACAAAGTCTAGACAAGAAGAAAAAAAGATTTCTTTATGGACAATAAGGGTGTGGGGGTGTGACCAACAATTCCTTCTTTCCATGGAAAAGACCTGGGGGTGACTGATGCAGGACGCAACATGATTGTCCTTTTCTATCTCAATGCAGCTGTTTCTGAACAAAATTATCAAGAAAAGGCTGATGCAGCTTGTGTGACAGATTTTCCTGTGTGGAAAGTCCAGGATGTATTTTAGGTGACGCATTTTGTGTCATTTAATTAACTAATACTGTAGCTACGTTTGCCCTGCCAGAGGATTTCTAAACTCTTTGTACCAACTAATTTTAGCTGAGAGACAGTACAATGAACTTAGTCCATTTTCTGCATTTTCCCAAATTCAGATTTCACCCTTTATCTTAACTGAAACAGCAGCAGCCCTGTGTATTTTCCATTACCTCCTCCCCTGCTTCTAATAAAAATTCAGCTATGGGTCAAATCCTTGGCTGGAAAGAGTCTATACAGTCCAAGATCTCCTTTGTATGAAAAAGTTACAAAAACAGGATGTGTTTTATTTGACCAGAGTGAACTTTATGGTCATGGGTCGTTTTCATTTAAGACACATTTTTTTTCTCATGGTTTTCAAATGTATTTTGTTTCTTAAATGACAGCAAGGATAAAATGTATTTTTCTCAGCATTTTTTCTTAAGGATCTCAATGCACTTTGCTGGCAGTAATTTGCTGAATATTACAGCCTCCCTATGTAGTGAATGTCACTACTGGCCTTATCTGCTTTCTCAGCTTTCAGGCTTATTTCCCTCCAGTGGGAGGGAAGACCTGGGTGCTTTCCAATCTAGAATTATTAAGAGGACAGAAACACCATATATTTTTATGTACTTTTTTTCTTCTTTTTTTATCACTTGTATTTTTCTTCACTTATCTTCCCAAACTGAAAACTTGGTAATGAATTCTTCTTTTATTTCACTGGCATACTATTATTTTCCCTTGTATTTAACTACTCCCCAGCAAGTCTCCAGTTTGCCCTGTTCCATTCATTCCCTCTGGAAGGGTTTTCAAGTTTTGAAACTTCACCTCAGGAAGATTTCATAATAAGAACTCAAGGAAAATAATATAATCTTGCTTTAAAACACTTCCTTCCTCTGTTTTGCTGATGAATTATAACAATTCACAATACCATCTGGCCAGCAAGTGGTACAGAACTTATTTCATTGTTTTAACTGTATTTGTTTCTTTTGGTCATAGAGCCCATAACATGAGGATTCCCCTGCTGCTATTCTGTGATCAGACCCACAGTACAACATGAGATCAAGATGTGCCCAAATGTCTGGAACTGGGCTAGAAATAGCCCTGGCAAATGATCTGTAGACTTAGGTGGAATTAGAACATGAGTGCTGTGGTGGAGGGCAAAATGCACGTCTGAATTTTCCAGCTTGATCCATTTTCTAAAATCAGACAAAAATCTGAAGAGATATTTAACTTTCTCTTTCTTAGGAGGATTTTGTAGAAACTTCTTAAGCTCATAGACTGAATTGAAAAGGAGAAAAGAACCTGATTTTTTGCATCCAGTTTTGACATAACTCTGAATAATGGAAATAGAACTGGACAAGACATTTTAAAGAACTTTCTACAATCCCAGTTTTGAGGAATCTCACAGAACAGTTAATGAAGTTGAGTAGTGCTGAAGCTCAAGCCTAGGAAGGACAGCCTCCATCCCAAAACCTAACCAACAAACGAAACATATTCCAGCTCTAAGTTTGATCATATGTGGATTGGGAGCATTAGTGGTGATCCAGAGGGGAAGTACCACACCTGAGCCTCCCTCCAGATCACCTGCAGCACTCAGTGCATGAGGGGAATGAGACCTCAGCATTTCTAGGTCTTCCCTCCAAGTACATTTGGAGCACTCATGAGTATCAATACATAATTTGAGGTCTGATTCAGTGTGGATCACAAGGTGCAATTTCAGTGAAACTACTGCTTCTTATCCTACAGCTGTTAATTTCCTTGTGTGATTTTGAAAGACTGTGAAAATGAAGAATTACTCAAAAAAATCTCTGGTGACTATGTATGTTCTTACAGCCCTTACAGAAGGTGAATGTTATGGTGTAAAGGTACAGAGCACTCAGCAGCAGGAATTCACTGTCTGTCCCATGAGCAGGTGCCAATCCTCAGGGTCAGTGCTGCTCCACACAACCTTGCTGACAAGTGTCATGCTTGGTGTTGTTTGATATAGATCTTTTGATCACCAGCTTTTTCATATAAGCCATGGCCAGACAATAAAAGGCAAAGGTCAGTGCCACATTAATGACAGAGGGCATAAAGTTCTTAGAATTTATTTTTAGTTCACCAAACCATTCTAGTCCTGAGGTTTAGATTATTTAAAGCAAACATTGCTGTATACCCAACACATGGTATTTTCTCCCATGTTGCCTCAGTTCCACATGCTCATGTCACTTCCATGTGAACTACAGCATATTGCAAAGCTGTGTCGTATTCTTTTAATTTTTACACTGAAGGATTTCAAATGGAACCTAACATAATTAGATTACATGTAATCTCTTCCCATTTTGATCCTATTCTCAAGAGTGTTTGCAAAGGAGCTTACTTGAGTCTTAAATGCACAACTTGAAATCACTCTGACGGAGATGTATGACAGCAGCATGCTCTTAGGAAAACATCCTGATGTGCAGGACAAAGCCTCATGGCTTTACTCAGTGAAAAAGGTGTCTCCATGGGCAGTGTCTGCTTCAAAATCCTTGACACACAATTTTTTAAACTTCTGCACAAAACCTATAGCAGGTTGATTCAGAGTCTTTCCTTATCCATTTGTCTCCTGAATCAACATGGATTCCTATTAATACCTGCTTGTCCCAGGGCTTCCACAGAGCTGTGTGCTTTCTATTCAGGTGTCAGCCACCGAGATAAACTGCAGTTCAGAAGGGTTTTCAAAGAGCCATCACCTTCCCAGGAGTACATTAAAAGGGATTATGCATTGCCAGACAGCAAGTCTTGTCAGGTCAGGGCAAAACAACATTTTAAGCCGATTGGCTCATATATCTCAAGGTATGTGTGTCCTTGCACAGATTCACTTTCCCCTCAACCCAGTATTTAAGAAAATCCACCTTTCATGATGTTGATCGATCTGAAGTGTGGTCAGATTGAATCCTGCTTATTATCTTGAGGTTACCAAAGGAGAAATATCTCCGGATGTGATAGTAAATTACTGGATTGTAAGGAAACTTTGAGGAAAACAGCCTGTTATTTGGTAGTTGATGCCTCACCTTTCATAAAGCTCTTTCTTGCATAAAAAGGATAAAGCATGTTTACACTTCAGTGGTATTTGTTGAAAGTTTGGGAAGCTTCATCCTGCTTTACAGCCTCAAGCTGGCTTTGTTTGCCAAAGGTGAGGGGTGCCTTTATTAGTGATGGTGGCTGTGTGCAGGGACCTTGGCTTCCCTACAGGATGAAACGGGGTACTTGATGTAAACATCAGCCCCAGCAAGATCAGTGAGCACACCTTCTTCACCAGCCAGGAACCTGAGTAACCTCATGTCCCTGTGTTTGAGCAGCCTGACCCTGGGAAATGCAGCAGTGGCCCTTCCCTGGGAAATGAACTCTGTTCCTTATGGGTGTGAAACAGCTTGAGAGAGCATGCCCACCCTCTCGTTGGCTTGTTTCATGCTACGGTTGCCATATGGGCTTAGTTAGGGAAAAGATAAGTGCGACAGGACTTCCACTTCCCTGGCAAGCTACTTCAGCAGTTAAGGCTTCGTAGGAAACCTTCACGCTGCTTTACCCCGAACAGGAGGCTGACCAAACAGATGGCTCACGGCAGAGGGGGAAGAATGTGTTTAAATGCAAAGCCCAACATGCATCCCCCACTTCACGTTGTGCTACATAAATTCTACATGAAGCGGAGCTGGGAAAAGACTCTAAATATCACATTGCTGGAAAAAACTTATTTTGATCTTTCACAAGGAGCTTTACCTGAATTAACTGGATATTTCTGCTCCATCAGTCATTCACATTTGTCTTTCTGCTGGTTTCAGCAGCAAATGGAAAAGGTCATAAAGGTTTAACTTTTGCGCTACATTAGACAAGTAATTACACCTTTTTCAGGATCCACTATCACAGCACAGAGTATCGACACATTTTATTACAGGCTCTTGTTTTCATTTGCTTGTAACTTCATGAAAATGATTCCCTTTGAGGCTTTTAGATGTCTAAGAAATGATTCTATTTCTGTTAACTTTGAGTTGCTTTTGACATTCTGGTGGTTATAAGGGAGTGATAATAAACTTTAATAGTGACTGTGCTCTGAATGCTGACTCTATAAATACTGTCATGAGATTCCTGGTTCCTTGTCTTGCTGTAACTCTACATCACTTTACAAGAATGTATCTTTCTGTGACTCTCCTGGAAAATCACAATAAGGCACACAAAAGATGAAGCTGACATTTTGTTTTGTTGTGCATCATTGCCAGTAAGATCTAATCTTCTGTCTTTTCTTTTTCTTCCTCTGTTTTATGTTCTACTCTTCCTTGATTTGAAAGCTGTATGATTTGATTATAGCTTTTCCCTGTTTTTCACCAAATCCCTTTGCCTTCTGCTGTGGGAGCAGGACGAAATCCTGTTAACAGGAATCTAAAACTCAGGTTCAGGCAAATATCCCAATTGATGTTTTAAAGCCCATCCCGTGCTTCAGTTTATTTACAGCCACACATTTTCTTCAGCCAGGCTTTCTGAGTTTTGCACAGCCAATTGTGCACTGTCTATGTACTCAATGTAGAAAAGGATCTCTGGGAAGTTCTATCTATAACAGGAGACAGAGGTAAGTGACATGTTTTTGGTGTTGTGATGTTTCTCAGTGCACTGAAAAACTACTTGGTATTAAGGACACCTTTGAAAAAGGGGTTTTGTATGTGTAAGTGTATTAAATGTTCTTTGTGTAGTTTTCATAGAAAAAGAATCTTGAAAGTTAAATCAACATATAAAAGGAGAAAGAGATAAAGACATGAGAGAATATTGAAGTAACAGAATAAGACAGAAGGAGGTGAATGGGAAAAGGCAAGAAAATGCTAGAGGAGACAGAAAATTGGGGAAAAAAAGGAAGGAGAATTAAGAAAATCTGTCTTGACAGACAGAGGGGACAGAAATAGCCCCTTTCATCAGGCAGCAAGCATTCAAGTCTGATTCCCATGGCAGGAGCTACCAAAAGCAGGAAGAGAGGCCTGAATGGGTGAAACCTGAACCTCAACAAACCAGCAGAGCCTGTGGACAATGGGACTGGCTGAGGGCAAAGTGAACAATCCCAACCAAAAGGAAAACAGTTCTTTAGGCAGCCAGAAATAATGAAGCAAAGGGCAAACCCTCCTACTCCAAGTCCCACCTGACTCCTGCTTTTAACACAGCCCTTCCTCTGTAATGCAGCGTCTCCATGTGGGCTGATGCTCCCGTGTGTGTACAGGCAAACCTCTGCCTAAATCATCAGTTCTGCAGAGCTCCTGGAAATGGCAATGGCATGATCAGCCAAGGGATGGGATGGAAATAACACCTGAAACCCACCACTTTCATTCTGGGGAAAATAAACAAAAGCAAACCCAGCAGGTGGTATAGCAGCTGAGTGCCTGCCGCTCCAAAGTACTGAAGTTTTGGAGCAGCTTTTTTTGGGAATAAAGGGACAGGGCCACTCTCATCTACTAAAAAAGGCTTGTGATCTTCCAGAAGAGATTGATAAAGGATTTAGTCACTCTGGATCTGCTGTAAATTGTGCTGGGTTCTATCTGATCTATGTTTAATAAATGAAAAGGAGATGAATTAATTACTCATATTGCAAATTTACTCCTGGTTGTAATGTTGATCCCTCATTCTGCACCTTTTGCACAGCTCCAGGGCCTGGAGTTGTTACTCAGAGGCATGTGGCACTAAGTGGGTGCCTTATCCAGCATGGGGGATGCCACCTCAGAGCTCTTGGGACCCCTCAGAACTCTCTGCTCCCCACAGGCACCAGGGACTCTCCTCCTCTCACTTGGCTGCAGGTGTAGCCCTGGAGTTGTGCCCAGCTCCTTCATGTTAAAGTCATGATGTTCTCCTGCTGTGTTGTCCCAAAGACTCCAAAAATAACTTCTCTTCCAGAAAGAAGGAACAATTAAATGTTTTCTCTTCCTTTACTTCCCTTGGCTAGGGCATGGAAGGAAGTCAGAGCAGAGGGAAAGGGCCTGGCTGGGAACTGTGCTGCTGGGAAGCATTTGGGAAGCCTCCCTCTAGCCTTGGGGAGCACAGAGAGAGTTTGGGGTCATCATCTGCTCCCATCCAGGACTGGGATGTCCTCTACTCCAGGAGGAACAGGAGAGGTTCTCCACTTCCATTCTATGATGTGAAGCTGTGTTTTATCCATCTTCATTTCTAAATCCTGCTTCTTTTCCAGGTTCCTGATCTTCTTACACATTAGGGGTGGGAGCTGTACCCGATCTGCCAGCTATGTGAGTGACCCCTGTCCCTCCTGGCCTGGAGAGGTTTGGACATAACATCATCCCTTCTACTGTGCCTAGGGGCTTGCCCACGGGAAACTGGAGCAGCATTTATCCTCTAAGAGCTTCCTGTGGTCATTCCTCTTCTCAACTCACATACCCATGCTGCTAGGGCAGAGGTGGGTTTTCCCTCCCAGCTCCTCACGTCTTCTCCATGCAGGTAAAACCACAGGTTACCTGGTGGAGTGTCCCCTCGTCTCTCGAGCAGGGGGATGCCTGCTCCTAATAGCACAGACTCTGGTCTTTACGGGTAGGGCATGGAAAATGTCCTCTTTAAGCTCCTCTACAAGTTTTTAAATCTCTTTAATTTCCTCTCTTAAATTCCAGAAATTCTTGTCAGTCTTTCCATGGATAAGATGTAGGCCCATAATGGGGCGGAGACAGTTTCTTCATGTGTCTGGAGTCTGCCAAACCAGAATGCCCACTTCTTCTTCTCCCTCCTTCCATGCCAACACTCCCAATGACTTGGCACATGACAACATGTTTTGTGTACACTGGACGTTGTCTGGATTATTAGGGAATTGCTTGTTATCTGAAAAGACTATCTCCAGCACAGCTAATTCTCCCAGGCACCAGGTACTTTCCAAGTGTTCCACTTGTCTTGGCGCACTGAAAAGTCTTCCTTGCAAAGGTATTTTTCCCTCACACTTGACAAGAGTTGCCTCCAGAGGTTGGGAGTTTCTGGTCTTTTCCTGATCCTCTGGCCAAAACCCACATCCCAGGACAGGGATCCCAGTTGCTTGGCTTCATTACCATCCAGTGCTGCACCGTCGGTTGTGATAAGTCTTGCCAAATATTCAGTGATTTAAGTGGAAATAATCTTAAAAGAAATAATTAAAATCACTTCCAAAGGGAGGAATTGTTGGAAATTATATCACTTTCCTAATTAATTTTTAAAGTAATTGTTTTAATTAATCAAAAGCAGTGTATTAGTCTCAAGCAGTGTAATTTTCACTTTAGCAAGCACGTTGCTAAGTTTCTTTTGACAGACTTATTGTCAGATCACTGAAACTTTCAGTTTTACTAGACTAATCCTGATAAGCTTCAATGAACAGAGGAAAGCTGGACACCAAGGATCTAAAATTTATGGCCCTCCAAGGTCATATTGGAGTAACCAGAAGAGACTAACAAAGACATTACAGCCTAAGCACTGTAGACCGTGTCAGGGAAAAATTGATAAAAAGGCTGAAAAACGTGGACAAATTAGCATTAGAAGCAAGAAACCAATAACTAATAGAATAGTAATTAATGAAGAGAATTATGCAATTTAGAACCAATGAACAATAATTTGTTTGCTGAAAATGTGTGAGTGAAAAGTTTTGGAAATGGAGTCCATATGGCTGGAGTTATCTGCTATGCATTCCAGCTGGGAATAAAGTAATGCCTACTCCCCAATACTATAAAATAAAGAGTTTGAGAGTTTGATTTATCCCGATGTTTTTGGTGTCATACTAAGAAGCCCAGAACTGGACACAGGAGAATGGGTGTCCATGTTGAGAGCCTTGGTAGCTCATGCAGCACAGCCAAGGAGTTTCTAAGGACACCAGGCCTGTTCTGTGCTTTTCCCACCTTTTCCCCCACAGCAGCTCGCGGCCCCGGGCAGGAGCCTCGTCCTGAGCCCAAGATGGCGGCCGCGGCGGGTCAGCCCTGTGGGAGGGGCGGGGGCGGGGAGGGTTTCCATAGCGGCGGTGTCACATCGGGGCACTTCCTGGTCGGAGGCTGCCGGTCCCGGGGCAGCGAGCACGGACGCGCCGCTGGGGAGGGCGGCGGAGGGAGGCCCCGGGAAGAGGAGTAAGCCNCGGGGGAAGCCTTGTGGAGATGCCCCTGGTCCCGTTGTAAGGTTGGAGTGAGGTGTGGCGGCGTGAGGGGCCGCAGTCAGAGCGGGGCTGGGGATCCTGTGTGCGTGGGTGTGTGCTTGGGGGAGTCACGGCTGTAGGTCCGACGCTTGGGGCCTCCTTGAGGCCCCCCTCTTCTGGCCATGTGGGAGGCGACAGTGCCGCCCTAGTCAGGAGTAGGGAGGATTTCGATGGCTGAACCCTTTAATGTGACTTTCTGGCACCGCTGCTCTCTCTGTACCTGCTCCCTCCTCTGCTTTTTGTAATACTTCAGGTATGTGGTGGAAAGTGCCAGGCTGGCAGCGGTGGGCTGGGAGAGAGGGCGTCCCTCAGGCTGTGCTCAGCCCTGGGTCTCCATGGCCCTCTCCCAGCCCTCAGTCTCCGCTGGGACTGCCAGCAAAGAGCCAATTATTATCAGGTGTTTCAGGTTCTTTCTGTGGCGTGGATGGCTGGCTGTAGAAAACCACTGAAGCCACTGAGCTGCCAGCTGAACGAGAGTCAAGTGGTGACTTAAAAGTCACTGTCTCCAAACTCCTGTACCAGTTGTTCATCCGCATATGCTCGAGAATAACTTTCTTTGTGCCGTTCGCTGCTTGGAGGAGGCAGCTGGACTGAAAACTGGCTGTGAGGGAAGCTGGTTTTCAGCTTTCACTGAATTACAGTGGAGTAAAAACAAATCCACATCTGCCCTGTTCACAACAAATGTATCTTGTGGAGGATCATTTCAGTTAGGATAATTATATTAAATAATTGTTTTCTATGATTTTTTTAGCTTGCTGCGTGCCCTGCAATCTAGAGCTGCTGTGTGACAGTCGAAACTCCAACTCTACCAGGCGTGTGTGTATTAAACGCAGCGGCCAATCAGCAGTGTCTGAAACTAAAGGCGATTTGCCTCAACGCTTTGTAGTGTAAATATTCCTGCTATGAACAAAGGAGGGTGTGTCGTTTGGCTTGTTTCATTTGTACTTCCATGTGCTTCCTCATCTGTGGCCAGTCAGTGATTCCGTGTAGGTTCTGAAACAGTAGCAATTTCGCTTTGTCGTGAATTGTGCATTTGTGCTGTCTTGGGCATTTTACTGAGCTGGGGTGCTCAGAGGCTTGGTGCTATATTAGGCATTTTTGTTATGTTCTTTTTAATGACTGTGCTCTGAAGTGACTTAGTTTTACTCCTTTTAAACTTTTGTTGTTTCTGATTATAACTTTTAAGTTAGTTCAGCTGAGATGCAGTGTAAAATAAGTATTTAGTAGAACTGCCTTTTAACCAGCTGTTCCTCTGCCCTCTGATTATACAGCACAGGAACCACCAATTTCAGACTTAATGTTTTGCCAGCCAGCTATCTGTGCAACTCTAAAATATAGTGCTTCTGAAATCTGTTTTCTGTGAGGGGCCGTAATGTTTGGTTTAAAGAAGATGGTAAATGACACTAAAATACTGATTTGTGCAAGGCAGGCTCTCTTTAGACTGTTGTGTTTGTGTGTTTAAGCAGGGGGTTGCATGCTGCTTCTGTGATTCCTGGTTCTTGGGAACTGGGGGTATAAATTCTTAATGTTAACTCCTTAGTATCTAACTTAAACAGATCCTCCAGTAACACACACACAGAGGCTAGACCTGAATCTTTAATTGTCAGCTTAAAGGAAAATCTCTTCTCTGGATAGAGTCGTACTGCACAGAAGTACAATATGCTGTAATTTGCTTGCAATCTGGCTCCTGCTAATTATCCTGAAACAGAGTATTGGGTAAAAAAGAGACCTGGCGCCAGCTATGGAATTAGGTAATTGAATGTGTTATGAGCGTGTGTGAATTTGAAGTTGCAAAGAGCTTTGCTCACTGCAGGTATTCCTGTCAAATCTCAGCTAAAATGCCAGTAGTTTCACAGCTACTGGAGGTGATACTCCCTCCAGAGTGAATTAATAGATGTGTGTCGCTAGAGGAAACATGAGGTGCAATACAAGGGTTAGTTCTTGAGGAAAAGACAAAGATCAAGGGTTTGTGTGGGTGGGTTGGTGGTTTGTTTTTTTTATTTTTTATTTTTATTATAGCCTTGTTGATTGCAAGGGAAAGCAGAAAGAGTGTCAGGCACTGTGTTGAATTGAAAGTTTTTCCAAGATGGTATCTTCCAGAAAGACAATGAACAAGTAATAGTCTTTATTTCAGTTTTGTAGTAGTTGGTAGTATTTCTGTACAGGAGAGAATCCTGCAGGCATTGAAATAAATCAGGTTGGCTGAGAAAGCCAAGTGGAAACAGTTTAGTTTCTAACACACATCCCTAGGTAAAGGTGTTGCTATTGCAGTGCAATAGAAAACAGGGACTGTCTGCTGTTTGGTAGTGTTGACTTTCAATACTGCTTGCTATTGCTGTACTCAAAATTACAGATAAAAGACAAAACTTTCCTTTTTTAAAAGAAGTTATTTACAGGGGAAATTATATAAAACACACACTCAGTGTTATTTCAGAGAACAACAGCTGAATTTACCAGAAGTCTGCATTGTGTGCTAAACAGATGCTAGCAATAGCTAAACAAAATATTTAGACACTGAAGGCAATACAGGAGCAGCACTTTGTGGCTGGGAGTCGGAGGTCAGGTCGCTCTGGTGCACTGGAGCATTCACTTTTCACACGTTTAGGTAGAGCAGAGCTTCTGTATCATCCCCATCTCATTTCCTCAGTGTTACGTGACAAGATTTTTATAAGCAATGAGACTGCATAATTAAGCTATTATTAGCCTTAAGTGGTTTTCAGAGCTGCTGTTTTGTTTTTTCCTAATGAACAGCCTTTTCCTGTACATACACACAATAAAATTTCATGTAACACGATGTCTCAGAGGCAAAGTATTGTTAGTTCATATTTACAAAACTAAGGTGAGATAGTGCCTTTGGAAGATCAGTTGAATGGGAGACTCTGGTCTTCCAGTTGATTATGCAGAAGATTCAAGAAGAATTTGGGCCCCAAGGTAGTGTGAAACTGGTCAAAAGTGCTTTGGACCTGGTTTGAGGGATATCTGATCCGTTTGATGTTCTTAACATAACAGGTGTTATTAGCCCAGTAAATAATTAAATGTCATGGAAGTTATATTTGCTAATTTTGAAACCAGTAATCAAGAGGAAGCTGACAAGGCTGCAGTTCTAATGATATGTTTTAACAGACACTTCATTTTTGATTGGGCTATGTGTGCTTAAATATTTAATTTAGCAGACATTCATGGAAAGTTGACAGGGCCTGCAGTTCAAACTGTTCTTCACTGATGTAGCAGCTCATGGCTTTGTGTTCATCTCTGCTTATTTAGAATATTTGTGTGTGGATTTTTTCAGCTGCTTTCTTTCCCTTCTGAGTCTCTTCCCTGTGTTACTTTTTCAGTGCAAAAAAGTTGGTTGTAATTTTCAATCTGCAGCTTTACTAAAGGCTTCCTTTTGGCAGCTGGATTTCTTTTTTTCGTGGTGTGTGTGGCTTTGATGTTTATTTTATTTTTTTTTAAATTGTTTTAGCAATTGATAAAGGAACCTTCTTGAGATGTTCTGTGGTAGTTCCTGTGTACTACTTTGCTGTGTGCTGTAGATCTATAAACGTAACATGAAGTCATACTTTAGGAAAAGTTAAATCTCTTCTTATCTCTTTTTGCATTTTACTTTGTTGTTTTTTTGAGCGTGAAGAGATCAAGAGAGTTGAGACTTGAAATCTGACTCAGCACAAGATACCTGGCTCGATTAGCACAGGTGGTGAGGTTTGGCAGGTTCTAATTCGTTTTCAAAAGAAGAAATATATCACATAATATTCCGTAATTTACAGATAGTCTCCATTTGTGCAGGTATTAAAAGAAAACTCTGTATAGCTTAGTAGATATTTTGGATTTCTTCTTTTCCTCTCAGCTGTGAGTAAAGTTTCTTTCATTTAACTGTTCTATCAGACTTGGATAAACTTGCTTTTAGCAGCAGGAGGGAGATTATATAATAAATTTTTCAAAATGTACTTGCTGTGCTGTCATTGTTGGAGATTAAGTCCTCTATATTTGGCTTCAGGGAGGGCCAGGCTTACTGTTAGTGAATCCATATCTGCCCTACATGGGTATCTTTTCTGAAATCGATGAGGAATTGATGGAACTGTAGGTTTATAGTTGCTAGAAATGGTAACTTTTTCAGGTTTCGTTTCTGAGAAGGAAATGTTTGATGTCAGTGCCAACCTGTGCTTGTTTAGTAATCTTAATTGCATTTCTTGAGTTTTAAAAAGTGGGGTTTTTTTGCATTGTTTTGCCAGGTGAGGTTGCTGAAGGAAAATACTACTTAGGAATTTTCAGTTACTATATCTATGTTGTAGTCTTGTACTTTTTAACTGCTCCTGAGAGATAACAAACATTATATTTTATAGCACTTTTTTTTCAAAGTACATACACAAGTTTATAATGTGATTGTTAGAGGAAGGTGCATGTTTTGAGTCGATAAACAGCCAAATACATCCATAAGCAGTAAAGCTCCCCAGTCACAACAAACACATCTCTGTTTTCCTTTTTTTTTTTTAACAAAGAGGATGAAAAGAGAGTAGGAAAGACAGTTTATATGTAAACATATATTCTAGTGATTTGAAGTTGAAAAAATTACTTTTTTTTTTTTTCTGCCACTTTCAGGACATGTATACCTCTGAGAAACCTTCTCCAACAAAATACCTTGCTTCAAGACCTGTCTTGGATTATATACAAAGAAGTTTCCAGTCATGAGTAAGTAGATTTCTTTCTTTGAGAAAAAAAAGAAACCCTTAGGTTGTAGTTCAGAAGAACTGTACTTCTGTAGTAGGTTTTGGAAGGTGGTTATTCCTTGAAAATATTCATACTGAGTTTTGTGTCTTTGGTCCTGTAAAAATAACCAAATAAACCTGAGATTTGGCAGATGCCATTTTTAATCTGCAAATTTTCAATCAATGTGTGCTCTGTAAGACTCCTCTGCAGTCTGGTCTCATTTTCAAGAAGTTGAGTTCTGTAACAAGATGATGTTTGTTTTATTCAGTATAAATAAAACATGTAACTCTGACGGGAAAATGCCTTGGGTTTGTTATGAATTCCAAAATTTGTGACTGCCTAGTAAATTAAAATAACTGATAAAAATACAAAATAAAGTCAATGGACTTCATTTTGTAGGAAAAAAATAAATACCTTAGTCAAATTCCAGTTTAGAGGTTTGATCCCAGAGGAATTCTGGCATGTATTGGAATGATCTGAGCCACAGAAAAGTGTGACTTAATGTCTGTTATGGTGGAAAAAACCAGATGAAAGACACCGGAAGTTTTGCTTTAGGTCATATCTGATGGGGAAGATAACCTCTTTTTAGTGAACTCTTTTGAGTATTTGAAGGTCTCATAAGTTTTGCAGATGTGAGACTTCTTCACACAGCTTCTGTCAGCAATGTTACTTGACCTTGTCTCATGTAGAAATAAGGATAAAATTTAATTTGCACAGGAACTGTATTTGTAATGTAGCTCAGCTTCAACACAACTGTACTGAATGTGCTGAAGGAAAAGCATCTTGTTCATAGGATAATTATATCCTTTGTTAGTAAAATAAGACCATTTGAGTTTCTGGGAGGAAATGAGTAAAGAAAATTGTTGGTTAAATTTCTTGTCAAACTAAATGAAAAATGATTGTTCTTGACATGTAGAAATTAAAAAAAATGATGGAGGAAATGCTTGCTAAATGCAGCAGAGGAAAAATTACACCAAAAAAAAGGCTTGGAGGAGTTTCTGAGCTATAGGGTTCATGCTGGTGTAGATCGAGCTATTTTAGTTTTTATACAGATTATTTCTATTTTCTTTCATATTGATATTCACACTTGTTTACTTTCTGATGTTTAAAATATTTGCTGCGTTGCATAGAGGACAATTTTCCAGGCAGTTGTTCAAACATCCTGATTTGTCAAACACTGTATGTGACTCTTTATTTATAGAGCTTTTAATGTTTTTCATTGCCTTATGTGCAGTCTTACACGTAACAAATAATTGACTCACAGTTGCTGTGTTCAGTGTGACTTCCAGGGTGCTGCTGTGGTGATCTTGGTTTTGGTACAGCACACACAGGCGGTGGTAGAGCAAAACACCCTTGGTTTTGGTCAGATTTTGAGCTGATTCCAGGCTGGAGGGTTCAGCTGTTCATTAGGAAGAATGAAGACCCTTATTCAAATGCAAGACAACATTTTGGCAGTACTTTTTGTGGTGGTCAGTAATGATGTTCTTCAATGCAGGATGCCACATTCTTGTGGTAGGATGGATGCTGAAGCCTGTGCTGTGATGAGCTTCAAGGGCACAACACAAAGTGCCACTCTTTAAAAATATGGTTTAGAGAAGATTAGATGTTTTATATTTGGCAGATGTTGAATTTCTTAGTTTATGGTTTACTTAAGAGAAACTTGAACTATAAGCACAGTCCTTAGTTTTATGCTCCTCTTTCCTAACTATCTCAGTCAATAAGGTAAGTACCATATCTTATGAAGCTGCATTTATTTGCATAATTCTGCATATGTGTGCTTATTCGCAAAATCTGTGGGCACCTAGAATAGCTAGATGTATTAAAAATGGTGGAAGTCTCTAGTATTGCTAAATTGTGCATCTCCTAGTGTCATTCAAACAAAAAATCTATCTAAAATGAGGTAATCTCAGCCTTCAGAAGGCCACTAAAAACTCCAGAACGCTGTTATGTGCAGGCTACGTGATTGAATCCTACTTGTTATTTTCTTGTGATGTACTTGATTCAGTATATATTGCCGTTGCTCTTTGTGAAGGACTGTGCTAGATGCTAAGTCCTGAAATGATGAAATCCTTTTTCTAATATCTGTCCTAAATTTCTTTACAGGCAGATCATATCTATTTGGGTTTTTTGCCAACTTTATTCACTAGCTTAAGCAATTTTTACCATATAATATTTCTTGTTTACCATATAAAATTTGTTACACAAAACGTATTATTTTATTTAAAGGCCTTGTAGAAGTAAATCTGTTAGTATCCTGGCACTTACGAAGCACACACATGCTTATTTTTAAGCCAATGATCAGTTTTGAAAGTGCATGAGAGAACTGCTTTTTTGTTTAACTTTTCTAATAGTTACCAGGTGTGTTAAGTGCCTGCTTTGGATCCTGTTGGACTAGATCTTTCCCTGTATTGGGGAAGAGCGTTGACAGAATTGCAGAGTTCACCATTCATGGTGGTAGTTATTTGTTGGACAATACAAAAAATCTGTTAAAACTGAGGCAGTCCCTGGTAAGGCTTTTATTTCTGTGGAATAGCTTTGTAAATGTCTGTTTTCATAAATAAGGGTAAGACACATTTGTATTTGAAATTGTGCTTTTCCATTGTGTGCCGTATAGGGTGCTGAGGTCAGATCCTTAAAGGGTTTGTTATAGTATCAAGTTTAGCTAAGTGAAGTTGATTATTGATTTGTTTTATATTTAAAGATAACTTCTCAGAGAAGTCCTGGTGGATGCAACCTGCCTAGAATGTACCACCACAGAAAGAGTTGATTTAATCTACATTTTCTCCAGATATTTAGTGGCCAGAAAATGTGTAGCGTCACGATAAATTCTTAATGTTATAAATTCTGTTCTATATTTTTGGGGATTCTCCTGTTCTTTTCTTATTTGAGGAAGGGGCAGTACAAGGAAATTATTTGAGCTGCTGCAGTGAAACTTAAGGTTAGTGCACTCTATTACAACAATCTGCTGACATCTTCATTTTTTTCCTCCTTAAATGTATAAGATGCAGTGCCAATTTATAATACAGAATATTTCTTTCCTGACTTTGTCTTTCTGCTTCTAGTTTTATTTCTAACACACTAAAAACTTAATGCTGCATGCAGCTGGGAAGGTCACCTGTTTCTTTATGCTTCACTCCCATCAATTCAGGTTTTCTTTCTATTTGACTGAGAGTAGGAACACATTTTGTGTGAGAGAGCACATTTTGAGAGGTGCTGTGCAGTGTAATCTTACATTCTGCAAATGTATGGTGTGGCCTGGTAATGATGGGGGCAGTTTTTGCCTCACCAGTTCAAATCAAGCCCACAATGGTGTGATTAAAGGTTGCTTCTGTTTGATGGTTGGTTGCATACCTTGACCTCTCATTACAGCTCTGGCTTTCTAGTCTGTGTTCACAGAGGAACCTTGTGGTTTTGGGATTTCTGAAAACATAGATTTTGTTTCTTTTCTTCTGTGTTCTCATTGTGTGTGTAAAGGAGCAGTTTTGGCTCCTTTTGTCAATTTCCCTGTTCATGAACAATGAACTTGGGAACTAAAACAAATGTTAAGGTCAACCTTAACATTTTAGGTCAGCCAGATCAAGATGCAGTGCTGTAGTGAGTCCCTCTAGGCCAGGCTGGATGGGGCTTGGAGCAGCCTGGTCAAGTGGAAGGTGTCCCTGTCTATGGCAGGGCATAGGAACTGGATGATCTTAAGGTCACTTCCAACCCAAACCATTCTACACATTATTATTTCTGTGCTTGTAGCTGAAGAAAGTGTTCTGGGCATCTCCAGAGCTCTGTGTCCTAAGGAAAGTCTGTGAGTTAAGGCTGGCTCATTTTCCCCCCTCACTCCCCATCTCCCCTCCTGGTGTGTCAGAATGACTCTATAGTGAACTGAGGACCAAGTCAAACTGTTCATAAACTAAATACTGGGGCTTTTTGTTTGTTTTACCTGAAGTGTAGGTGGCTGTGCATTTTATGTAGCGTGGGTAAAGTGTTGCAAATAATTTAAAAACGGAATGATTTGGTGGAAGAGGCTTTGTAGTCATCTCTTCTTTGCAATGAGCTGAGATCGAATGAAAGAAAGGAAGAAGTCTAAGTTCAGATTCACTGAGACAACTGCATGCTGGGGAAGGAAAGCTTACAAATAAATTAAAATACTTTAACAATATATGATAATGAATAGTTAAAGGATGTCAGATTATTATGTTACATGCCAGGTTTTTGTTTCAGTTTTGAACTATGAACCCTAGTCATAAAATGCAAATTTGAAGCTACGGTTAGTTAAGTGTTTTCACAATTGTTGTGATTTCACAGCACAGTTATCTTCTAATCTTCATAAATACTGTGACTTGAGAAATAGAGAAGAAGCTATTGTGTGTCCTGGGTTATCTTTCCTAAAACTTGAAATAGTAATTCTCTATGAAAAACTGAACCTGTGAATAATAAAGAGTTGCTGGATACAGGGGACAAAGAGCCATAATGCAGATTTGCAGAAGGTGACTTTTGAAGACTTGTGAAATGTTTGTAAAAATTTTTAAGAGTTAAATAATAGTAACCCCCCTGCAACTCAGCTATGTGAAGAAGAAGGAAAACCCACAAGACTCTTAAATAGTAAACTGCTGTATATTAGTGACCCCCTAAAAATTGCTTCATTGATAATATCGGTGTTTATTTAATTTTTCCTCTTCTTTTATTGAAGCTGTCAAGGTAATTCACCACTGTAACTGTAGTGACACGTGAGAATTTGCATCAGTAGTAGTACACTATTAACTTTTTTGTAGTGGGGTGTTGAAGCATGAAAAAGACATGTTGTTGTTTGGCTCTGGAATCTTATAGTAGGAGAATTTGTCACTTGGTCTTGCTTCACTATTACTCTTCTGTGTTGTCTTAACTTTTCAGATCTCTTTTTTTGGGGGCTACTGCTACTTGCTGCTCTATCTCCTCTTCATAGTGCAGCTTGTACCTGGCGAGACTGAGCAACTGGACTGGTGATAATTTTCTGACTCAAAATACAGATTCAGAGATCAGAATTAATGAGTTACAGAAACCTGTGTGGTCTCAACAAGGAAGTTTTGAGTGAAGTTTCATTAGAAAGGTCTGGGCTGCAGGAGCCAAGGCTGAACTCAGGGCCTTAAAATTTCATGACCTCTTTAAAATGTTGCCCATGCCAGAAATGGGTTGGTGTCCTTTGCCTGCCTGAATTCCTGCATTCTTCCTTGTTACAGGAGCATTCATGAGGCTGACTGGAACTGGTGGGGGCTCCTTAAGGTCTTGTCTGGGTAGCTGCATCCATGGATACACTGCTGCCCTGCAGGGAGAGCAGTGCAGGGGTGGGGATCAGTGATCTGTGGGTGAGATTCTGGTAAATGCTGTTTTTACCTTCCTGGAAGTGTGCATGGAGCTGTAGCTTAAGTTGTTCAGGAATGTGGTAATCTTGGGCTTCCTCTGTGCTAAGCAAGGAGAGGCATCTCCAGAGGGCTAATCAGATCTTGGATGACCCAGTTTCTCACCAATACTGTAATTAAACTGCTCCTCTGAATACACAGGGTGCATGAGTAGCAATAAAATATAAACCCAAATACTTTGCACAAAACTGATGTATCACATGGGGGAAATGCAGGCACGTTAGTAGAAACTTGTTGTTTTAATATTTGCATTTTGTTATATTGGATTTTTATTTATTCAATTGGCGTGATGATGCAGCTTCTCAGACCTTGTGGATTTTTTTTTCTCATAGTACAGCTATTGAAATAAATCAGACACAAATGAAAGCTTTTTGAAATTTGTCTGTATTTAAACAGATTTAAAATTATTTTTAAAATTTGTTTTCATAATCCTTCCTTTATTTTTGGTCACATTTTAGGATATTTACGGCTGCTAAGTCGTTGCTTCCCTTGCACTTAAAATTTATTTTCAGGTCAAAGAGGCAGATAAACTGTTTTTGACTTTTATTTTGTCATGTATTTACTTGAACAAAGTAAGTCTTCAATCTCCATAGTCTCAAATGAAGCTTCATCTTTGCAGGAAGTTGCAAAGATGAAGGAAGTTGCAGTTACCAAAAATGGATTAATCACATCCAGAAGCTGTGTTTGCAGGTGGTAGGTTCAAGTTCAGTAATGTCACATTTATAGGGCTTTGCTAACAAAGAGGTATTATAAAATATTTACTGTTTAATTTAAATTAATTAATGTATAGTAAAGTTAAATTTATAAAACCCTTTGCATACATTTCAGATACATTGACTGAACATTTTTTAACAGGTGTTACATTTATTTTTTAATATATTTTTCCATAAAGGGAACTTCAAATCTATCTTCTTTCACATGGGCTTTTTCCTGGCAGGTTGGTGGGGCTTCTCTAAATAAATCAGTGCAACATGACACCTACTTTTAAAGAGATGTAATTTCTGTTTGTAAACCAAAATGTTGGCACTGGCAGGAAACTATTGTAGTTTTGAGCTGACAGGAGAGCTGTGGCAGGAAAATTACCATCATTTACGTTGTTGGAGTTCCAGTGTTTTTGTATACATACACTGTTCCGCAAATGTGTCCTTTTTAGGCACTTGCACTTCACGTTTATTCTGCCATGGTTGTACTGGAAATTAAGGTTGGATTGTTTACAAATTATTTACTTTATGATACTCTAGTTGTGTGTCTCTGAAACAACAAGGATGATAAAAAGATGGTTGTGATAGTAATTTACGTATATTTAAACATTCATTACATGTTTTATTTGTGATATATATTTTATGTAATTATTTTTTCTTTACAATGTAAAATTATATACCTACATTAGAGATAGCAGACTTCTTCCATTTATGTGTTTATAAATAAAGAAGAATAATCTTTTAACATTTTTCTGCCTCTATTTTGATTGATGGCCAGTAAGGAGTGCTGAATTATTATGACTAATTGGCATACACAGGAGTACATGCCTTTGGCATGATAATATTCTCCCATTACATAGTTTTTAATTTAAATCTTAGTCTTTAGGCCTCTCTCTGTGCTCCTTTACATAGAACATTGCACAATGATGCCTTTATCGTGGGTCTTTGGTGCTCCTGCAGCAGAAGGAGAGAGCAGCACAAGAACACTGTAACCTTGTTCTCTGGAGTGAGTATCAAGTATCCGCCACTATGTAAGCAATTCATATTTCTAGGATCCTATTCATCCTGTGATAAGTTGAGGGTGGTATTCAAGCACATTCCAAAGGGGGAAGGATGCAGAAATTCCCAGCTAAAATACAGATGAAAAGCAACAGTTATAAATGTAGATGTTTGGGTGGGCACCCCCTTCTCTGCGTAAGGCACTGCGTAGTCACAGAACAGTGTTGCAGTTACTGCAGGAGGACTTTCAGAGGCTGCAGTTTTAAGCTCCCTAATGGTGTTGTTATTTCCTGTTGATTCAAAGAATTCACAAAACAGCTGAATGGGATGAAGGATTAGAAATGGACTAAAGAAGAACTTTCCCAACAGCAGTGTTAAATGAGGTGTTCACAGAACTTTCGTTGCCTGTTGTGAGTCACGTTGATTCTCACTTTCCATACAAGTGATTGAATAATATGCAGCACTGTGTAGGAAAAGTGAAGTACTGCTACTCAGTGGTGTAGCTTTATCACAGATACGAAAAATAATTGAGCTGCAGTCTTATGTTGTTATTCATGTTCATATTCAAGAAACAAAACACCTGATTTAAAAGATGTGTGGTTATTTTAAGCTAAATTGACTGTGTTTCAAGAAAAACTATTTTGACATGCTTTACCCAGCTACTGATAGGAAACAACCTCTTTTGATTTGTAACACAGTTGGAAAATATTTGGGGTTGTTGCCAGAAGTGGGGTTATTGTAAGTAATGTCAGTGAGATTATTGGCTCCATATTTGTTTAAATTTAAGATCTTTTCTTCACTTAAACTATCCAGCCTGTTAACCTTTCAGTATTTACAAGGATGGTTGCAGATGTTTGTGGTAACAAAGTAGCCGCACTTAGGTGATATCCTATCAATCAGCTGATTATAAGGCTTGTTTAAGCTCTCATTGCAAAGGACCCTCTCCCCTATAATTAAGGTATTTTAATTCCTAAAATTATGTCAGAGACTGGCAAGATAACACTGGAATTTTTTCAAGGCTGTGGGTAAACCTGTTCCTGTCCTGCTCAAAATTCCTGAAGCAAGCACAAATTTGTGTAGCACTCCCAAGTTCTTCTGGTTTGGGAAGCTGGTGTGATGTGTTGTTTTCTTTCTTCTCTTCCTTTTTTCCCTCAGTTTTATTTTGTGTAACATAATAGTCTCCAGAATGGAAGGTATGCCAACACTCTGTAGAACCTCAGTGCTTTTGGCCAGGGCAGTCATTAATCTAACAGATCACTAATGTATAAGGGCACTTTGTTTTAATAAAGCAGTTTGGTTTGCCATAGGAGAGAATTCTTGAATGCAGTCTTTCTGTTTTAGCCTTGAAAAGCTCTTTGAAAACCTGCCTAATTCTGTGGTGGAGTGCTGAAAGCCTTACTCAGAGCTCTTTTGAGCACCAGTCAGACTTGCCAGAAGTTTTAGGGACATAGGGAAGTAAGTGTCTCACCAGAATGTTCTGTTGCATTCAAGAGAAACCTTTTTCCTTCTCTTTTTTTCATTGTAGTAGAATTTTATACAGCATTATGTGAGGAGTTTTATTTTGTGGTGCTGCTGTGTCTGAGTTGTACAAACAGTACAATTGCATAACCTTCATTTCCTGCTGTCCCCCAAATTTAGCTTTGGAGGTGACACTTGTGGGCTGCAGCTCTGAGTTTTTGGAGTGATGCTGTGCTACAGCCATGCTTGTGGTCAGGCTGCTCTGCAGACCCTGTTTGCCATGGGAGCTTCAGTGCAGTTACAGCTCATATTATTTTTATATCTGGCTGCAAAAACTAGACAAGCTTTTAGCTTCCTCTCTTCCCCAGTTGCATCAAATTACTGTAAGAGTGTTTGAAGGATGTCATGGTCTTGGAGAACAGGAGAGAAAAAAATTGGTCTGTTGCTTGCTGTAAAAAGATGAGGTACAAATTGAAAAGTGTCGATTTTGCTTTTTATTTCCTCCTCACTTCCTTCCCTGCCCCCCACCTCGCTTTTCTATATCAGAAGCAGTGACAAAAATATTTTTATGTTTTGCTCTAAGTATGTGGTAGGAAAGTTTTCTTTTTAGAGCAAAAGCTAATGAGTCACTTTTAGTGACATTTCAGTATTTATTTATTCCTTGTGCATTAAAACAAACTAAAAGAAATAATATTTATGTGAAACTCACTGTAAGGCTCTTGAGTGTTTTTTTCTCCTCTTCTTAATGCAATCAGTCATTAAGTGGAACATCCATTTAGAAGAACTAACACAATTTGTGTTTTTGTTTAACACTGTATATTCAGTGGACTTAAAGGATGATATAGCAAGGCCAGGTTACCTGGGTGTTATTCAGTGAAATTTGACAAGGATACATCCACTGCAAGGGGGGATGATGGCACTTCTGTTCCTCTAGCACTGGTGTAGTGCCAGTGGGAGTTAAAATGCTAGGTTGCAGCGCCTGAATGTAGTACTGGGTAGAGTGATGACCCTTCTTGTCTGGACCATGGCAGTTGTTGGCTGAAACTTGGCATGATTTTAAATTCTCTACAGCTGCAGAGAACACAGAGAACAGTAAATACACTACAGTTTTCCATCTGCCAAAACTGGGGCCATGTTAGTGGGTCCTTGTGTTCTTGTTCATGAATAAGTGGGTAAGACATTTTTCATTTGGATAAATTGATTGTCTTAAGGTGAAGCTGATTAAAGAAGTTTCAGATGCCCAAGTGTTTCCACCCTTTTTTCACTGATGAGGGAATAGGAGAGCTGTTCAACAGTGGGAGCATGTAAGTAGTCACAGTTAACATGATTGTCACATTCAAGTGCTTGGATTTTTAAAACACATTAGTTAAAATCTGCTTTGAAAGACTGCATTCTGAGTGAACATAGAAGGAGAGCAGGAGGCAGAAATCTGAAAGTGACAGGTAATGGTGTGTCCCATTACAACACAAGTGCAGGAAGCAAACTGACCCAGGTACACTTCTTTTAAAGGAGGGTGTGACCTTTGGGTTAATTTCCATTGGCTACTTTTGAAATGTTGAATTTGTTCTTCCTTTGATTGTGTCTCTCTAATAGTTTTTTCATTTCTAAGGTAGGTTGCCTTTGTGGGATTAGATGCCACCTTAATCGTTAGATTAGCCTATTACAGAGTATTTGAAAACTTGTTTTGAAAGTTTTGATTTTTCTTGCAGAGACAGAAAGCCACACTGTGTACTATTTCCTGCACAAACTATGGCTGCAAATACATGAGCTTAATAAAAGTAGTGTGTATTTTGCAGTGGACTAATAAGGTTTGATGTTCTTCCTGGTGCCTCTCTACAGCTGCATTTTATTACTTGGATTAAATATCAACCTAGAAATGTACATGCAGTGAAGGATTTAATCATGGTAACAAATAGCAGTGCATAGAATTTTCTAGTTTTTCTTTGCCTCAGGGAGGTACAAGATTATTAGTCTCATTCATATCCTCTTCAAAAGAAAACCAAGTAAGGGTTTAAATTAAAAGCAAAGTTTTTATTTTTCTTCTTTCTTTGAATTGAACACACATTCACTTTTATCAGTCTATGCCTGATTAAACTAATGAATGTACTTTGACTTCAGTATTAGCACATGTAAGATAGTAATAATTTTGATTTTTGTTTAATATAGCAAAACCAAAAAAAGTCTTTAATGACTAGTGTGGCTTCTTTCTGTGTGCTTAGGTTTGACAGAACATTTAATGATATCCTTTAGCTTAAGATAAATTTGTTGATTAGCACTACAGCCATGACCCAAATCCACGCAGTGTAAAATTGCTGCGTATTCTGTTTGAAATGCTGCATATTATTGGGGAATATATTTTAAATGGTTTTTGTTATTGTAATTGCAACTTCATTAATGTCTGATTTCTTTTTGAGACTTCTAGTATGGAACTTTTTTCTTCTCAGAAAAATCTTCATTTGCAGCTAAAGCTATATGAAAACTTGCCATCTAATATAAGGAAGACTGAGAAATCCTGTGGGGTGTGTGCATTCACTGAGATGAGATCTTGTACTACCATCCTCTTTCTTCCTCTTGTTTAAAAAAAACCCCACCAAACATTATTTTATCAATCATTTAAAATGGACTGCTTAAGGACAACCTTTTTTTGAGGGGGTGGGGAGTGGTGGTTGAATTCCATTTGCTTTGTTGTTGCTTTCTTGACCATTTATTGAGACTTATAAAGTGACCATTAGGCCTTTGAACGGTATGGTGTGTGTGAGGAGGAAGAAATTGAATTAATTTGATGATTCACAGTAAGAATCTGTGATTCAATTCTTACTCATTTTCATGATGCTTTGTAGCTTTCTTAACACAATCCTAATCACATAGACCCAAAAGACATGAGTACCTTTGTATCTAAGGAATTCTGCACTGCAGCCTGAGCTATTCCTTTTGCCAGGTCTTTATGGGTTAAATATCTAAGAGCTTTTGGAACCCTTTGAACTGTTGCTAAATGGTGCAGTTTAGATGCATCTGTATGTCTAAACTTACAGTTCTACAGAAAATATAGGAGCAAAGAAGAAGCAGAACCCTTTGGTCATGGAGGTGACAGGTATAAAGCACATTTTTTGGAAGATTGAATCAAGACTTAGATGAGCACAAACTTCTGATACTGATCTCCATTGGTGGCTGTTGTCTTTTATCAGTGTGATAAAAGGCAATTCCCTTGGCTTGATCGTGGCTGCCTGGGAGACTCACTGTCTGTCTTGTTACAGTCTAGAGCCACGTGCAGAATGTGTTGTAGCCAGAGCTGAGGGGGTAAAAACTGTGCAAGAAGGGTGACAGTGAGAGCACTGAGCAGGGATGGGATTGTGCAATGTGTAGTTTCCTTCGCTGTGTGCTGTAAGCTCTGCGGAATGTGGCCCTGTGTTTTCCTGTCTTCCCTTTTTTCCCAGTTACAGCATCTGTTTTTCTGTTTTGGATTTATAGGGTTTTTTCCTGGAACAGGTTGAATTACTTTCATTGACCATTTATTGAAGTTTTCCATCATCTGAATTTAATGAACAGCTTTCTTTTATGTTTAAAGTGTAAAGAAAAACAGACTTTAAAAAAAAGCTTTCTCTTTAAATTAATACTTTTCAAGCCTTTAGATCAAGCTACTTTCTCTTCCCAAGAAGATGCCTTCTAAATAAGGCTCCCAGATCTGCAGCCATAGTTTTGTGCTTTAAAATTGGTAGCAAACCTGCTAGAAATGAAGAAAAAAATATTCCTAAGTGGATGCAAATTCCATTGGATTAAGCAGTTACTGACTCTGAAGGACCATTGAGAAGACTGTGAGGATGTTTATGTATTTTTATGGATGCTTTGAAAAAAGCAGTCACTTTTGAGAAATTACCTCCTGAATAATAAATGGGGTTATGTCACTGGTGCAAACATTTTTTTCAAGAAAGGCTATCAGAATTTCAGATAAGAATTCTTGAGAGCATTCGGTTTTCTTCTTTTTGCCTCTTTCATGCTTCAAAGAATGGCCTGTAGAAAATAATGAAGATTAAGAATTTAAAGTTTCAGAGATTTATGGGGACAGTTAGTTATTGACTTGGAACTCTAGAATTCTTGTCCAACTATGATAGATTATTGAAAACTTAGTAAAAAATGTAGGCTTCAGTTCAGAGACTGGAAAATTAATTCAAAATATTAGTGAGAAACAATAGATAACCTGCTTCATAGCAGCTGTAGTAATAATTTATATTATGATATATTGCCTGTCTTAGAGCTCAATGCCCAATTGTTTTGAGATAATAATTTGAAGACAGGAAACAACAGGAGTATCATAAAACAAAATGTTTCTGGGGATAGTGGGGATAGTTAAGATATTTGCTTTAGCTGCTGGATAGACTTTATCTGAATTCATTATTTTTGCAATAAATAAGCAGGGTTTTTTTGTGAAGGGACTATGCAAATGTTCTTATAATAGACTCTTCCTTTTATTTGACATTTAAAGAATCTTTTCCCTGGTGCTTGACTTGTATTTCCTTAATTCTTTAATCTATTCTTGAAAACTTTTATCCTGCATATGAGAGAGTGGTTCTTGATGGGAAAATCATCTTCATTTTCTGAGCCTCTTTGCTAAGATGGGAGGGAGGATGAAGCAGTTGAAGCAGTTGTGCCATGTGTGGTTCCTGAAACTGCAACTTTTAAAGCAAACATTCCAATGGGTCGTTAAGAGCAGGTGCCCTCACTTTTGATGGCACTGGAGTTTTTACAACCCCTGTTCCAGACAGCCCTGCTGGGACAGCCCTGCCCACAGCCCTGCTGACTCATAGGGTGCTGAAACACCTTCTGGGTGTTACAGCCTAGAGAGGAGGGTCCAAAGAGCAAATGCACCCTGCTCCCTTGTAAATCCTCTTCTCCTGCCTCTAACGTCAGACTTTGCTCTATTGCAGAACGAGCGTCACCAGAAGTGTTTTGTGTATTTATTTGCTTTCTAGGAGACTTAAGGCTTGATCCTGCTTCCATTGAAACATTAGTGACACAACTGCTCTGGGCTAAGACTTTCCTGGCCATTTTGTTGTGGGCTCTCCATTCCCTGGAGTGTCAGGCCTGAAAGCCTGGCATCTTAACCATGTGTGGAGTCTAGCAGGTAGGGAAGAGGACACAATCCTGGCTGTGGGGAACACAGGGGAGGATGATGAAGTCAAACCAGCACAGGTTTCTGCAGAGATGTTTGGAGTAGTCAATATGCAGAATATCTGAATTCTGGACAGTTCAGGTTGATAAGAGATGGAAAAAGAACAGTGACAGTAACTTTGCATCTGAACTCTAATGTGTGCAGGGCTGTTGTTCCTATGAAGGAAAGCCCTCGAGCCATTGAGAGGGTTGGGTTTTTCTCTGTTAGTAGCTTGTACATCTTTCTGTAAACGAGGACACAACAAGCAGGCACTTTTTGGGTAGCTGCAGTGCTGCCTGGGAAAACCCTGAGGGTTCTTGATGTTTTTTTAATAGCCTAGACAGAATGCTGTGAATATATAAACATTACAGATTACAAGAAGAGAGTGAAAGAGAAAATATTAAGTCTTCCTCCGACTTAAATTCTGATCTTCCCCACCCCCTAAAAATACCTTTTGACAAATACCCGCTGAGCCATCCTTCTGCAGCATCATTTGTGCTGTAGATGTGTTACCTCCTGGCAATATGCTTCATGAAAAAGAGCTGCTTCCAAAGATCAGTTAATTATAATTACGTTAACGGAAGCATTTTTATTCTGAATTATGATAGCTGACTAATCAGGATGCAGGTCACTTTTTTTATTATGCTTGGGAGAGATCAAGGGCTGTACACAGTGATCCATAAAATCCCATCGTGGTTAACTGTTCCTTTCAATACCACTGTACTTCATCATGTTCTTAACATGTGCATGATTTCTGTATTCCCTACAATTTTGAAGTCAAGGCAGAAGAGCAAAATCCAAGAACATCATCAAGCACATATTGCTTAACAAGCTTTCTGTTGAAGAGGAAGAATGCTTGGCAGAGATCAGTGGTCTATGCACTGAATATGTAGCACTACTTTTTTTTCTCAAATAGAATCTGCTCAAATTGTTACACTACATTTATGACATGGTTTCTTAGTGGTTCACCTTGTGTATCTGTGTCAGAATTGCTGTGAACTTCCATCTGGTGTATCCTTGCCCACAGTGGGTGTTTTATCAGGATGTGTGGCCTGAGAGGTGGCAGTTGTAGTGACAGATTGTGTGGAAGTATCAGTTGGTTCAGTATCAGTCAAAGATAAGAGTGAACTATAACCAAGTTCTGACTCACAAGTAACAGATGAAATTATACAATTTAGTGTGTTTTATTTCTAGAAGTCTTTTTGGTTTTGCCTCTATATTAAAGCACATTTAGTGTTGCTGTCTTGGTGTATAAATTTATTTGAGGAAAGACAAATAGCAGCCACCAAGCTTACTGTGTAATTCTTCAAAGTTTCAGTGATTTGTTGAAATTTCTTATTTATCATGCCTGCTTTGGACTTGCACCATTTTCTTTACATTGCATGTGGAATGTTGTTTACATTTTCCTAAATTATTTTAAGGCTTTACGAGTTTTTTCAGTTTTTTTCTGTGTGCCAATTGTCACAATAAAGAAGAGAGGGAAACTACTGTGCATACCAACTTCGGAAACTGTTTCACATTGAGGAAGGCAGGTGTGATGTGAAAATGACTTCCAGTCCTGAAGTTCTTGTGTGTCTCTCTTTGAAAGGGAGGACAGGGACCTGCACCAGCAAGGTAAGGGACAGTTTGGAAGAAAAAGGAACTACTTCCTTTTTGCAGTTGGAAATAGGTACTGAAGTGCTTAATTTCTTCCTTTTAAAATAATTTTTCACAAAAGTGGCCTTCTAGTTCTTTCAAGTCATGCCTTCTAGTTCTTTCTTCCTCTACGCCCCCTTCCCAGCTGTTAGTCTTTGTCAGTCCACCATCCCCTCCTTGTTCCAGCACTTGAGAAGGTTGCTGTAGCAATGAGATAATCAAGTTCATTTAAAAATCAACTGTAGGATCTGCAAGGTGTATTCTTACTTTGGAAGGCCAGGTGGATGTTATTACTGAATATTTTATTCAATGTTATCTCTTTTTTCTTCCTTTCTCCTTCTATCCATAGTATGTTACTATAAGGACCATCAAAAGTTTAGTAGTTCTGTAGTAGTTGTGTTTTGTGCACCATGAACTTAGAAGCCAGTTTTTTAGAGAAAATTTGCAATGTAATATAGTTGCAGGTAATGATATTCCTTTGGTTTTATATCTTTGACTTGAAGATAAGTTGTTTGATTACCCAACTAAATAAAGAACAAATGCCTCATGGTGAGATAATTGTGGAAAAAATTCTTCCAATGGCAGTTTTGAGCACTGGATTATTAAATAACAGACCTCCAGGTAAACCTTACTGCACAACCCTGCATTTTACATCTTACTTAAATGTTCTGAAAGTATACTTTTTCTGGAAGGGTCTGCTTGAAACTTCTCTAGGTATAAAGTCATTGGTCTTAAACCTGGAATTTAACTTCAGGTCCAGGAGTTAGAAATTATTCTTAATATAGAAAAGCTGAGGATTCTGTCTGTAACATGTTGAAGAATGTTTCTTCAAGCTTCCTCTTGGGTGGACACTTCAATGTTTGCAGAGTGGGAGAAGAAATCAGACAGCCTGGCAGGGAGAAAGATTTTACTTGTCTTATTTTAACTAACCAAATAGGATAGAACTTTGGGTTGCTCTTCCTTCCGGCAGAGATTAATGGGCAGGCTGTGAATGAGACTGACATAACAGACATAGTTTGTTGTTCCTGTGCTCTGTGTGATTCAAGAGACTGACATGGACGTGGATAAATATGCCAGTAAATCTTAAAATCTGAAATGCTTGTGATGAGCAGCTGGAAATGGGAAAATGGAAAGAGATGACCTCTTCTCCCCCCACAACGCTTAAGCAATGGGAACAGAAGGTCTAAAGGCCAGAGAATGTGGCCTGTGGTTTGTTTTCATGTTATGATTTTCAGAACATGTAGTTGGCTTCCTAAATCGATCTCTGTGTGTGCAAGGCCTCGCAGTGCTGTGTAGGAATTCAGTTTTCTGAAGTGTTCACAGAGCCTCTTCAGGCCTGACAGTTATTTAAAGTGATCACATAAAACATGATTCCTCAGGATTTTTTTTTTTTGGGTTAGCTCTGCAGAGGCTTTGACAAAAGGCACTTCTGAAGGGCCTTTGTACATTTTCCAAATGTCATTAAAAATGTTGCGGGGCACATACAGCAATCTGTCTGCCTAAAATTACCTGACAGAAGTAATGACAATACCTTTGCTGAAATATTTCTCTGGGCCTCTGGTGGTGGGTGAGAGAACGCCTGAAATCCTCCCAGAATTTCCAGCGTGCCTCCTGGTGTGTAAGAATTCCTGTCACGTACAAGGGTGTCAGAGGTTTCTGTTCGAGGGGGGGGAAAAGGAGCCCAATGAATGTCTTCGGCAGGAGCTTGCTTGTGCCTGATGGAGTTTTTGCAGGCTGTGTTTAATTTTAGTTCTGTTGGTGGGTCTGACGCTGGCTCTGTACTGCACCGGAGTCTCTTTAAGCATTACGTGAAATTTCATGAACTGAGACTGACTTGAAAAGAGGATGCAGCCACACTTGTTAGTTACTGAGCCTAGGGGAGCACGCTGCATCTGTCGGCAGTTGTTTCAAGGGTTTTTTTTTCCTTTAGCTACTTTATGAGCGTTTCCTTTAGACTTTATTTAGAGAAATCAGTATGTGTTCTCTTCAGTAAAGAATTCTAAAATGTTCTGTAGAAATACGTTTAGGACTGCTTGCAGTTTTTTGTCTCCTTGTGCTGAAGTCACTTTAAATCCATCACCCCAGCCTGTAGAGTCGTCAGGCAGAAATCTTCCTGGGAAGGTAGATGAGTTCTTCCTGCAGCAGTTTTGCTTGAGCATACTGAAGACAGCCATGTAATAAGGTGTAGTAATGAAACCTGTTGGAATTTTAGAGGAGCACCTCATTCCTTTGATCTTGCTAAGGAGCAATGATTCAAGTGCTACAGATTGTAAAGGATCTGGTGTCACCAGCAAGACGGAGAATAGATGCTGCCAGGAAAGGTAAGAGCAGCTCTGGGATATACTCAGTGTTCTCAGTAACTTGCTGTGAATCAGAAATATTTTGGGAGTTTGGTTGTAGTTAAATTGCATACTTGATACTTAAAAATGCTCTTTGTTGTGACATGTTCAGCTGCCATAATTTGGCTTAGAACTATATTAAGCCTAATTATTATCATTTTTGCAACTGCTGCTTTCCCAAAGAGAATCCCAGTGACGTTTATTATGCTGGAAATTGAGTTTGTCAGCATCTGTAACCGTTACTGTTGTACTAAAGATTTTCCCTTTTTTTTGTTTTTGTGGTAAAAACATTTTTGTTGTCAGGAAAGCTCAGGATGTGAAAATAGCGGTCATATTCTGTGTAATCCCATCAATATAGTTTTTAGAGTCTTAATGCTCTAAATGAGAATAAGAGCAAAACCAGGCTTCTTTAGTGCTTATGGAAATGAGAGACTGAAGTACACAGCTGCACTGCTGGCTAGGTTTTACAATTAGATTATTTCTAGATTACAACTAACTTCAAAACCCAAAATGCCTCTTGCAAGTGTATGAAAAGCTACTTGAAATAATCAATGATTGCTTGAATTCAACTGATGTTAAATGCTGTTCTTGTTTACTTCAGTGTGTTGAACATTCGTTTTTTCTTTGCTAAAGTAGTGCCATCTTTTGTTATATCTGGCACACATCTAATGAGGAACTGATTAAACACTTCTTTTGTCTTTTACATCTTAATTATTTGCAACTGCTAAATATTTGGTTTGTAGAGGAACTAAATAATTTGTAGGGAAAACTTAAAAATTTCATTCTTACTAGAATTAATTTCCTAGGACTGGTTTATTTCGTATCGAATAGGTTGTAAATAATTTAGGATTTACAGCATCTGCCTGTTACGGTGTCATTTTTCTGTTCTGCCCTTTTGTGTAATGTGTGGCTGTAGGCAAGTACCTTTATTTCAAACTAAATAAATTGGGCTGCTCTAATTGTAACAAGTCAGGTAATGCAACACGTCTGTGAGTAAGCAAAAGGAGTGAAGGTAGAACTGGGCTCAGCTGTTACCCTCTTATTCTGAAAGAAAAAAGGGTAGGCTTCCTAATTATTTCCTTAGACTTTGCAGTGATTGGTTGAACATCCCCCCTAAGAGTTGTATAATTTCATCCCAGTGAATTACTTGACTTCAGCACTATTCACTGTTCATTTTTGATTTGTGCTGTTTCCAGAGAAGGACGAAGGGGCAGAAGTTCTACTTCTCTGTTCTGCACGTACCTCACTAGTCAGGCAGGATTTTTATAGAACTACTGTAAGAGCTGCTTAAAAAGATGTAACACCAAAACCCATAAAAATACTTATTTATAGGAACAGATCCAATGGAATTGAAAGGGAAAGCTTTGAAAAACATGAGGAAATGCTCTTTCTCAGTTCTAAAGCTTTCAGGTTTTTTTTCCTGTTTGTTTTACTGCCTTAGTGAAAGACATTAATTTTGGTCATTGTTTGGGAGGCATTCTCAAGCTGCTACTAACTCGTCTAATTAGGTGTTAGCTCTTACAGAACCTGGTGGTGCATTTTGACGAGCAATATTAAGATCTTAACATGAAAAAACATTCAAGTATTCCAAAGAAAACATTTACAAAACATGCAAAATGCTGACAGGTTTTGGTGATCGATACAGTAATTTGAGTAGACATTGGGTTTTTTTCTTCACAGCATGCAACATTAGGCATCTGGTGTACACGAAGGGCTGTATTCTGCAGAAATGACTCATTCTCAGTATTGTTCTCAGTAAATGGAAAAATGGACTTGTAAAGAAAGAGTTGCTAGGAAGCCCACTGTGAATGTGAGGTGAATCCATTGAGACATGGGGGATGATGTGTGAAGTGTTTACCAAAGTGTTTTCAAATTGGTGTTACTAAACTGTAAAGATTTTAAATCCCACTCCTCAGGTCCATCCTTCTCTTTCCCTTTGAAAAGTGTTTTCATTAGAATATAATTTCTTGGGAGGTGAATGTTACAAAGGAGCACAGTGTATTAATTGCATATTTCATATGTAGTATCAAGTTAAAAACTTCTTTAGGACTGAAGTTCCTAACCAAGTAACTGTTGTTATAAATAGTACATAAGGTTGGGGGGGAAAGGATTCCTCTGCCTTCCAATTTTCCCTAGACTTATTTTCGGACTGAGGCTTAGAAGCACAGTTAATAGCCAAGAGAGTGTCTTTTTGCATCCATCATTCAACATCAGAAGCTTGTTATAAGGTCTGTGGTAAGCACAGCTACTGTGGAGATGAAAATTCAATCCCTGCAGAAGAAATTCCTGCAGAATGCCATTTAAAAGAACCCCATTACTAATGCTTCATGAGTCGAAATGTGGATTTAATGGGGTAGCTGAAGAGCCTGACAGAGTTGTGGAGTCTAATTTTGGTTTTTTATGCGCCAATCTGTTTTCATTGTGGCCATGACCTATGTCATAGGTTAAATTAAATTTAATTTTCTGTATCATAAGAGGTTGATAAATAGGTGGTTTACAAGACTAAATCCCACAAAGAGTCACGCAGTGTGAGCATGAGTGTCCACCTTGTCTCCCAGTGCAAGACCTATGGTTCTGGTTTTGTCTTCAGTCTTTGGCTGCTGACATCAGAAAATCCTTCAGTGGGCCTGGGAGTTTTGCTTAGTGAGTACTCGAAGTGAGCTAAACAGTAGGTTTTGATTTATAATGTCTCACATTTCCATACTTTTTATAAAAATCTTGTGCTGTTTAAAAATTGAATTATTCAATATTTTTAGGAAATAAAAGTCCTATAATTGTTTTCCATAGTCTTCCAATAGCAGTGAAGCTGAGTGTGTAGAGTTTGTTGTTTGGTTTTTATGGGTTTAGTTTTTGGGAAAATCCAGACCCTTACCATGTTTAGATAATACCAGATTTGTTAGAGGAAAAAATTGCCACTAGTCATTTATTGTCAGAGGAGTAACACTTTACATGCCCTGTAAGTCTGAAGGTGAACATGAAGTTGTGAAGAAATTTAAGAGGTTGCCATTATTTTATATATGAAATCAAAAGTCTGCTTTGAATAAAATGATAAATCATGGCAGTATAAAATTCTCTTGACAAATGTTCTGATGTAAAGCCAAACATTTTATGAGATCTGAAACCTTTCTGAATTAAAAAAAATAGTTAAAATGTTACTTGTCCTAGAGAAATCCATGTAGAGTATAAATCTACTAATTATTTTCTTCTTTTCCATCACTAAAATCTTGGTTGAAATCCAGGTTGTATAAAATTACTGAAGAAATACTCATGTTTACTTCTTTCCTCCCTTCTTCCTCTTACAGATGGCTACAGCAGAACTTAATTGGCAACATCACCTTGATGTTAGGATATAAAAAGAGATGTTGTATTAAAACACTTCTAGCAGATGGGACAACTAAACTGAAATTACAGAATTAAAAAGGGATGCAGTATTTCAGTATGAGGGAGAGAAACCTGAGAGAAAACTTCAGTTTGATACTATTTTTTTTAAGAATGCAGGAGGAGGCATATGTTTGGTCACTGCTCTGTTTGGGTCTGTGAGGTGTGTAAATGTCGGGCCAGCCAAGGATAACTGTGTTTAAATTCTCCAGCAATAAATGGTGCTTGGAAGTTACTGCCTGGATTCAGTGCAGACAGCACTGTGGTGATACCTTGTATTTCACACTTAGACGTGACAAGAAATAAGCAGTGTTTGTTTGGGTTGTTTCTGCGGGCATGGACTAAGTTAATTAGTTGCAAGATGGAGAAAATAAAAGTCCCACATCAAGTAGTCATGGTGTTTTCTCTTTACCTTTGGTGATAGTAGAGGAAAAGTGTACTCAAATAAAATGCATTCCATTGAGGCATCTACTAAAATAGGAGAAACTTTCTTCAATCCCTTAATTTTTCTGTTTGTTGTAGCATCTTTGCAAGGAAGGCTGAGAGTTTTGCCTCTTATGGGAAGTTCCGGGGTTACCTGAATTTCTTATTTTATTTTTTCAAATAATACTGTTATAATCCATGTTGAGTATTTTAACTGATAAATGCTGGATTAGAAGTAAAGGTTTCTCTAGACTTCTATACCTATCCTTGAATTACTTTATTTTTTAAAGGAGACTGGCCAGAAGAGCCAAATTAATAAAAATTAATGAGCTCTTCAGTGAGCTGCAAGCAGGCAGTTAAATCTTTTTTTTTGGTCATTAAATATGAAATTCTGCCCACAGGAGCCAAGATAATGTATTGTAGTCTGCAGCTCTTCAGGACAGGTGTACAGCTTCAATTCACAATTTACTGTGGCAAAGTTTCTAGCAGTGTGACAGAATTTAACTGTATTTCAACAGCTCTTCTGACATTATTTGTGCTGAAGTTTCAGCTGTGGTTTCACAAATAATTAATGCTGGCAGAAATGACTCCTCCTGCCTTGCCTCTTCTGCTCACTTGGCCTTTCCATCCCAGTTCAGATCCCCACAGAGCTTCACCTGTGTCTGTGTAGCCATGCAGTGGTTTGGAGTGGGACACTGTAATTCTCATTCTTGTTGAGCTACTGTAACCTTGATCAGTTTAACTAATCCACCTGCTAATTTAACTAATTCACTGCTGGTGCAGTTCCACAGAGGTGCTTGTGGGCTCCAAGGAGGAGCCAGCAGTGGGATGTGAGTAAATCCATGGGGACAACCTCCCTTCAGTGGTACCACTGGCAGAGGCTAATGGGAAATGCTGGTGGGACTTCCTTTCTGCTGGAGTGTGAGGAATTCACCTCAGGATGATACAGACACAAGCAAGTAATAATACAGTTGGGTCACTGCACAGCTGGACACACAGTGACTTATCCAGAGTGGTTTTACCTAATATACTCTATTTCTGTGTTGTTGTCTATATGTCTCTATGTTGTGAGATATATTGCTATGTCTCACCTTAAATAATAGTAACTTTCATGGGTTACACATACATCTGGCTTTTCTATTGAATTTCTTATCCTAACATTTTATTACCTTTTTACTTTGTTTGAAATTTTTATTCTTCTCCTTTGTGTGATGCCAGCTGCAGTGATTAAGAAAGGTCCTTCACCATATGTAGCAGTTAATGGCTTACTTTAGTGTCTGTGTATTTGGTTATTAGGTAGGTAGCATCATTAAACAAAGCCTGTAGATGTTGTGTCTTAGGAATTGGTCTGTGGCATAACAAAATTAATACAGAGAGCTAGAATTCATTTAGCTGTGGAGGAACTACAGAGAAGAGAAACACTCACTTCTTGTTCTCTCCTTCTGCAGTAACGTTAGTTACCTGAAATGAGGTAATTTACAAGCAGGTAAGCACAGCAAAGGCAGCTCATCCCCAGCTTCCTACTGTGATTTGTTATTCTAGTATGTCTTGGGGTTATTTTTGGGAAGGTGTGACCCTAAACCCATGAACTGTCAACTGTAATATTCTCAATAATCCTGAAATACAATTTTAGGGTTCTTATTTGTAGCATGTGGGAAATGTGGGAGCTTAACATAAAATATTCCTATACAAGTAGGCTTGAACAAGAAGGGAGAGTAGGAAACAGCACTGTAGTGTAATAGGGAAGAGCACAACAGGTTTGCAGTGATGTTTTTGCTAGATGGGACAGAAATTCAGTTCTGCGTACATCAGCACAGCTGTTTTGGCATCACTGAAGCTGATTTGACTTGCTGTGTGTGGGGATCTGCAAACCCCGTCCTGGTTTCACTGCAGCAGGAGGCACCTGGCAGCTGAGTGAAAAGACCAACTGAAAACAAGGTGGATTTGTTGGGTTCCTTGAAAGAAGAGGACAATTAATGATTCATTCAAGTTTTTGATGAACATTTGGGAAGATTAATGAGTTACATGGTTTTGAGCTCAAGCTGGTGGGATGAGTATATTTGGCTTTCTGGTTTCAGTGATGCTCCAGCTGAGACAAAGATTCTGTGTTGCCTGAGGCATTTGTCCACTGTGTTTGCAGTAGAGGCAAGATCTAAAGCCTGGATCTCTGAACGTGGCCAAAACCTGTTTGTATCCTGTGCCTTCTCTACTGGCTCTTGTGCTTCTATCAGTGTGTGAATTTTACAACTAAGACATTTTAGTTTTGGTTTGGAGACTTTGAGAAAAGGCTGGGAAGCTCTGCCTGAAGGATCTAGAAAAACAAGCCTCAGTCTCAGTCTTCTATTTTCATAGCTCAGGTGAACATATTTTTCTGATTTTGATGGGATGGCAGTTGTGCATATGCTGTTTTCAAGCATGTAGAACTTTTTTCTTGTTGACTGTCAAAGGGTAATGCTGATGTTATTTTATGTAAGCAAGTATATTTCTTTTCTTGAAGAAAAATTGTGCTGTTGCGATGTGCACACTTCAAGCAATGAGGGATCATCTAATTTGTTTTAATGTGTTAAGTTCTTAAGTTTTCAGTATTTTGTCCTCATACTTATGGAATTTGGAATTCAGTGTTAAATATGAATGTTGATGTCCATGTTTTTAGTTAGGAAGCTGGTACAGAATTTATATAAAAAGCTTGAAAAGGTGGCAGTTTTTTTTTTGTTAAATTGCAGTGGGTACGATTAAGCAATGGTGCAGAGATAAATGCTAATATGTTTGCTTGCTTGTTTTCAATAACTTAGAATGTGGTGACTATTTCAAAGTGGCAGGGTCCCAGCTGGACATTTTCTACAACAGGTAATTATAGCAGCTGGGTGGCTTAGGCAGTGCTTTGGTGTATACTGACATTCACAACTTCCCTGGACATCTTATCTGGCTTCTTCAAAGTATTTTTGTCCCGTCGAGCTTCTAGATCTTTTGGTATAGCTTGTAAGGAAAACATCCAGACTTCTCCAATCAGCTATCAAAGCAATTTTAAATTTTTTTTTTAGTTAATCCTGTCTAACAGTAAATAAAAATATTGTTTTTTCAGTGGATTAGCTTCCACTATTTTGTCCTTCTGGTTGCAAGTCCAAGCAGTTTCTTTTAAAGGAAATTATCTGTCAGCATTAGCATTAAACTATCCATAAAAATGTTAATTTGAACTGAATTTCCAGATCAAACAGAAAATGTAATTAATGTCAGTTAATTAAATTCTTGGTGGAAATGAGGAAATAAGTACACAGATGCCCAAGACTGCTGTTGTCTCCTTGCTAATAAAGCACCTAACAAAGCATTTTTAGCAGTACCTGGAGGGGGCAGGTCCTTGGTGAAAATAATTTCCTCAAGGAACAGATTTGCTCCCTTCTGCTTCATGTCCCAGGTGATGCAGGTTTTTTCCCCTACTGTTATTTTCTGTAGCATTATTACATCTCAACACAAACACATAAAAGGAAATAGATGTGCAGGCACTTGATTACTCTTCTCTCCAGGAGAAGAGTACGACCCCCATGTCAGGTGTCACGGTCCCTTAACTCTGCACCCCAAGCCAGGGTATAAATCTTGGGACCTGCCACAAGGGCTCCACGTGTGCATTTGGGCTTTGGTGTAAAATGAGTCTGGGCTGACTGGCTACAGCTCTGGTGAGCAGATTCTGTCCACATGGAGAAGCTCTTGGATATTCAGCTTGTGGACTTTGGATACTCTTGTTTGCCCTATACCTCTGCTGGGTTGAGGTGTTCTCTGCTGCCACTGGGAACAGCTTGAGTGCACACTGCACATGGAATTGGTTGTCAGAGCAGTAACTCTGCAAGACAGGATTGACCTGTTCCTTTAGTCTCAGGGTGTTCTGAAGACCTTGGGGGTTTTGTAGCTTTTAAGCCAGGTATCACCGTGATTCACACAGTTGAAACTGTACATTCTTGGGGAGTGAAAGTTGTGTGCTGCAGTTGATATTTTTCCCTCCCTTCCCGCTGTGTGTATGGTAGTTGGTTTTGTTGTTTGTTTGGTGTGTTGTTTCTGCTTTGTTTAACAATAATTTATCTGGCACTGTTGTGCTTTCCAAACATTATCACAATCTGGACGCTCCACTCCTATGGCACATTAGCCACAGGACTGTTATAGTCTCATGCAGATATTAATGAAATGTAAGTGGAATACTAGGAAAAACAGTCTCCTTATTTCCCTGTGGTTTAATTCATCATTGAAAAAAAGGTTTCTGATAAAGGATCTAAAAATCAAATGTCTTTTTCTTAGCATTCATGTTATAGTGGTGTAAGTGATGGCTGCACCTTCCCTTCCTTGCACCACTACAGGCATTAGTTATACCTGAACATGGAGTGTAATGTAACCTTTCTGCCTATTATTTTTCCAAAAGAAAATAGCAAAGTCCTGTAAATTTTGTGGGCAAATCAGATCACACAAAACTTTCTGCATTTATTGACTGGAAAATATTTTTATTCCCTGGAAACTGAAGGGGAAATCGGTTGTTTTTTCTTTTCCTTGTTTTTAGATGAGACATTTTTCTTTTGAGATGTACCTAATATACCAAGCAAGATTAATATGTAAGCATTTGGAGAGGAACATGAGTGTGAACAGGCAAGCTTTCCAATATCACTATGTGCTAATTTTCCCCCAAAATATTTTGACTACAGGTCACTCTTCAAGCCCTTTTTTTGTCTCCACTTAGTCAGAAGTATCTTACAGTAGTTAAAGCTGAGTTTCAGGCTTCTTTTTTGGAAATAAATACTTCAAAGTTTTAATTAATAATTTTGGTTTATTGATCCCTGTCACAGTTAGAATGGAAGTGAAGCTTTTCTTGCTAAACCTAATTTTTGAGTGGGAAATAGCAGGAGTCTGAAGGACATGGTTATAATGCAGTTCACAGGTCTCAACTGGAATGTGAGGTGTTGCCTTGATCTGAGACTTCCTCTTGCTGATAGAAAAGGAAATACTGTTTGTGCTAATGGAGGGACTTTGGTAACTTGAATATGCTGTGATCTCTCCTAGAGAAATATTTTCTGTTTCATTTAAAGTCACATTGTTTGGATTGGTGGAACAATTCTTCATCACTTTCAAGTGTTGGGTGTTCCTGGGATGCTTCCAGGGCTCCCCAGTGTGCAATCTACTGCTGATTTCAGGCATTGCACTTTCCTGTGTGATGTATAAATGCCTGCACCATTGCTCTGTGTCCTAATTTTTCTCCTTCTATAAAGAAAAAACCTGACTAATCCTTTCCTTTTTCTGATGACAGCTGTACGTTGAAAAGACTTTTAAAATGTTTTGAAAAATTTCCCCATCTATGCTGCAGCTGCATCAAGTCTTGAAGCCACCATGTCATATCACTGGGTAAAAGAAAATGTTGTGTTCACAGATTGTAGTGTGGATCACACATTGCACAAATCAAAGATATGTTTTTGTCAATTCTGTGCCGTGAATTAGTACTCTGGCTAGGTTTTGAAAAACGTGGGATGAATGCTAGTCTGGAGCTTGCCAAATCTATAGATGAAAAAGAAAATAAGCTACACAGGCTCCAATTCCCACTACTATTTAGTTTATAGGCATTGGAATGACCTTCTAATCTGTGCAGTGATAATTGCCTGTTTTACATAATGTGTAAAGCTTTGCAGAGGAGTATTTGTAATGATGGAACATGTATTAAAAATCATTGTCTGGAAACTAATAGGAATGTAAAGCCATTCTATAAATAGTGCAGATAAGCTCTAAAAGGAGGAATGAGCAAATATACTTAGGCAAATCAAAAGACAGCTGTGCTGGGCCTGGGCTGGGCATTTAGCATAACAGTGGTTCATGAACTGTGTCCATGCTGGCAGGGAGTGAGGCACTGGAGGCAGAGATGGAGAGAGGAAAGTTGGGAGCTCAACATTCCTCTGTATTTCAGCAGTTTTTTCCAGGCTAGATCAAACCTTGGGTAGAACATAACTTGGAGGTAGGAGTGTATCTCTCAGATAGTTGAACCTGGAAGAAATCCAGCTTTGCATACTTCCAAGTCTCTTCCCAGCACAAAGTGGAGAGCAGTAAATAGAGATGATCTGGAGCTTTGCTCCAAAGCACTCTTCCAATTTAGACTAAAATGTTATTTATAGAATAGTGTGGAACCTCAATAGTCTTTTATCCCAGATTTATGATCTTGGCATTGGATAGAATAGCCTAATGAGGTTTTTCTTGGAAATAAATGGAATTTCTGGTAGGCTTGATATTTCAGGGGCAGAAGGGGGATCGAGAGATTATGCACTAAAGCATTGAAGACTGACATTTATAACTTGGGTTTTTATATGCTCTGCATCTTGAGATTAAGTGTTAACCTAATGGCAGAGTTTCTGTTTGGCCACTGTACTGGGCGTACATGGCAAGGTTTTGGTAGCTGGGGCTGCACAGGTGGCCAGTGTGAGAAGAGGCCAGGGTCTGCTCCTGGGTTAGACACAGCCAGACACAGCTTGCTCCATAACAGGCCCATTCTTGGCCAAAGCTGAGCTCATCAGTGAAGCTGGTGACACCTCTGAGATAAGATAGTTAAGAAATGGTAAAATCCACAGTGCAGCAGTTGTGAGAGAGGAGAGAGATAAAAATATGTGGGAATCAACTCTGCAGACTCCAAGGTCAGTGGAGGAGCAGGAGGAGGTGTTTAAGCACCAGAGCAGAGTCATTGGCAGCTCTGAAGAAGAGTGTGGTGAGGCAGCTGTGCCCCTGCAGCCCATGGAGGTCCATGGAGGGAGCAGAGATCCACCTGCAGCCCCTGGAAAGCCCATGGTGACGCAGACTCCTGGCAGAAGCTATGGCCCTGGAAGAGAAGCCCACACCAGGATCAGGTTTTCTGGCAGGAACAGCAGCTTGTGGGAAAGGCCCCTGCTGGAACAGTTTGTGAAGGACTGTATTTGGAGGGACCCCATGCTGGAGCATGGGAAGAGTGTCAGGATTAAGGAGCAGCAAAACCCAAGTGTATGGGCTGACCTATACTATTTTTAATTGCCAGTAAATTAGTTTTCCCAAGCCAAGTAGGTTTTTCTCATGAGTGTAATTGGTGAGTGACCTCCCTGTTTATCTTGATCCTTGAGCTTTTTCTTCTTTTCTTTTCCTCCAGTTAAGTAGGAGGAGTGAGAGCAGGTCAGTGGGCACCTGGCAGCCAGCCAAGGGTCAACCCACTACAGCAAAGCCGAGGATGTGGACAAACTTAAACTTTGCAGGCCTCTGTTCCTGTGAGTTCTCCCCAGTCCACATTCCCTGAAGCTGCCAGTGATGGCAGCATGAGCAAATTCAGCAGTTGGGCTTTTCTGTCGTGGGTTGCAGTGCACTCACATGATCCTGTTTACCAGCTCTGCCCAGAGCAGTAACTTCCAGCAGAGCAGGAGACAAAGAGCAGTGATGTAGTCAACAAGCACTGTAAATCCAGGACTGGATGTCTGAATGATGTCCTCCTGTCTTTTCCTTTCTGCTCTTTTGATGTACTCCTAGGTAAAATCTGTCTGTGTTAAAAGTTAATAAGCTTTGTAACATTTCCAGCTACTGGTGTGTAGTAAATGGTTTTGAAACAGTATTAACTGGTATGCCAATGGATATTTTTGAGCAATTTTGGCTGGTAAGTGTTAGAAATTCTAAAGTCATTGCTACCATTAGGAAATGTCAACAAATTATCCCTTGCATCCTAGCTGTGATATAATTTCATGATATGAGGAGCTTGGAGAAGAGATAATTGGATTAGGGCTAATGAAAATGCACTTGAATGTGAGGTAGTTGCAGGTGGACAAGGGGACTCGAAATTTATTTGACATACCTGAATCATTCCTGCTGTTGTCGAATTGCTATTTAATAGTTTGGTCTGGGCTTTGTTTTTTTGGCTAAGCTGCCTTGGCAATTTCTGATTCCTTTAAAATTTAAAACAACTTTTTTGTGGTATTTTTAATTTTTTTCCTCCCAAACCTATTTTACCTGCCTTTTATCTGTCATGCAGCTTTCATCAGCTGAGTTCATAGATTTCTGATCAGTGGAAAAACCTTTGTTTCCAATAAAAAACTAAAAAAAAAAAAAAACAAAAAAAAAACAACTTAGAGCTTCTTATTTGGGAATAATTTATTTTAATACAAAGACATTACAAAATGGCTCCAACATGAAAACTCTTGCAGCTCTTTTATAATTTTAAATTATTTTTTTTCTTCCACAGTTAAAAAAAACTGCAGATGAGCTTGTTTCCCAAGCATTCTTTTTTATTCTGAGCCAAATGTGAAAAGTCCTTCAATTAAAATTTGGGCTAAATCCTACAGTCCCATGTGAAAGGCTGTAAATATTCGGTATTCTATTTATATGAGCTGAGTAGCTTGAACTTAAAATACTGATGGCTGAATGATGTACCAGGGAATTGTCTGATATTGGACCAGTAATGACACACCCCTTTCACTGAGGAATAGTTACCTCTGAGATGTAAGAATAAGAAATTTGCCTGGCTTGCCCTGAAGTGGCCACAAAGCAGATGTATCTGACAGTCACATCATTACAGTGGCTTATGAATATGGCAGTTCCCTGTGTCATATCCTTATATCCTTAAAACTTGGAGTTACCTAAAAGGAGGCTATAAAGTTTTTAAAAATAAGCTAATTTATGCCTTGTTTGCATTCTTTTTGTGCTGGTAAGTCTCAGTTGTGTGTTGGAGAAAACTGTGCTTTTCACTTATTTACTGTTCATAGACCCTTCATACTAACTTGTGCCATTGCCTATTCTTTTCCAATTTTTTCTATTTTTTTCTTCATCTTACCAAGAATGTGCAGTTATTTTGCATTGGTATTTTGCCTCCATGAGTTTTCTTTTAGGATTTTGATTTTTTTTCCTTTTTTTTCCTTTCATTTCAGCATTGCTTGTGTAAGCAGAGAGATACCAAATAGTGCTGATGTAATATACAGGTGTGAAGGAGGAAAACAGGTGCAAGGTGGTGGGAAGATTGGTACTCAGATTTGATGGAATGTTGTAATCCCATACCCCTTACTGATGATGGCTTCTGCATGCTTTAACTTGACAGCTAATTCTATTCTAGCAATTTGGTACATCATCCTCTTAAAATGTCATTCCTTAGCTAAAACATCACACTTCCTCTGCTTTCTGTATCTTCTTTTCTTATTGTTTGCATTTGTACTGTCATTAGGTGTGACTTCTAAATTCTCACCACTCTGCTTCTCAAGTCTCAGAAGGTGTTACATTACCAGGAAACAGTGACTCAGGTCACTGCCTCGCTGTGGCTGTGTCAGGGTGAAGGCTGCAGTGTCCAAGCTGAGCAGCAGTGCTTGGGCTGCACTTCCATCAGCCCTGGAGCTCTGGGCTCTGCAGCCTTCACCTGCATCCACAGCACTGGAGTAGATTTGGACCTCTCAGAGAGGAGGAGAGCCTCTCATTGCATTCCCACCAAAGATTTTTTTTTATCTAGTAAAGCCTGATTAGCTGAGTTTCAAATCCATGTATTTGTCTTGTGCCTTTGCTTAAAATCCTGTTTATCTGAGAAGAAGTGACTGAGTCTTTGTTGGAGCTGGTGATTCAGTGAAACACCACCTGGGCTCAATATCACCTGAAGAATAATGGCTGTTTGTGATACTGTTTTAATTGAGAGAGAACTTCCCCAGGGTGTGCAGCTGACTCATTTTTCAGAGAAACCTGTCATCAATGTGTCTGAGGTGGCCTGAGTGTTACCCTGGGATTAAGCAGCCTCTTGTACCTCAGATACAAAGTACTCTCTGATGCTTTTGTTTTTTCTACATTTATAGCACATGTTATCACAATAATGTGAACCACTGGTTCCTGTTGTCAATGCTTAGGTTTTGTGTGCTCTTCCCAAAACAGTGGGTGGTGGCAAATAGAGTATGTGTGAGTAATTTTACCATGTTTAATAGTTACACCCATGGATATTTCTCTGCCAAGGAATCAAGTGAGCTAGAGAAGGAGAAAGTGTAGAAATTCTGCTCATTATTTAAGTAGAGTAAGGTTTATACTGATGACTAATGCACCCTAAAGGCTGTTGTCTTTAGTGTGGATTATAGTAAAACAAATTGAAGTTGAAAATTATATTTCTTCTTTTTCCCCAGCCTTAAGAGAGACTTGAGTTGTTTGTAAATTCTTTCAAGAACTGCTGTCATAACAAGAAGTTTGTTGTTAAATTGAACGGTTTCAGAAAACTCTAAAAACAGGAGAAATATTTGGTAGTTTTCATTCACTTTCAGACTTGTGTGACAGCAGATGACAACTGTACGTCTGCTGAAGAGGGAAGAGTTGATGAAAGGCTGTTGGATTTTCATCCAGTTTGAAGCCCTTGGAATAATAGCTCCTTATTGTTCCAAGATGTTGTAATTGAAGGAACGTTCATTATGTTCAGACTCTTCATTTCCCATCCTATTGCTAGACCTTTCAGGAGTATGTGTACAGAGATGGTTTTGGTTTGCTGCATAACAGTTCCTTGCTTCAAGAAGAGGCTTTGACTTTGGTTGTAGTAACATCAGAAATGCAAAGCTGTCATTTTAACATGTACTGAAGAAATGTTTTCAGTGGTAAGAGGGAACCACAATTCATAACCAAAATACGTTTTTCCCTTTCAAGTAATTTTGGGTTTAACTTCACTGATGAAAATTTCACTGATGAATTTGCAGAGTTTCCATGGATGGATTTCAGAGTGAGTGCTGCCCCTCCCTCATGGGAAGGTTTCCTGACTACTCTGTCTATCTCTCCTAGTCAAAAAAAGGATTTAAAGGCCATACAGTCTCACGTAGAGCTTTGACCTCTAAGTTTCCTTTCTGCAGCTGGTTTTAGTTAGAGCTCAAGGCTGTTGTCTTGTGGAGGTTGGTTGGTTGATTCATGCCTGGGTAACCAGTCAGGTCTGTTGCTCCTGGTCCATCTGAGCTGCACAAATGAGAACTTGAACCCTCCCCAAAGTGCTGAATATCTTAATTGCATGTCTACAGGCACAGCAGACAGTGGGTGGATGTGTGTTTAGATCCCAGCTGGTGCTGTTCCTCCTTCTCTGGTGGAGAGAGCAGCTCATGTCTGCCCTAGGGGAGAGTTCTGCAGTGGGTCTGTTTTTCCCAGGGAACAGGATCCTGTTTGCCAGGTGCAGCTCCACAGGCTCAACCAAGCTGTGACTCTTCCTGTGGATTTTGATTCTGTGGGGGATATGAAATTCACAGAGGTTGAAAGGGATCTGTTAGGAATTAAATAGGTTATATGGGCTGGACTGGAATCCATAAAAGGCTTTATTTGTGTATTGTCCTAGAGCTAATGCTGATAAACTGGAATAGGGATTTCCAAAGTACTGCATCAGTGTTTATATTAGATGAAGTAGGTTTTCTCAGTTCAGTGAGTTTAAAACTGCTTTTTTAAATTTCAGGTAATTTTCTGCTGAGATATGAAAATCTGTGACAGATTTTTCTAGGTTATGGGTGTTTTTCTTTGGTTTGGCTTTTTTCTTTAACAGAGTGTAGTGGTTTTAAAGCAGATCATCATTAGTAGGTTCAGTGCATTATTGACTTCAGCATAAACAAATGGATTTTTTTTTGATGGCTGTGTATAAGGCCTAGACTAGAATTAACATCATGTTTGTTTTGCAGTAGGAACTTGTTAAGGTGTTCACAGTGTTTGTAGTTCATTTTGCATTGGTACTGAAATAAAAGTACTGATTTTGGGAGAAGTAGCATTGAAAACTTGATGCTCGGTTTGTGTTACTGAAGTACCTCAGTGCTTATCTTGGTCTAAGCCAATAAAAAGAAAGTGTTACTGATATGCCTGTTAATGCACTGATTATTAAAGTTAATGTTTCAGTGCAACAGCAGTATAAATTAATAATTGTCATCTTATGTCAACACTGGATATTTGTAAAATGTTTTCAGAATATCCAAAGAATGAGCCAAATGCTGCCTCTTGCTGTGATCTCTTACTTGAAGGAGATTTATAAGCTCTTTGGAAAATTCTGTTCTGACCCTGTATTGTCCTTTAAAATCAAAGATTCAAACAAATGCCTTTTCATTTTCATTTTGTGGGCTTTTTTTACTACAGCTTTGCGCCTGCCTCTCAGTGGTGCTGACATTTCAGTGTTGTCTGTACTTAACTGGAGTCAAAAGTTGGGGAAAAAGACCAAGACCACCTTTTGGCACACTCTGCTAAATTTTAGGGATAGATTACATCTAAAATCTAATTTGGTGCTTCCTCTAGCAAAAAAAAAAAAAAAAAGGTGATGGATCTAATGTAGGCAGAAGGTTTTTCTTACTGGTACAGTGTTCTGTAGATAGACAGAAAGTTTGTGATCTTTTTTCTTCCCCCTTTCTCCCTGCCTTTGGGTTGTTCTATCCAAACTCTGAAGTTGTTTTATATTGACAAAGGTTTAAACTGATGCAAACTAGGTGGAGGCAAACAAATTCATACTGGTATTGCTAATTAGCAGTATGAATGCAACCTGATTGTGATTCAGTGGGTATTCACTGGGATTTATTGCAGCTGCTCTGCTGGGTTTTCCCTCAGCTTGGGGCTGGGACCAGGCACACAGGACAGCCTTGGAAGCCCGAATTCCTGTTTTTCATGGGAAATGCCATGGCTGTTTACTTTGTTTTGTTTACTAGTCCTCAATCAGTGAAACTGAAAACAACAGAACCTTCTTGTCTACTACTAACTTCCTTTTCTCATAGCAAAGATGAAGAAACTTCCCCCATTTCTGCTGCCATTTGACAACTTGTTAACCTTTCATCTGGTTGTCTCTTACTCCTCCAGCCTTTCCTATAATCACTTTATAAACATAAAAAACATGGATCTAGTGCTGCCTGACAGTTAAAATGATTTCACATGTTCAGAGGGGATTTCAGCATTTCTTCCTCTCTCTTAAATGTCATTTTAGTTTTTAAGTGAATGACAGATATTGTAAGTAGCCAGTTATTCAGCTCCATGCTGTGTAGACATGACTGATACAAGAGGGCAGGTATATAAATTTGCCTTGATGTCTTTCTGTGGACTTACTCAAACTTATCACAGAGCCACCAAGAGAAGGTTTAGTGTCATATGAGCTTCTTGGTGTCATTCAGACTTTTCAGAGGATTCCCTTAGAGGATCCTATTTGTACTTAAGGTATTATTACTGCAGTTAAAATGTTTATCTGCTCAAATATGAATAGCTCAGAGACAGAGTAATTGAAGAAAGCTGTTCAGCTACGGTGAACTGAGCTGTAGCGTGTAACTCAGTATTTTTATTTTTTTGTGAAATGCTTTAAGTATGTTAGGATTATATTTAAAGGTGAACAGAGGGCCTTGCAGCTCCTCTCACTGTTACTGTGCTTTTTGGTTGTTCCTTCAGTGTATCCCAATGGTAGATGGAGGGATGCCTGAGATCCACACTCTGTGGTGTGGATCACAGCAGTCTGTCTAGCAGCCTGTAGTAACTGGTGTAACTCGTGTAATGTGCTGTTGCTGGAATAAAGCAAGAAATGCTTTTCATCCTACCACAACTTTCACAATATTTAAGGTTTTATTTTCCTGTTGTGTATTGGGCTGAAACTGAATTTAGAGCTTGAACATGAATGCTGAGGTCTCCCCATGCAGAGGCTGTGCCCACACAGGCAGAGCAGCAGCTCAGCACCTGGGGGGCTCAAGTTCAGGTGTGAACAGAGGCTGCAGGGAGGTTTTCTCACACTTTTGGGCAAGGACACATCCCTGTGTGCTTCATGTTGTCTCTTCCAGGAGAAGGCAGAAAAGTCAAAGGCTGGTAGTACATGTGCAGCTGGGGAGTAAAATCTGGTGATTTCAGGAGCTGCTCGTCTGTTGCTTGTTTGTGAACGCTTCCTTTTCCAAAGTCTCAAGTGGGGCCAGCGAGGTTTGGGCAGTGCCTGTTGAGCTGAGCAGCAGCTCAGTGCCAGCCCTGGGCTGTGGGCACTGGGCAGGTCTGGGGAGCTGCTGCTGTGTCCCCATGGGACTGTTCAGTTCTACTCCTGCCACCTTCAGTCAGGGCCAGTGTTTTTCTGAGCTGGCTTGGAGCTCTTTAGTCTTGCTAAGTGGCAGAATAGCATGTGTTACAAAAACAAGCCCTCCTTTTCTTCCTGTTGTAATCAGTTAAATCGGCTGTGTAATTAAATGATGAGCTGGACTGTGGGTATGTCAGTGTATTCAAAGCTCGTCTGTGTAGAAGAACAATTCTCTTTATGTGAGCCAGTAAAAAATGACACCAATATCAATGAACTTTTGTAACTAGAGACCTGTTGTAGCTTTTCTAGCCCTACAGAAGAAATAAACCAGCTTCCTCAAAAATTAAGAACTGCCCTCTTTTAAAAAACTTCATCCAGAGTCTGTATGAGTGTTGTCTTGGTGATGTTTTAAACTGGGAATAGACTTCACATCATTAATGCTGAATTTTAAAATAGAATTATTGTTTGCTTCATTAATTTTGACTAATGCAGAGAGAAAAATGATTAATCAGGAGACTTAACATAATTAGTGCAGTGTGGCAACTGACTACTTAAATATAAGTCTGTTAACGTGGGAAGCATAGCTCTTGTTATGAAATGTTCTACTTTGTGTCAGAATTGAAAATATTAGAACCATTTTACTCTTTAAATTGATACGGCAAATCTTAGTGCTGTGAAAACATTCATATTCTACCACTAATTGTGATGTTCAAGACAGGAAATCTGAAATTATGTCGGAAATAATGTCAGCATTTTGGAGAATTTTTAAATGTTATTTTGATTTATGTTGGTGGGGAAAAAAGATTGTATATGTCATCTTGATATATAGCATTGGGAAAGCAAAGAAGAAATTTATTGCAGAGAACTGCTATGTTCAGTCTTGCTGAAAGATGGTTTTCCTTGTGTGTTTAGTAGCCTGTCTTGGTTAAAAGAAGTATGAGCAGCGTCAGTGTACAGAAGGGATATTTTAGTTCTCAAAAGCCTCTGGGAACTGCAGGCATAATATACTTTTAAAGTACAAGGGATAAAAAAATAAAAGGCATTTTCAGCTAAATTTGCTTATAAAATCATAACCAGTACCTGAAAAGCTGCTGGCGTAAAAGGATGCCTTGACTTATATTAGATTGAGGGTAAAATTCTTGAAATACTTCTGCTTTTCATCTATCAATACTGCTTCCGAGGTCAAGTGTCTGATCTTACCATATAATGCAGCAGATGATTTGCAGCTTATTTTATTAAGACATAATTGTAAAGGCTAGGGCTAGTGCTGGGAAAGGTCATGGATTTCAGGGGGAGTGTGGGAGTAATACTCATGAGCTGTAGATGAAACAGATTCTGTGTTACAGTGGGATAAGTTCTAGCCACAGCAGTTGTAAGAAATGTAATCTTTTGGTGGAAGACCATCAAATGGTTTGCAGTAGTAGAAAACCTCCTGTGTTTTTCCATGAAGGCTGTGTCTCTGTTGTTCCATGGCTGCTGGGTTAGAACATGTGCCACACACAAGGCTCGCTGTGTCCCCTGCAACAGCAGGATGCAGATCTGCCCCCATTGCCACTGCAACAGCTGCTTGGAGGACTGATGTGGCTGAGCTCAGCAGTGTTTGCATCTCCTGAAAGACAAACATGTAGGTGAGTGACCACTTCTGTGTGGCCACAATGGTACTCTTTCATGGCACTGAGGAAAGATAAAAATTGTAATGAAAAGGCCAGATACCAACTACACCCTTGGGAAGAGAAGAACAAAGGATGACTTAAGCTTAGACATAAGACATTAGCTAGTTGTGGCACAAGTCAGACCAGTCTTTGCATACTGGCAAGCCCTAAATTATACCCAGTCTGAGTTTTTACATTAAAGTCTATTAAGAGCTGCCATAAATGCTTCAGGTTGTGTTGACAGAAGTCTGGGCAGGAGGGTGGGTTGTGCGTTGCTTTTGTCCTCTTTTTCTTTCAGGAAAGGAGCATTGTTCAAAATTGGGCTTACTCTTTTCAGTATAGCTTGTTGAAAATTGGCAATTATGGTTTCTTCTGGCTTTGCAGCTGATTATGTTAACCTTCAGCAAATTAATTATCTTCTGGCTCACGACTGCACACAACACTTTGTGAAATGGAATTACAGTAGAACCCTGCCAGATCTTGTCACTCCACTTTGTAACCCTTGTGGGAACTTTCATAAGGCTCAGTGAGGTGATGACATGAGCATTCCTATTGCAGCTTCCAGCTGGTTAGGTGTAGGTATTGCTGATGGAGTGATCTAATTTTAAGGTGTAATTATTTGCATGAAACACACAGAGAAATAAATTACGAATTAGGGCTAATTAAATGACTAAGTTGTACTTTATTAGCGTATGTTCTTTTTCTGTTTTATTCTGAGTTTTGTGATTTCATTGCTGCATTAACTAAAAAGTGTTAGTAAGGCTATGTTATTAAAAATAAAATGATAGGCATATTGCAGTAATTGATTAGTATTGGTGGTATTTCTGTAAGCCCTTTAGTCCATTGTTGCTTAAAAGCAAGATAGAGTATTTGATTTAAATTCTATGCAATACATAGAATACTTCTAAATTCTAAATACAATACTCCTAAATTCTCATTTCATGTTTTGACACAGGCTTCCTCTGTGGAATATTGCTTAGCAAGGCTGCCTTGATTTCCCTGATCTTGCTTTGAGTCCTTTGGAGATCACTTTAAAATTGATTTGAGAGGGTTTTTAGTAGCAGTTAATTCTACTAATTTCCAAAGTGACCATTTTCCATTGGTGCATGTGCAGTGCCTCATAGGGGATGTTGCAAAACTGCAAGAATTCTATCATAGTGAAACTTGATTTTTCATTAAGATGAGAGTTCAGTCACATTTCTTCAGCGAAGTTAAATCTTTACTTTCATATTTTTCACTCATTACTCCTCATGCTGTAAAACTACAATAATGTCTACTTTGAATGCTGATTTATATTAAGAGGGAGAGGGTGCATATGTTTTGCTGTTGCAATGGGCTTTTTTAGTGCAGAGCATAATGCAATATATTGATTTTCCAAAGAGTTTTACTCTATCTTTTCTGTGTGTAAGTCTACTTGAAACACACCCACAAAATCAGACGTGCTAAACTTGAGAGACATAAGAGAAGTATCACTATAGCTATAGTATATATATGTGTCAGTAATATGGCTTATTGCTGCCTGGGATTAGTGTGTGGTAGAAGAGCAGCATGACGTTAAGAAGCAAATTGTTTTCAAGTGGTGAAGGGGTGAGAGAGTTAACCTGGGACAAATGCTTGTGTTCATTATGTGTGAGTCTTTTCATCCTCACCACAAATATGCTCACAGATAAGGAAACAGAAAGTAGCTGGTTTCGGTTCAGTAGTTCTGTTATGAGCAAAGTGGAAGATTATTTCTGTGTAGCAAGAGGATTGCTGTTGTGTGTGTCAGCAGTAAGAAGATGCTGCTTTTGGGGGAAATGTGCTTGGTAGTGGACATGGCACTGGCTTAGTCTAAACTCATACTGATTCCAGAGACTAAACTATTGACACCTGGGCTTGGGTGGGATCCACGAGCAGTAATCAGTGGTAAAGACAAAGGAGCTGCTGCTCATTTCCAGCCTCGGTGCTCTGCCCCACGATATGGGGAGGAAGGTTAAAACAATTGAAGGAACTGTTCTTTTTTTCAGTCTCTGGGGGAAAAAGAATAGTCCAACACACTTGATCAGATCTCCTGTTCCGGGTGTTTTAACACTTCTCTGAGTGCAAGAAAACCACAAAAGGGTTGAGGCTGGAAGAGACCTCTGGAAGTCATCTGGTCCAACCCTGTGCTCAAGCAGGGCTGTGCAGAGCTGGTTGCCCAGGACCACGTCCAGACATCTCATGAACATCTCCAAGGATGGAGAGAGATTCCACAGCCTCCCTGGGTAACCTGTGCCAGTGCCACTGATCATCTTTCAGCTGGCTTCACAAAGTGTCTGGTAGTGTGTGTGCCCTGACTTGCTTAGGTTAGGATATGGAATTGGCTGGTTCCTGGCTGTAGGCATCACATAGCAGCAGAATGGCAGTGTGAGAGAGCATGTGTGGGGGCTGAAGTCTGTGCAGGAGAATGGCTTTGTGTGTTTGTCCTGGGATATTTGGTACGGAGATCGGGTTTTCAGGTTTTACTCCTGAATTTTTGTACTTTTATCAATAAAAATGTTGTTGTCAACTTCTGATGTCCTAGATGCTTCAAGTTCCCAAGATATCTTGAAGAGTAAAGGAATTTTGATCAGAAAATATGTAAAATCGCCATCCTTTAAGTAGGGAATGCCAGTTACAGAAATCTAAACTGTATTTTTAGAGTTACCTAATTTAGTGGTTTCTTAGGTAATAAGCCAGAAAGAGGGTTCTTCAAGCCCTATTTCACGTAAGTCCTTTCAGTAAGACGCTTTTCCTGCAGCACTTGGAAAACACCAGTAAGAATTCTTGCCCAAGAGTATAACAGTGATGCCTTACAGGAGCCCTGGCCTCTGAGGCTGTTTGTTCAAATCCTTTTGTTTATTATGAGCTGGAATGCAGGGCTGTGGGCTGGGCTGGAGAACACCAGCGTGGTGCCTTCGTGACACTTGGCATTAACAAATGGCATCTTTGTTCCAGCCTCTGCTGCTCCTGGAGCTGTAGAGGGGCTGTGTCTGGAAAAAGGAGCACGTGTCAAGTGGCTCAGTTGTGTAGAGCAAATGCAGCAAGTGGAGGAGGAGAACTTTTCCCCCAGTCACTTTTGATAAACTGATTTAGAATATGGTCTAGAAGCAAACAGATTTACTTCATGAAGACTAAAACAGAGTTCTGCAAGGACTGGGAAGAAAATGACAGTCTAAAGACTGGTAAAGTGTTGTGTAAAATTTGTATACTGGTCTTTAATTGTTTACATTGTGCTGTTATTCTTTCTCGTTTCAAATTAGTGATAACTGAGTTTTAAATACTTAATAATATTTAAGGAATAGAATTATGTTTAATGGTGGAAGAAATGTAGCTCAGTTAACTTCTGGAAATACATATTTCAGAGAATGTGTTGCTGTGCAAAAGGGATTGTTTTTCTAACTAACTAGTTCATTTTATGTTAAAAGCTCTTCTCTGTTTTAGAAGTTCTCTTTGCATGAAGAGAAAGCATAATAAATGATGCCTAATCCTTTTTGTTCAGAGCAGCTTTAGTATTGGTGTGCAGGTATTTACCAAGATTCTTCCTTTTGAACATGGTGTACCCACAGCAAAATACTATTACGTGTACGTCATGGCTTTTACTTTGTTGTTTATGGGAATGAACTGGAAGGAAAATAAACAGCCTGAGTATTTAAGGGACTTTCTGCTATGACCAGAGAGTTTGTTTATTGCTCTGATATGTGCTTTGAATGTGTAGATGTGTAGCAGCTGGTGGTGGTGCCTGCAGACAGGAATTTGTGCCAGTGCAGCTCTTTGAGCAGTGGGATGTGTAATGTGCAAACAAGAATAATTTTAGTAAAGTAATCGGAAACAAATTAACATTTTCAGTTCTTTTGGGGTTTTCAGAGTGCTCTGCAGTTGGAGAGACAATGATGGTGGGTTAAAGGACAAAAAAGGAGGAATTTCTTTTTTTGAATTTGGGGCTTTTCAGAATTTGGGATAAGGTTACACAGAATGCTCCTAGTATATTGGGCCTCAGCCCCATGGAAGGAGGCATTGCTTCTGAGGGTGCTGGTCCACAGTGGGTGAGCCTGAGCCAGTGTGTGCCCAGGTGGCCAGGAAGGCCAGTGGCATCCTGGCCTGTACCAGCAATCTTGTGGCCAGCAGGACCAGGGCTGTGATTGTCCTCCTGTACTCAACACTGATGAGGCCACACCTCAGACCCTGGAATCAGCTTTGGCCTCCTTGTGACAAGAAGGACATTGAGGTGCTGGAGCGTGTTTGGAGAAGGGAATGGAGCTGTGATAGGGTCTGGAGCACAGGTCCTATGAAGAGTGACTGAGGGAGCTGGGGGTGTTTATCCTGGAGAAAAGGAAGCTCAAGGGGGAAACTTACTGCTCTCTACAACTCCCTACCAGGAGGGTGTAGCCAGGTGGGGACTGGGCTCTTCTCGCAGGTAACAAATGACAGAATAAGATGAAACGAGTTCAAGATGCATTGAGGTGGTTTAGATTGGATGTTAGGAAAAATTTTCTTCCCAAAAGAGTTGTCAAGCACTGGAAATAGGCTGTCTAGGGAAGTGGTGGAGTCACCATCCCTTGAGGTCTTTGAAAGCACTTGGTGCTTGGGTGCATGGTTTAATGGTGGGCTTGGCAGGGATGGGTTAATGGTTGGATTCAGTGATCTTAAAAGTCTTTTCCAACTCACTGAGGCTCTTGGCGGTACTCATTTCATACTGCCTTCATTAATTAGCTCCATCATCAGAGGGAGCTACTCCATGGTTGCTACCTTTGACAGGTGAGGTACAGCCTAGTCATTTTTTAGGCTGTTTCAGAGAGAACAGCTCTAGTGAGTTTGAGTAATCCCAAAGACCATTCCTATAAATTTTATGACTACTTTTGTAGGGACTAGAGATGTGTGCTCAGTGGATTGCACATGGAGATCACTTCAAAAAAGGCTGTGCCTTACTGGTTTGCAGTTCTGTAGCTGAACAGGATTAGAAGCCATGCAGGATTAGACAAACAATTCAAAATACAGGTACTTAGTAAACCTTGTAGAGCAGCAGCCTTTCTTTTTGTGGGAAAGACCAGTGTTTTACTGTCTTCTGGCCATTCCTCCCTCAGCAGCAGCTGAGTTCTGCCAGGCTGTGATGAAAGCCAGGTGTAAGTATGGGCTCTGTGTTGGTCACCCCAACCAGGAACAGCCAAGCTGCTGCCAGGCTGTCACAGGCTGTTCAGCTCCTTCTTGACTGCTGGAAACATAAGGGATAGTCCTGCTAGTTTCCCCTCCTTTATTCTGGAAAACTGAATTACTGCAGGGACTGCAAGAGGGATCCTCAGTGTTTAGCTCAGTGAATTAAATTAATACAAAATTAAATTATTGTAAATTTTTCCCCCTACCTTCTCCCTACCCCTACCTTAAAATACGTGTTTAGGTGGATTATAGGGGGTCCTTGGGTCAAGACTCGTCGGTGTCTGTAGGTGACTACACCTACAGCTACTCTTCCTCCACGTGGAACAGAAGGGAGAAGATGGCATGAAAGGAAGAGTAAGGCAGGATTTTTTTTATTTTCATCAGATCATTAAACCATTGCTCTGTTTCTTGCAAAAATCTCTATCCTTGAGAAGTTTTAGTAGAATTCAAAATTTAATTTTTACATCTATTTGTAGGCTACAACCTTACTTTTTCTTTACTAGTGTTTATTTTTACTTGGATCTGTTGTTTTGCTGTTAAATGTCTCTTATGGCAGTTAGTGTCTTCCAGGTAGTTTAGCATTCATTAATAGAGCATAGTGTTACATATTTTTAGTTTGCATTATGGCTGTTACTCCTGAGGAGATTCAGGACACTTGGAAATTTTCACAGTGAGAACAGCCATTGGAATACTCTCCCAGGGCAGTGGTAGATTCCCCAAGACTGGACCCTTCTAAGATTCAGCTGAACTGGGTGCTAGACTGTCTTGTCTAGACTGTGCTTTTGCCAAGAAAGCTTGGACTAGATGGTCCTTGAGGTCCCTTCCAACCTGTCATTCTGTGATTGATGCTGGGCATGATTTTAGCCATGCTACTTGTACCTTGTAAGCCTGACTGATTTTGGGGGGGACTTGAAAGTGCTGTTTAGCATGCTATTGTTGAAAGAATTTATCATCAGGTCATTGCTAGTATATTTCCCCATTTTTTAGTTCAAATCAGTTCTCCGTACTAATTAATTGACTATATATTAATGTTGACCTCATTTGAGATGGCATTGTTCCCTGTATAATCTGTAATGCTAACTTTTAATTAATAAATTTAATCATCCTTTAACTTCTTTCACTGAGATAACACTGAACAAAACTGATAAGACTTTAGAATACCAGTTATTTGTCTTCAATTTCATAGTGATGCGTTTTTGTGCCAAAGAATTTTTCTTGTTCCCATATTCAGCTTTTACTTTATCAGGAATCAATGTGTAATTTCTAAGTTGGAGATATTTAAATATTTCCTCTTATAAGAAAAATCATGCTCAATGCTTATCTCCCAAAATAAAAGCTCTTGCCCCCATCTCAAGCTGTTTTCTGGGTTTTCAGTATGGATGGATTAATGAAACACTGAACTATCTCAGTGCAGCTGGAAGGTTAAGATGATTCTGGCAGAAAGCAAAGAGGATTACTTTAAAGGCAATGAATATGATAATTTACACACTAAATGTAATTGAATTGTCATGAGACACAGAAGATGCCAAACTTTGATTCACACATTGCTTATGCAGAGGAAGGGATGGTAAGCCATGGCCACGTTTTCAGCATAAATCAGGAACTTGCTTTCTGGTGCAAATACAGTTTGGCAATCTTTTAAGCAAAGGTTTAAACTTTTTTGAACTTACACTGTTATTCTGTGTTTCTGAAGATCTGTGCATGTCCTTTTGAGCACATTTAAAAAAAATAGAAACCATTTTTAGTTCTGTTTAAAAAATGTATCAGCTACGTACTATGTGAATATATTGACTACTGTGTATTACAGTATTGTCTGCTTACATTCAGCCACACTCACTCTTTCTCAACTCTAATCTCTTCTACTTAGAAATTAATGATAGGACTTTTAATCTATTTCTTGAAGCTCAGCAGCAGGTGGGCTTTAAACTTTAAACAAGGGAGCTTTTCCCCACAACTGTCATTGGAGAAGTGAAGATTTGGGTCAATCAGTACTTGAAGTTGCTGAAGGAATGTCAGGTTTCTAAGGAAGTTAAAAGTTTACTTTTTAAAAACTCACAATTAATCTTCTGTAAGCACAGATCTGTTTTACAGAAGGAAGCACCATTTTATTTTGGTTACAATTCCTTTATCTTCTCACTTTGAAAGTAAAACCAGGGTTCATCCACTGCTTTTTGTCAGTGTTGATTTGGTAGCTTTAGTGGACATTGTCAGTTCAGCAGACACGCTATGTCAGCTGGTAAAGATTAGGAACCAGATTGTTGTAATTGTGCTGGGGGAGTGCTGGAATGCCCTGGCAGTGGTGTGAAGTTGTGTCTGTGCCCTTGGGTGTGACAGGGCTGGGGAGGGGCTCTGGGAGCTATGTCTCGCTCAGAGCTCACATGGGCCAGGGTAACAGAGCCCTGCAGTGGCTGTAAAGCTGTGTCAGAGAAAAGCAAACCTGAGACCCAACTTTTGTGTCTTGAGTCCCCTTTCAGCTTAGGAATAAAGGATCCAGCACCTGAAAGCACAGGAGGAGCAGTGCCCTGCTTGGACACACGAAAGTCTGAGCAATATGAAATGATTCTACTCACCCCTTATCTTACAGGGAGGAAATGATTTGTCAGTGTTGTAGATTAGAGATGTGAAGCTTCCAAATATAGCAGATTGAATTATTTATTACTTTTTTTCCTCCCTCAAATAACTGTATAAATACATGTGTGCTGGTTCTGCTGCACACTGTAGAAAATGACAGAGCTCTATGTATTCTTAATAAACAGGAGTAATGTGATTGGCAAATGATGGTGACAGAGGGGGCTAGGTGAGGGTAACCAAGTAGGACTTCTGGGGACCATAAATGAAAATTTTGAAGAAGCAGCCAGACCTTCCCTTAGGGGAAGCTTGTGACAAGCAGTGCTCTTGTCTAAATGCTGGTACTTGTGTCTGTGGTGGGTCATACTGAGGGTCTCTTAGTGTTCCCCTGGAGAAAGGTGGAGTGAAAACAAGCAGAGACCATGTTAAATCTCTAACAGATGGCTTAGAAGGCCACCTTGGCACAAATTCTTGTCTAATTGTTGAGAAATATGAAGGTAACCTTTATTAAAGAAACACTAGGTTTGAACAAATAATTGTGTTAATGTCATATGATAGAAAACTGTAATATGTGATCTGTTTTTCTATTTCATGGCCCAGATGGTTGGTATGTACAATTCCTGAAGTTCATTATGTTGCCACGAACTAGATAGTGAAAAAAAACCTACGTGCTTGGAGTTATTTTTATAACAGTGTTAGACTGACTGAAATGTATTTTAAACCTTTTGCAAGCCTTGCTTTATCTGAAATTCATTGCTTTTTAATAATCAAAAGAATTCAATGCTTGAATCTTTCACAAACTTATTAATTAAAGCTGATTTACCTCATTGGTTTGATATAATTATATTTGGGATATCGAAGTACATTCTGTTGTTGGATATTCAAAATAACAACTTTTCCTTTCTTGGTGCTCTCTGCTCCTGTCCATGTCCTAGAGATGGTTTCTGCTCAGGGAACAGGGCTGAGCAAAACATGAACTCCACTCATGTAGTAAATGCTGCATCTGCAGTGTCCTCATTTCCAGTGCTTACTCACACACTGGTTTTTTATTTTTGCCTGTCAACCTTCCTGTTGTCATATCCTTACACTTATTCCAACTCTGGGTTGCCCAAGTTGCAGTTCTGACACTGTAATGATGTGCTTCCCTGTTTTCTGAAAAATAAGTTTTAGGCAATTTCTAAGAAGCCATGCAGTATTTCTTCAGTATTCCAATATCTCTACAAATCCTGTAAATACTTCACATTTTTGTTTTAAGCCAGTAGTGAATGTTTCAGCTTTCTTTGACTATTAGAATGTTTGTGGAATTGCCAATTAATGGGCTTTAGTACTTTCTTCAGTCTTTCAGTTAGTGGGTTGTGCAGAATTATTTTTTTACTGTATTTAGTATCTACATTGGTGGAAAATCAGAATATTCTAAACTCAGCAATTAAGATAGTGCGCCGTAACTGTACTTTGTTTTGAGCAGTATTCAAGACATGTACCAAGGTCGTATTTTGCTTTGACACAATAGTTTTGGCATTTCTCCATTGAAGTAGTCTCCCTGAAGTTGATTTTCCAAGTATTTGGCTGCATTTCTTTTTTCACAAGGGAGAAAATCTGAACAACATTATTTTAATTCCTCTACAGGTGCAGATGCTGAGCAGGATGCTGCTATCAAACTTGCCCAGGAACGAGCAGAGATAGTTGCCAAGTATGACAGAGTAAGTGAACTTTTTAGTAATTTAAAAGGCATTTTATAATGAATCTTCATAATATGTCTGTTTAAAAAGTGAATAATGATTCCAGCTAGCTGTTGTTTAAAATACTCTCTTGAGTACTAATCTGATGTTTAATGATACACTGGCCTCTGGGTGAATTAAACATTCTCTCCATGGGGGATGTTCTGGATAATGACTCAAATCAACTCATTTTTCAGGTGCATAGCAAGTTACTTTGGAACTATTTCAGGGAGTGTATTGTATTAGAAGTAGTGAAAGTGGGGTGTTTGAGGATGCTCAGTGTATCTATGAGATCAGAAGGACTCTCATTTTACTTTTTATTTATTTAGTCTTTGGTTATGGTAGTACAAACACTGAAATCATAGCAGAAAAAATAAAAGATGAGTGAGCTGTATTGTTTCTCATCTTGTTGTGGGGAGCTGAAGAAATGCTCTGGTCATACCATGTTTGTTCTTGGACCCCTTGTCAGGAAAAGCCTGGCACAGACTGTGCCTAGAATGCTTACATAGCAGTCAGGTATTTTTGTAACACTTAAGGACTTTTTAAGTGTCACTGGAGTACAGAGCAATAGCCTTGTTTGTAGAGTTCATGAAATGTTTTATGTGCCAGACTTAGACTTACTGGCGATTAGCACAGTGTGCAGTAAATGAAAAGCTCACCTTGGACTAAGGAAAAACCTGCTTGTGTGTGGCAGGCTGACACCAGCTGCTCCTCAAAGCTGCTCAGTCACTGCCATCCTCAGCTGGGCAGTGGAGAGAAAATGTAACAAAAGACTCATGAGTTGGGATAAAGGCAGGGAGAGATCCTTCACCAATGACTGTCAAGGGCAAAGCAGACTTGAGTTGAGGAAATCTCTTCAATTTATTGCCTATCAAATCTGAGTAGGACAATAACAAAATAAAAACTGGATCTAAAACATTTTCTCCCCAACCCTCCCTTCTTCCTGGGCTTAGCTTTGCTCCCAATTTTCTCTACCTCCTCCACCTGAGCAGGGCAGGAGGATGGGGAATGGGGGCTGTGGTCAGTTCATTCCACGTTTCTGTGACTCCTTCCTGCTTGGGGGTTTGATTCCGTAAACTCTTCCCTTTTTCCAGTGGGGGGTCCGTGTGGGTCCTTCCCATGGACTGCAGNCTTCACCAATGACTGTCAAGGGCAAAGCAGACTTGAGTTGAGGAAATCTCTTCAATTTATTGCCTATCAAATCTGAGTAGGACAATAACAAAATAAAAACTGGATCTAAAACATTTTCTCCCCAACCCTCCCTTCTTCCTGGGCTTAGCTTTGCTCCCAATTTTCTCTACCTCCTCCACCTGAGCAGGGCAGGAGGATGGGGAATGGGGGCTGTGGTCAGTTCATTCCACGCTTCTGTGACTCCTTCCTGCTTGGGGGTTTGATTCCGTAAACTCTTCCCTTTTTCCAGTGGGGGGTCCGTGTGGGTCCTTCCCATGGACTGCAGTTCTTCATGAGCTGCTCTAGCATTGGTCCCTCCATCAGGGTCAGTCCTTCAGGCACAGGTGCTCCAGCATGGGTCCCCCATGGGGTCACAAGTCCTGCCACCAGGCCTGCTCCAGTGTGGCGTGGGCCATGGCCAGTGGTAGGTCCATATTGGAGCTGGCTGACTCTGTTGGATGTGGAGGAGGCTTCCAGCAGCCTCTCAGAGTAGCTACCCCTGGAGACCCCTGCTACTAAAACCAGGCCACACAAACCCAATTCACTTTGTGTTCTGAGTGGTGGCCTGATTTCACAGCCAGTAACCTGTGCATAGTCCACACCAGAAGCAGGTAGAGCTGAAATGTAGTTAAACTTCTGCAAGCCTTTTGCAAGATTGGCAACTGGAGAGCAGGAATGGGCCATGCATGAATGCATAATTGAGGGAAGACTCAGTGCTGCATTGTTTGATAGCTGCTGCAAGTCAGCATGGGCTGTCTGCAGGATGTGCTCTTGCAGCTGATTGTTCAAGAAAGATGGACTTGAGAAATGAAATGAGTAGAGGGGACTCTGGGGACCTTGATGGATTATTGTGGAGTTTAACAACAGGTGTGGGATTACTGTGACTGGCTGAAATGTATTTTGTGTATAGCAGTGACCAGAAGAGATTTCCTGTGATGAAAATACTGTTTGTAAGGGCTGGGATAGGTGTTCTGCTCTCGTTTCTCTTGGCTGGTTAGTTTAGGGCTGGTATTCTCCTCCCCCTCTTCTAACCTCCTGCCACCTGTCCCAAAGTGTCACAAAGGTTATGCTTTCAGTGGTTGAATGCTCCCTTATGTGTCTTTATTTATTGTGTCATAAAATATAATTTGGCTTTTTATTTTTTCCTTTCCCCTTAGGGACGTGAAGGTGCTCAGATTGAACCGTGGGAAGATGCTGACTACCATCTTTACAAAGTCACAGATAGATTTGGGTTTCTACAGTAAGTAGCAAGCTTAAAGAAAATAAGATTAAAAGTTTGCTTCTATGAATATTCAGGCTCTTTATTGTATTACCTATTGATGAAAGTATTATTATGCTTTTAATACATATTTTGGAAACTGCTGTGTAAGTGTTACTGCTGGCTAATCTTTCACTGTGCTTTTCAATTCAGTTTCTATCTGGGTTTTTATTTCTGTAATTTGATCTTGCATAGGGAGTGAAATGTTTTAAAATATTTTATTGGGGAATGAAAATTGATAGTCTACAAAAAACATATTCCAAGCTAAATTGCAGATACATTTTGGTTGTGAATAACTTAGTTGGATGCAAACAAACTTGAAGTTCTTGGAAGGATTTATAAAAATTTTGTTAAAATGTTTAATTTTAAAAAGATCTCAACACATTAAGCTTACTCAGTGGTTGTATAGGAGCAAAAGTGTTTCTCAGTCCATGAAAGATTAGTATCTTTTGGCTTCATATATTTTTTATCATTACTGAAATCTCTGCTGATTTGGGACCTAATGTTCAATCAGCTTTAAGTCAGAAAATGCCAGAGTCCAGATGCAGTTCCCCTACAGGTGCCTCCTTTGTAACATAATCTGTTCCTTTTTGGCAAATGGAAGATTAGAGTATTAAATTGTATTAGGGTTTTTGTGGTTGGCAGATGTAAATATCCAGCTTGCAGAAACTGAACACAAACTGACTTGCTACTTTTGATGATCTTAGGATTCTCTGAGGTTCTTGGTGTTTGGCATTTTTGTCTGAATACATGAAATGCAATTTAAATCCAGAAAAATCAGTGATAAGTGGAAAACTTAGTAACACCTATGTAACTCATAGCATTGGGAAGGGGGGTGTTTATGTTCTGTTTTTTGGGGGACTTTTTTTCCTTCTCTTCCTTTGTTTTTGCAATGTTACTGTTTTTACAAGCTGTCAGTTAAAAGTCATCTTTACCTGCAGACTGCTTGTGCTTCATTGGGGTGAGTTAATTTGATGTGTGACATTCAAAGAGATCTGTGTCACACAAAGAGGTCCTTGTGTTGATAAAGCCCAGGTGCAGCACCACATGCCTGCAGTTGTAGCATTCCTAAGGGAGAAAGGATGTCAGAGTTATTTTATTTCTGGGGCAGGAGTAATGGAAGCCACTGCAGGGTTCACCTCTGCCTTTGGTATCCTTATGAACTCCTGAACTTTTCCTGTTACCTGTATTGTGGTACTTGCATTTTTCTCTGTTAGGTGTAGAAGATTGTTCAAGTCCTCTCCACTTGCTGCTGCTGCTGTTCAGTCATTACCCCAGATGTTCCTCTTGCCCAGGAACATCTCTACTCACCAATGCAGAATTAATTCTCTATATAGTCAGCTTCAAGGGATGGAAGCTGAAAGATTTAAATTACATAAAGACTGCACAGGTTAACAGTGTATGCAGATAATCTCTTCACTAATTGTGCCTATTTGTAGCTTATCCATGTCTTGTTACAGGGCAGATTTCACCTGGAAGTCCTCTCAATGCTGCTTTATGATTGTTTAAGACAAATTCAATGTCTTGCAAATGATGTTTTTATTTTCCTGAGAAGCAAAATCTCTCCTAATAGAAGAAATATAATTAGGGTAAACATATCAGCTGTCCTTCCCTGAAATGACAATTTATATTGCACTGTAGATTTTAACTATAGTCTGGGTCATGTGTGCTGTCATACTGGGCCTGCTGTTTCTGAAAGAAGCTCCTGTTTTATGAGAGTTTGAATTGCAGCAGGATGTACCCAAAGCCTCAAAAGTTTGTCATCCCTGAGAGCCATAATTCCCTACAATCTCTCAGGTGTTTACAGTGTAAATTAGCAGACAGGCTGATGCACACTGAAAACAAAATCTGGGGGAGTACCAAATTTAAAGTGTCCTAGTCAAGGTCTGCAGGGATTTGTAATCTTGTTTATATTGACATCTTAAAACACTAACAGAGGTGTCTTTTGTATCAGAAGGGTGCTGGGTGTGAGGAACCTGATACAAAATTAGGGCTTGTTTTCTCAAGTACAATAGGCTTTGATTACTATCAGTGGTTTTCTATTTTTCCTTGTCTGTGTCCTGTTTGCAGCTTTCCTTGGCTCTGTGAAGGGGCATTCAAAGTTCAGCTGATTGCTGATAGGGCAGGAAAGATAATTTTGAGGGAATGAAGCACTCAGGCTGCATGTGTAACTTGCCACTGGGTAGAATATGGGAGAATGTAAAGGCTGGAGACATTTCAAGAGTAGTTTTGGTCTAGATCTGCAATTCTTCTGGTGTCCCAGTGTCCTTATTTGTGTGTTAAACTGGGAATTTGTAAACTTGAGGGACCTGAAGACTAAACACTTGTATTGTCTTCTTGCTGTACCAGTAGAAGTGGACTCAGGTTTTCCTCAGAGAGGACTGAGAGGGAAAGTGCCTTTTTATTTACCAGTGGAGAAATTGGATTGTGATTGGAAACAGATATAACATTTCCCTTCAAGTAAAATATGTCACTTTAACCTGTTTATAAGACCCTCAGTTGAGGTATCTGGCATCTTGGGTCAATTCTAAGTGATGTAGTATTTACTGTTTACAAGAGTTACGTCCATCTTTACCCAATATTGTCCTAAATTTTTCGTAGCTGCTGCCTTCAGAACACAATTTGTTTACTGCAGTACTTTATTTTGCAGTTTTGCAAATGAATGTGAATGTTCTATTTAACTTTGGATATTAAAAGGAAAGTGGTGTGGACAGGTTATTAATATTGCTATTTAAAACAAAAAAATATAGCTGAGTTAATGAATTTAGGGAACAAGAAAGTGTATTCAGTGAGAAGTAGCAAAGCATTATAATAATGAGACTTATTTGAAATAAATAAAGGGAAGTTTTAGAGGGAAGTTGGATGTGGGAAGAAGGTTTCCAGCAAAGCTAAGCTGTGAAATAACCTGTGGGGAGCCCAAGGGGCCTGTCTCTTGAGATGTTTAACACCAGAGTGTACAAAACAAAATGCAGCTAGGAGGAGTTTGTTCAGTGCACTGACTAAATTGTAGCAGTTGTGAGCTACTCTACTGCAAACATAAATTGTACAGTAGAGGCATGCAGGAACCGGGAAGAGTGAAACTCTTGTTATTAGCTAAATTGTAGAAAATTTGGCCTTTACCAGCTACTGTTGTTGCAAGGCTGTAGGGAAGTGGTGGGTTGTGGTTTATTTAAGCCATGTGGTGTTGCAGGCAAACCAGACTCAACTTGGAGAATTTTTTTCATAATTTACTGCTAGATAACATGACATTCTGACTGTTGACTTGGATGCTGAGTAGGAACACTCCAAACCATAACACTCTAACAGGCACCTAGAGGAAACACCTGTCTCCCCTCTGCCTCCAGGACAAACTTCCCTTCCGTTTTGTCCTAGGTTAGCCTTGGATCACCCCAGTTCCTTTGGTGAGGGGGCAGGCAGTGCAGGAGCTCCTGCACATGATGACTTCTTTCTGTTGCTCCTGGTTTCTTACTTATTTTCTCCTTCTGCTCCTTGTGTCTTACATGTCTTCCCCCACCCTGACATGGTGTTCCTCCCACTCCAGCCATGTTCTCAACATCCCCTTCCATGTGTCTCTTCTGTCTCTCTAATTAGTATTGTTCCTCTTAATTAACACAGACTTGTTTCTGCCAAGTGCTGTTGATCATCCTCAGTGTCACCTGATATACATGGTATACATGGAACAGTATATTGAATTAATACATCAATTGAATAAAAATTCATATAACATGGAATAGCCTATTTAAAAAAGCACCTTCACTTTTGTAATGTTTCTTTCAGAGAATCCCATGTCAGGGACCTTGTCTTAGTTATGACCATGAGTATTGACAGAGCAGACCAATATATTTTATACAAGCCCAACGTGGTTACCAATAAACCTAAAAATGTTAA
>VXBC01006152.1:469430-486817 GCA_013399945.1 Ploceus nigricollis
GCAATATCCCTTCCCAGAAAAACCTCAGGCATGGTCCTTATTCAGTGCAATTTGTTTTCCAGTAAAAATCCTGCTGCTGATTTCACATGACAGTGCAGGAGTGCTGAGCAGTCAGGCTGATGTGAAAAGTACCATTCAATTTTAAAATGAACATTTTTTCCTCTGGAGTCTAGCACCAGTGTCTGTATATACAGTCTGCCAGTGTTTTGATAAGATTGGATATTCTTTTCTAGAAAGTGCAGGAGATGGAGGCTTCGAGCAGTGCCTGCAGCTGATGGAAGCCCAGCAGCCCATCCCTGGGGACTCCCATAGGGCTCAGAGAAGGCTTAGCCTGTAATGGATGACTTCTGCAATCAAGTATTTTAGGAATGTGAGAAATGCCTAAGATACAGACAGTCATAACAAAAACTGTTTAAGCTGATTTTGGAAATGAAAAAGGCAGAATGTGTTTGGTACTCATAAAAAATCTGGGGTTTGTTTGGTCAATTTTTCATTTTTCCTTTTTTTTCCCCCTCTTGTTGGATATGTTGTATCTTTTTGGTCAGCATTGTATGAATGTTGACCCTGCACCCCACAAAAAAGCAGTTCTTGTCTGTCCTGTCTTGGAACCTGGCTAAATTTTAAATTAAATGTCATCAGTATTTTCAGTGTGGACTGTTCTTTCACCAGCCCTTTTCCTTACCTTGTAGATAACTTCTATTTGCATTTTTTCTATCAGGAGTCACTGATAAGGGAATAACTTCAGGGAAAATAAGCCTAAAGGAGTTTCTGAGTGTCTTGAAGCTCATAGCAGGCATTCCAGTAATGCCTCAGGATCTGGGATTTTCCCCTTCCACCTCCTGGAATTATTTAGTTGATTTGGTGCTGCTTTAGAATGGTTAAAAAAAGCTACTAAAATAAATACCTTATTCCTTGGGTGGTAACAAGTTCCCTATTACAACTAGGAATGTTTTAAAAGGTATTTTATTTCTTTAAACTGACAGTTTATGTAATGTCTATATTGATTTGTCTGTTTAGGAGTGACAATTTTATTAGTTGTTTTTATAGCTAAAAAAGAATTAAAGGTCTTACTGCAGTAAAAGAAAACAAGAAATTCAAATGACAGTGTTTTTATAAGTAAATAAGAATTTAAGCTTTAACTGACTGTTGCTGAAGCACATACTTAAAGATGTGTTTTTCATGACTATATCCTTGTTCTTTATTTTTTATTGTACTCTCCAGTTAACTACGAGGACAAAATAACTTGATTCCCTCCCTTTCCTCCCTGCCCCACATGATGTTAAGGTTGAATGGTCACAAGAGCATTGGCTGATTGAAGTTTGCAAAACAGCCCAAACTTTGTCCGTGATCCTGAAGTAGGGGAGAAGCTGAGCACAGCATTTTGCAACTGTAAAGGTCAAGACCAGTTTAAAGAGCTGATCCTCTTTGGGCCCTTTCAACACCAGGCCAAAAGTCAGAGCAGGATAAGCCAAATGGCCTCGCTGTCTCCCTAGAATGGCACAGAAAGGTAAAGTTTAAAGCTAAAGAGCAAATCTGAGCAGCATCACCAACATACCCCTGGTCAGTGTGCTCCAGGTCCTGAGGGACTTTGTACTGAAATTTATAAAGCACTGAACGACATCCCCCTGAAGAAGAAACATCAGCCAGGTTCATTTGTTTGGTACCTGTTGGAACTACAGATTTCAGTCTTGCAATCATTTGGGGACCATGAAAAAATATTTTTAAAAAATAAAATGTCCCACACTTTTCATTTTTAGCTGTAAATTAGGATTTGTGTTATCTGGTCTTTTAAAGGATCTTTGTGTGTGTATATTCTTGATGATTCTTTTATATTTCTCTCTCTGTATATCACCCAGCTGAGAAGGAGATCTTCTGTTTTCTTTTACAAGAAAACTTGTCAAGACCACACTTTTGCTTTTCTAAGTAAAATTAAAAAAAAACAAAATGTTTTTTGGAATTTGGGGCAGGTATAGCTCAAGTCCAAATTTTACTACTCCTCATTGGGAAATATAGATTCTGACCTAAATACTCTGACTAATATGTTGTGGAAAGTGTTTTAAGTGTTCAAACATTGATAGTTATGAAATAAAAATAACAGAAGAAACGGCAATTTATTTACTGCAACTTTCCAAAACTTTTTTCTTTCCATTGTTCCCTGATAAATGCCAGCAACAGAATTGTTCTGATAACTTTTGGCGATGAGCTGTGAAAATCACAGCAGACATGACATCATTCAAAAAATTAAAAAGTACTATTATTTCTTCAGCCTGCACCATACCAGTTCTTCTCAGACCTTGTCATTATCAAGGTTTGTGTTAACTTATATTAATAATTGTTATCTTATAGCAATAACCTGTATTGTCACAGTTTGTGGTCTGACTTGGGTGATTCACGTTACACGTTTTTCCTTTTACTACCTGCTCAGTAAATGGAAACTGAGATACATATTTAGTGTGGCAGATGCTGTTATGGTGATAAATATTCCAGGATCAGCATAGTGAGGCTGGGCAGATTGGAGGTTTATTTTGCAAGGTTGTTCAAGTGGGTTTTTATCCCCTGAAGACTAAAGAGTGGTACAATAGAAGTACTAGTGGTAGAAAATACAGATGTGTTCTGCCCCTCACCCCATTGATGAGGCTCTCTCCAAAATTTGGGTTACATTCTTGTGTTACTCTTACAGTAGCTCTGTGCTGATTCTGATGGAATTGCACTAATTCACAGCAGCTGAGAATGTGACTCATACCCTTAGTCTTTATCCCATGAGCCTGTTAAAGCAGAGAACATGCTTTGAGAATAGTTTGCTAATGATGGAGATTATCACATTGCCAGAGGCACTTTTCAAATAGCAGAATTCATTCTTTCTTTTGCTGACATGAGACCTACCTGCTCCTCTCCATCAAACTTCACTCTTTAGAAACATAGTGCATTTTTATTAGCTCCAATGCATTTCTACAGCATGCTCCAAAAATGAGTTAGGGAGGCAAAGAAACGGAGAGCTCAGTCAAGGATTGAGATACTCCATTAAATGTCTCCAAATGAAACTATTGATTTTTTTTTCCTCCAGTATTATTATTTTACCCTGAACTTTTTGATAGGGAGCAATATGATGAGCAACCAGTTATCCCCTCTTGGATTCTGTTTCTTGGTAATTTGTATGTAGCCTTGCTGGAAAATAGTCCTTGTCTCTGAAGTATTCTGTGTGCATTCCTTATCTCCTGTGTGCTGTTGAACCACATGTCCAAGAGCAATAACTCTTGCACAGCTCTCCCTGCTGATTTGGATGGGTACATGAGTGAATTCTCTCCAGATAAGAGCTGTAAGGACAGGTCTCTGAGGGCTCTTGGCAGCAAAAGAAGTTATGCTGAGATTTTGGTAACAGCAGTTAAAGAAAGAAAGAAGCATGGTTGATGTAATTTGGTAATATTCAAAGTTGCATTCAAAAAAAATAGGGATTTTATATAATTTTAATTTCAAAGTTTTAGTAGGACAGTCATAGGATCAGGGTTGGAAGAGACAAGCAGTAAACCCAGCGCCATCACTGTAACCCCATAACCACTAAACCACATCACCCAGTGCCAGATCCAGAAGCCTCTTAAACACCTCCAAGGATGGTGACTCCACTCACCTCCCTGGGCAACCTGTTACAATGCCTGACCACCCTAAAAGTGAAAATTTTTTTCTAATATCTAATCTAATCTCCTCTGCCTCAGTTTAAGGTCATGAAATCTGCACATCAGAGTTCAAGGAGAGAGCTCCAAGGCTATGAGAAGAGTTGCAGAGTTACTGTTCACAAAATTTCTGTTCACAGTGACATGGAACCACTATTCTTAATTTTCTAGGCACAGTAAATATTGTCAAACATGTTAAGTGATGTGGTCGGGTGCTAAAATAGCAATGAAACATTTATTCTTAACAGTGCAATTAAAAATGTCAGTCTTACTGCATTTTATTTATGCTGGTCATTCAGCGGGGACTTGCTGTCGTTTTCTTCTTCTCAGCTTTGTGAGACAGGGTGAGACCCTCTTGTCAGGAGACTGGCTAAACTCACTCTTCCCTCCCTTGGGAAGAAGTGTGCCAAGTTCAGCCTCTTTCAGTTGCCAAAGTCAAATCTTTATTTTAAAAAAAGTTCAGATCTCTCTTATTAGAGAAAAGTTGTGTTTCTCTTCTCTTTCTCCTCAGTATACAAATATGCCTCATTTTGACTGTCTGGAATTTTTCATGAGGCATTATAAAGATTTACCATGGGAATTCTGCTGAATGCTCTTCTCTCCATTGGAATCTTGTATTATGTGCCATGGATTCTGCCTTCTAATATGTGATACACTTGCCTTGACTGATTTTGCTGCAGAATATTCATTGCTAATCATATTGAGGAACTGCTGTTAAAAAAAACACCAACCACAAATTTCAGCTCTGTTTAACATTCTTTCCTTTTGCTCTAATATACCCTAAGGATATTATCTTTATTTTTGGAGAGAAGTGGTATTTTTCTAGGGTTGGTTATTGAGATTCAAAATGCCTTTTTTTTAGGTCCATCTTCCTAGAATTAGACAAATCCTTTTTTTTTTTTTTTATTTCTCTTTGCATGCTTTCACGGGGAACTACTTTTCCAATAATATTTTAATTGCATTTCTGTATGACAAAACCTGTTTAGAAAACACAGCAAACACATGATTTTTCAGTTATGGAATTCCTGATAAGTTGAAATGAATCCTTGCTTTACTATGCAGTTGTGAAGTGGTGAGGCTGGTTCAGAGACCAGGTTAAATAGGTAATTTTATTTAAACATCCTTGACAGTGGAAGAGTACATTGGACCTGCTGTAAAATTTGCTTAGTCCTGTCCATTCTGACTGAGTTTACAGCTCTGCTTCCATGATGGAAGTGAACACTGTTCTGTGAATTTGTCTGCACTGCTGGTGGTGGTTGTGTTGTGAGTCTTCTCTTTGCGTGCATGCGTTTGAACTCGTGTCCAAAAGCATGAGCTGTCTGTGGCAGTTTGCAGTATTTGCTTCCTTAAAGTGAGGTCTTATTTTTGCAAGAGCGTGTGGTCAGAAGTGTTGCTTTAGAAGGTGTTTTGGTTACTACAAGGAAGTCTTCAATGCCTTTGTTGTTCACTTTTTCTCACACTTGCTATTTTAACAAGTGTTCTTTGTCAGCCTGATGGGGAAAAGTGTTTGTTTATTCAAACCTTTTCATGAAAATTGTCTAAACCAGACGTAGCAAAGGGAGAGGAACCACACCTTCTCTCTGGTGGTCACCTGTGAGCTTTGCAGTTGCATATATCTGCACATCACTTGTTTATTTAGTGGTAGGACTTCACTAGAAGGACGAAGTGCCTAGAAGTTACGTGTCTAGAAGTTACCAATGAATTTTGGTACCAATGACTTGGACTGTGCATTTCATTTCTTTTGCACCAATATTTAAGATGTTCTTCTCTTTAATTTGTCTTCCCTTTCCCTTTGTGTTATTGTGGTGATCTAGTGTGTGGTTCTTCTTTTACTTTCCTTTCATGCATGGTCTTCCTGTGGAAGGAAGAAATGTTCTGTTGTTATTTGCTGTAATTCAGAATGGTATGGTCTTTTATTTTTTCCCTAAAGCTGTGTTGCAGTGTTACCCCTTTCTTTGGCTTAGCTTTATTCTAAGCTTATTCTAGGACTAGAGTTGAAATTTGAATTTTAAATCCATTCTTTCAGCTGAGTTAGTCCAGGCTGTCACTTCAGCAATCCCCTGTAGATACAGAAGGAAATGAGGTGAATGCAATCCTGCAGATTTGATGGCAAACACAAAAATAAGCTGCAGGATAATTCTGCCAACTAAGGACAAATAACGTGTTTTTTTGTTAACAGCTGCTGCTGCTGCTTGATTTGAGTGGAAGATCATCCAGTGTGTACTAGGAATTCATAAAGTACTTCCTTGTATGAAAAGAGCTATTAGGTAGCAGAACTGGAAAAAAAAGATTGACTATGTTAATATGGTTTAATTTATACAACATTCATAAAGCGATATGCAATGGTTTTGAGTTACTGCTTAAACTCTAAAACATAAGTATGTAGCGTAATCATTATTACCTCATTTATTTCCTACTAAATTTAGCATTTCTAGAAGATGAAAGTAACTGAATGTAAGGAATGGCCAGAGTGTGTTTCACTGGCACAGGTTTAAAGGATGCTAAAAGGGGGGACAGTTTTTAGAAGTACAAAGATGCTGCTACTCTTGACCCAATGAAGGACCCACCAGAACGGGATTTGAGACCACTGAAGTTTATTTCCTCAAAGAAGCAAGTGTAGGTACATAGTGCTTTGAACTTGAGCAGTGAACAAGTATATTTTGCTGGAACAATACCATCTTAGCTAATTTATGTTCAAATATGCTTTGCATAGCGCATGAATTTTAATGCAGATGAAGCTGCCAACATGCAAACCATGGATTGCTGTTAATTTATGGTGTAAGTGATCTGCACAGGAAGGAACCTTTGAGCAGTACTTCAAAACAGGAGATATGTGTTTAAGGAGAAAATCCTAGGTGTTTTAGACATTTATCAAATGTAAATTAGAAGCAAGGCATTCTCTTTCATTTGCCTTTTAGACTCTTGGGAATTTTAAGGTAGCTTAGGCTAATTTTTATCTTTCTATAAAAACTTGGTTCTGAGAAGACATTTTTAACCTCAGTGTTCATTTATGTGCAATTAAAGTGACATCAAAAATCACTAGAAATGCTGATGTGCTCAGTTCAGCAGATTATAAATTTTCTTAAAGGTGTTCTGATTCCATGCTGGGGAAACTTTCAAGTTTTCATATAGAACACCTTTCCACTAAAAACAGAGGACAGCACATATTTTTAGCATTTGGCAGTGAAAACACAGTTCAATGTTTGATAATTTCATGATAATTTTTCATATTGGCAATAAAAACTTAACAGCAAAATCATCTTCTTTCAAGCAGCCAAGTACTTTACTCAAAAGTCACCATTTTGAGATTTAGTTGAATTTGATAAAACTCGAATTTTATTTTGTCTCATCTCTTACAGTTCACGTTGCTTGAGACTTTCTGGACAGGAGGTGTATGTTCATGGCACTGGGCTGTGAAAATTGGCAGCAACATCCACAGAATCCTCAAATAATAATTGCAAATAAAACCTAGTCACAAAATCACATGTGGTCCAACCTTTTGCCAGCATTAAATTCTTTCTTGCAGCATGTTTCCTGATAATTATATTGTGGAATGTCACACTGGCTTATCCCATATGTTAATTAATTGCTTTGGCTTGCTTATGAATTTTAACAAAACTTCTGAAAGCTGTTTTTTAATCTGCTGTAGTCACTACCCCCATACTGTGCAGAGGTTGTTCAGTGAAAATTCCAAGTGAGTGACTACAGTAGCAGAGCTGCAATTATTTTGAGAGACAGACTCAATCAAAATTGTGAGTTTGTAAGTACATTGTGAGATAGAAAGAAGGAAGTGAGCCACAGAATTTTATCTGTGAAAAATAACAGCTTTCTTACCTTCTCCTTAATATTTTCAGAAATCTTTTCCATATATTACTGATTTTGAAAATAACACTTTTGCTTTAATTTCCTTTGAAAAGCTGAAAGATTAATAATTCTGTATTCATAGTCAGGATTCCTCTCCAAATTTTCTTGAAGGTGTGATTCTGTTGCAGAGCACTGTTGTACATATCCCTAATACCCCATATTGCCCTGACAGCTTTATGTGCCATGCATCAGACACTGAGGTGGAGGCAGACCTAATAGAACACCTCGTTAGTGTGATTATTGCTGTAGAATTGGTTTCCCAGTGTGAATATACTCATTTTTTTGTGTCTAGTAAAGCCGTAGACTCCTACAACTCACTCCTGACAAATCACACAATTTAAAGCTGTACCCATTTGGGAAGATTTACTTTTTCCTAATATATCTGGATACTGTAATGATGCAAGCTGTTACTTCAGTAATCTGAGTTTCATGTTGTAGAGGAAGACAACTCCATTTGTACTAAAGCTCTTTGTGTTCAGACACCTGTCAAGTGACTTCTTCCCTTCTCATACCTTACCTGTGCATGATCACTCTTACAAATTCATTTCACATGACTTTTGGTTTTGGGTTTTATACCTTACTGATGTTATTGTGGATGTTTCCTCACAAATTTATTGACCATGAAGGTTTCAAAATTATACAAATGACTATTCTTAAAAATTTTTTAAAAACTTCCTTCAAAATAAGTTTCCTGGGTAATAACAAGTATGTTCTCCTCATGGATTTAAACACTTAAAAGTGTGTCACAAATGACAAGCTGAATGCACAGCATTTGTTTCTTCATGATTAACTCAATGAGACCATGAAGATCAGTGTTCTGCAAGAAACTTCTCCCAATTGTATTGAAAATATGACACCAGATATGATTTCTAAATACTTTTCATTTAAAATGAAACTCTGTGCAGTGGTACAAGGTGATGCTATTGCACTTAGAGGAGAGCATAAGAAAATAATTGAGTAATAGTTTGAGAAAACCTTTTGCATAGGTACTGCTTTGCAGGCTTTGTGAGGATTAAACCTTTTTAATGTCTGTGTTACACTGGGTTCAGTAATATAGAAGTATTGAATGTAATTTACTTTTTAATTAGATGACTTATGTGTATCACAGTTATTCCCACAAATATTTCATGATAACAAGCCCCAAAGTTCTTCACAGTGCCCTGGCCAGTTCTGAAATAGAAATTGAGAAATAAAAATATAACATTCCAAAAGATTTTGAACATTACTGTTTTTCAGGCAATTAAGCTTTGTAGTATTTCTGGTCTTATTGTGGTCAATTTTTGCCACTTTTTTTTTTTTTTCCCAATGAAAACGTTGTTGTCAGGCCTTGTCCAACTTGTAACTGTGAGGTAATGAATTGATCCTCTGGAATTTGGAGTTCTGGGGTGACTGGTGTACCAAGGTTGATTATTGCACTAAATATCTTCCATCCTCAACTGAATCTGCAAAGGACAGAGGAGGCTTTACATTTCTTAAACTTAAGCCAAACCAGAAACAGGAAAATGCTGTGATTTGAGTCAGCAGGGAGCATACTTGGGATTTAAATACAAATGTAGGAAAAGAATAAATCTGTTGAGTGTCTAATATAAGCAAGTCTTTCCTTGTGTTTGTATTGAACAAATACATCAAAGTGCTCTTTAAAGATTACTGATTTAAACAGCAGTGGTGGGTAGGGGACTGTAAGCTTGTTAAGTCTTAGACTTTTCAATTTATTTCAACTACCACTGTTACTGAAGGGGGTTAATTACAACACATGCTGTAATGGTCAAAACCATAAATCTGCATATTTAATGTTCTGAAGTGACAGATGATTATGCATTTGACATAATTTTTTAAAAAGTTTTCTTGAAACATTCATGAAAACCTGTGTTAGCCAGTGTGGTGGATTTAAAGATGTAAAATCCATTCATCTCTTACAATTCAATTAAAAAAAGGCGCTTTCAATCAGGTCTAATAAATGAAGTCTTGTCTTTGATCTTAGAGACCTCACTAGAAAGTGGAAGTAGTCCAGACTTAAAGATGGGAGGATGGCTTTGGGCTGGTGCTGCAGATCACCACCAGTGAGGACCATGGGTAGAGATCACAAGTTCCAGTCAGACCTTGGAGTTCACTATTTACTTTCTTCCAGTGAGATTTCTTTGAGGAACCTCGTAGTCGGGTGACCATCAGATACCCACTGTAGTTGGGATTTGATCTTGCAGTGGTTTGCAGTTCCCAGCTTAGAGACAAGATCGTCAGCCCTTTCTCTTAGTGCTGTGACTGCAGAGCTGCTTGGCAGTGACAGGCAGAGCCCTGAGCTGCTGTTGGGATCCCAGGTGGCTGCAGCTGGGAGCTCTTGTCTTCATGTCAAGGCACAGACCAGGTGTAGTGATTGTTAATTCCTGGCTCATCCAACAGCTGACTTTACCTATTCAGATTTTATTTAGTGGGGACAGCGGAGTGTTAAGATCTCTTTTCTGCTAAGTGAGGCCTTATTTTCATTACTTCAGTTAAAAGTATCCCTGTGACTCCTCTTTTGGATATCTAGGATTGTATGGTTCCAAGCTAATTATGTTAATCAGTTCTGTTCTCTCTGGATCCCCTAAATGAATATTACGTCAGCTATTAAAGGAAAACAGTCATCTTAGGGCAGGGTATAGCTGTATTATGTTAATACTGTTTACTATTTCTCTTTATTATTTGGTGAAGTATGCAGATAAAAACCATGGAGAAATGCAAGTTTAAATAGACTGGGAATGGTTGGAGAAGATTCGTTTTTAAAAGAAATAATTAAGGTGTAACAATATTAATTGGCTTGGCTGGGGAAGGAAGGGAAAGATGCATCATTATAAAGAAAAAATAGAAGGTACAATAAAATAACAGGTTCATAGACATGAATTGATTTTGTGTCTGATCCTACCTAATAACAGAAAATCTCTAAGGTTTTGCATAGAAAACACACTAAATGGAAATACATTTATTTAAAGTACTTTTAGGGGCTTTGAGAGAGTCTGTGTGCCTGCACTGCCTTTCCTTCAGTCCTTGCAGGGTAGATTTTAATATTTACATATGTGAGTATAGGGACATAGTTGATGCCATCTTGTTAATGGAGAGGGAGATAGCCAGGAAGTCCTGCATGTCCAGTGAGTTTCTGATCAGCCCTGGGCAATTCATTTGGCTTCTACATGCTCAGCAGTGTCTTGAGGAATAAAAACATGGGGCTGCCTTAATGTGCTGCTGTGGAATGTCAGTGTAACTCTGTGGTATTAGTGCAGAGCTGTGCAGCTCAAAAAAATAATGAGCGATCTGGGCCTAAATCTGATGTTGGATTAATTTGGTGTCTGCTTCCCAGGACATGAGGGCAGCCTGTTCTGACTCAGGAGGTTCAGCCGTGCCTTTTCTTTGTACATTGGTGATAACTCACAAAATTAGCAGAGAGCAATTCCTTAATAAATCGCTAGAACTCATTCTCCCTTTGTGAAAAATAAGATTTGAGTAATCTTTCATGTGATCAGCTTCCATGCCAGTGTGAGGAGAAGCTGTCAAGTGGTACCAGTTCAGCAGAGGAGCTGCTGTGGCCGCTGTGAGTCCGCGGGGATGCGGAGCTGGCAGATCCTTGCCTTGCAGGCTGCAGGCAGTGCTGGAAGAAAAAGAGTTTGTTGTGTGCCCAGCCAGCTGCTGGTGTGACCTTGTAGGGCTGGAAGAATGAGGCTGCTGTGGGAGGCTCGTGGAGGGTAGGCAGGGCCTGCAACTGTCACTGAAGAATTGGAAATTTTAAGTGATGTGAGAAGATCTAGCAGTCTTTGTGCATCAAACCAAACAACAGCCACCCCAAGCTGATTGTATTAAATTGAATTTTTTCTTTCCCTTCGCTTTTTCTTTCCACTTCAAATAAGCTGAGTTTCTAGGTGATATTTTGCATAAAAAGGGTCTGGTTTCAGCTGATTTAGTTATGAGAACATGCACAATACTATAATTTTGTTAACATTTACAAGTAGCACTGACTAGAGGTTGTTTCTAGAGCATTACATGTTGATCGAGAGTTTTTTTGACTATGTTGTTATTCAGCAAGAAAACTTTCAGATATTTAAGTGCTTCTAAATGAACAAATTATGCTTTTTGCAATGCTGCTCAAAAGCAACAATCTTGGTTTTAAAATTAATTTCTGAGCTGTAGACTGGAAAATGTGACTTGTGTGTGGTGTGTGTGTTGACTTGTGTATGTTGTTAGACTTGTCTGTGAAGGTGTTGATGGGAGCAAGTTTTTCCATTAGATGAAGTGGTTCAAATGTATTTCTTCATTCTGTATTTCTTTATTCAAATATAACTTCTGAATCTGAAACAGCATCTTATAAATGAAATGAGATTGAATACAATTCAAGTGTTTTGCATCAGACTATTCTTAGACTGACTGCAGCCTTAACTTCTGTAGCCTTTGCCAAGGTCACCCTTGCACAGAGTGGATACAAGTCTAAAATACTGGTGGTTAATAGGTTCTCTGTAGAAAGCTATAATGATGTGGGTATGAGGTTTTTTTTTGTAATATCAAGACTCAGTAGGAACTTTTATTTCCATTTAATGTGTTTCCTGTGTTTTAGTCCCTCTTAAACGTGGTTTTGTTGGGTGTGTTATTTATCTGACCTCAAGAGCAGAAGGGAGTTGCTTGTTAGAACTGAGCTGCTGTGTTTTCAGAAGCTGCAGGGGAAGGCAGGCTCTCTTGGCACCAAGGTGGTCCAGTTACTTTTGAGAGGAAAAGCACATATTTCTTTGCTAAGAAAAACAGAAGTCAGAGGCCTCAGAATGAAATGAAAGGAATGGAAAGTCTGAAGATATATCAGGTCAAATCTTGCTCTTCAAGCTTTCAATTCCTAAGCTGCCTTTTTAGGCTTAGGGTAAGAAGTGAAAAGACTTTAATTTTTAGTATTAATTAGGTACCTGGTAACAAAACTCTTTTTTTTTTTTTCCTGCTACTTCCTGCTTGTTACTTAGAGTGAGATTTGTAGTTTTGAGAACATGTGAGTTAACTCTATTAAGTCAAGCAAAGTCTCAGTGCCTTTCCTTGAGCACAGTAGTAAAGGAGGAAGCTTGTTTTTTTGGTTGGTAAATCAGCTAACAATAGTATGGTCAAAGAAAACAAAACAAAAATAATTTGGGTTTCAGTTCAGTAGTACAGCACAGAGTGCTTTTACAGAAGGAAAAAAAAAGTTTTCTTAAGCTATGCAATGTTTTTCTTAAGTTATGCAGCTACTTTGATTTTAAATCCTAGTTCTGTACTTAAAAGATTAGTTCTTTACAGTTCAGAATTCTTGTTCACTTGTTACTACAAATTGCTGGTGTAAGTGCTGACTTGTAAGAGCCTATATAGAAATGATTTTGTGCCAAGATCAACCAAGACTAATATGAACTTTGTCTTTGTTTTCAGTCCAGAGGAGCTTCCTGTCCATGATGCGGTGATAGAAAAGGTAAGTCCACTGTCCTCCAGGTTTTACTAGTAAGTAAAATATTTTACAGCTTTTAAAAATATAAATCGTTGTGAGATGAGCTGGTGAAGCATTTTGGTGATTTACATTTCCAAAGAAGCACATTTAAGTCCCCTTGTTAAGAGTATCCTTGAGGTCACATTACCTCCCCCACAGATCCCTGGGGCCCACTTGTTTTTATATTTGCTCCTATCAGTGAGAGTGAATATTCCTCTCCCATTATGTGGCCTAGTGAAGGAAATGGAGCTATTTAAGAGCTCACACCCAGCTGTTCCCTGAAAGAGTGAAAGCTGTGGTCCTGTGCCAGGAGCTGCCATCAGTGCAGGGGGATAGATGATGTGAGCGAGGTGGTGGCACTGACACCCAGGTGTGTGCTGCTGTCCTGAGGAGCGTGGGCTGCTTTGCTGCTTTGGGAAATGGTGACAAATATCCTGCTGCCACCATGGTGTGGTGGCCTCCCTTGTAATGCTCAGTTGCTGAGCTGGGTGTATTTCAGATGTGCAGGTCCTGTTGGCAGCTGCTGCAGGTCCTAGTCCAAAAATCCTTCTGCTGCTGAATTGTTCTGGAGAAGTAGCTTGACAGCTGATGTGTTGGGAATGTGGAAAAATAATGGGGAACTGAATTTCTGCTTGTCTGGGCCTAGTTACTGTTGGTATTTCCCCTTGGTCAGTTGGGTCTGTTGTTATCTCCAAGACCAAATCAAATCAGAAAACTCAAAGTATTTAAAGTTGTAAGTTTAAGTTATCCCTCTTGGCTGCACAAATTAGTTGAATACATGGAAAAAGGATGGAATGACTTATTTCAAGGCAGCTCAGCTCTTTAAGTGTTAAGAGTAGCAGTGCTTCTTTTAATTAATTATTTTGTGCTTCAGTTGTATACTGAAGCTAGTAAGAGATGCTTACTGTGAAAGAGTAGGACTTGTAAGTCTCTTTTGTTTTGCCTTGGTTCATGTGTGGTTTTGCATACACAGCCTGAAATAGTTGCCTTCTCCTGCCATGTTTCATTACATTTAATAACACAGTGAGTGTATGTATAATTTCATTTCCATCAGAAGGACACAGCAGGGGGGGTGAGTCTCTGAGCAGAAATATTAGGCAGTTTGCAGCTGCTGTGGTAGATGTGTTTTGAAGCTCTGATTCACTCTGGCTTTGTAGTTAGCCTTAAATTATTTGAGGGAAATAGTGTCTTGGTTCTCTGTCCAAAATTGTGTTTGTGCTGTCTCAAAGTGTCAGCACAGAAACTGTATTTATGGAGTCAGTGTTACATTGCAAGTCCAGTGTGTTTTAATAATCATCCACTGATGCTCCTGCATTAGACTCCTGGTTACACTCCTGATGGTATCCTGACCTCTGCTGGTCTGAGCTTTATCTGGCTCCTGTCAGCAGAGTTTGAATATTTCAAATTTTCTAGATCCCATTTATAAGGATTACTGTGTTATGTTAATGTAGGCTAAGATTAAAAGCTTTCTGCACAATGTCTTTTGAAGTCACTCAGCAGAACTATTTATGCTTTCCTCTTGCCTTGTGAATTTTAAAAAATATTCCTAACTCAAATTTTCATATAATTTGCAACTTAAGTAAAAGGTAGAGATACTTGTGAATTTGGAATCTGTTCTTCAGATACAAAAAAAACCCTTAGGCTGGGATTTCTGTATGGGTATTTGTGTGTGTGTATTTTTGGTCATAATACCTTTACTCTGCATTAACAGTAGTAATTACTCATTTTGGTGCTTCATTACTTGCTGCACATTTGATGCTTTAAATGCATCAAATCATTGTCCTATGTTATGAACTACTTAACCTTGAGATGGATCATCCAGCACATCTCAGATAAAACAAGGGGAGGAAAGATTTTCTGGAGGAGGAAGGGAGATAGAGAACTGACCTCAGGAAATCTGGAGTCTGTGTCTGACTCTGATTTTGAAGTTCTATGAAATGTTTTGTAAGTAATTTTCAGTTAGGTTTTGTCATTGGTTTACTTGATTATGAATTCTCTGGGGAGCAGTTCAGCAAGTTCTGGTTTTGTGGGAGGTTTCTGCTGAAGCATTGCTTTAAGCCTCAGCCCCTGGCACACGTGCTCTCCAGGAAGGTGGAGTGCTGCACACAAGAGGGGTGCTTGGCAACTTCATGATTTTTGTGCTTTCACTAGTGCATTGTTTACTTACATGAGAGTAGGAAACCAGCTCTGCTTCAATTAGGGATTCTGTTACTCCCAATGGCAAAAATGCTTCAAAGTGTAAAATGTACTCAGAAGACAGATAAATGGATTTTTAAAAAATTTTTTTGGTGACAACTACATGGAACTTGTCTGAAAGAGCAGTAGCAGCATCCCTCTGCTCTGCAATGAGCTGCCTCAGATCTGTCTGTGTTTTCAGTGTTGTACCTGTTAGACATAAAAGTGAACATAATTCAGACAGGGAAAGAAACTGCTAAAAGTTTTCAAGAACTGAACACAAAAATAATTGCTATTTTGACTACAGTAGCATCACTTGAGAATGGGTAAATTGACAGAAAGACATAAAAGCTTGAACAAACATACAGTTGAAGTGAGCTTCTGGCTCAAAAGACCAAAAATCTTGAAAGCAGATCAAACATACAAACAAAAAGACTGTGGAAGCAGATAGGGTTTTATTTTTCTTACCAATTACATGAACAACCTGTTGAGGGCAGAGACCTTTCCTGACTCCTGTTATTCCTGCAATGTAAACTATGCCTAAAGAACAGCTGCTTTAAGAGATGTTGAAAATGCTGATTCCTTAAAGGGGTTGCAATTGTGAAGGAGAATCAGAAACAGTGTTGTGAAATCTTGGAAGCAATAGCTTTTCTAGCCTTCCCCTCTAAAATGTCTTAAGAAATGTCTTTTTAAAAAAATTTAAAAGGCAGGTATTTGAGATGTTGCCCAGTCTTCAGCCAGAACCTGAACAGGAATGTGGGCAATTGATTGCAACATGAGTAGTTAGGTAAGGTTGGAAGAGTACAGGCACTTCTTTTCCACATTACATTTTTATACTTGTGTCAGGCTTACAGAATTTGAATTCAAACAAAAAATAACTTGAATATGCAAGCCAACTTATTTCCAGGACATTTTGTGGACCTATCATCGTTGGGGTAGACCTAAACTTCATCAAGTTATACTTCTGCTAATGCAGGACTTTGGGCTCCTGGATTAAAGAAGTTCAGGAAGTTAAAGAAGCCCATTGTATTGCATTGGTAGCCAAGAAAGAATGCACAAATTCTGATGGGTAAAAGCTACAAGTAAAATTAGGATTCTATTGGGACAATAAGTAATAATTTTCTTTTATATTCCCCCCAACATTTGGAGTGCAATTGACTTTGTAAATACTTAATGAAAGTATTTATAACTTTTCAGAATCCTGCAGAGCTTTAAAATGAAACTTTTACGTTATTACTAGATTGAATCACTAACTGTATGAATATCCCTCCTGTCTTTATTAATCCCTGGATTTTAAGGTGGAGGTAGAGGGGCTGTCCTTTACAACAAAACTAAATACTTGTTTATATTCAACTCTAAAGAGGAAGCACTAGCCACACACAGACATTTTTCTGCTTTAACTTTTCCAGTCTGGATCTTCTGCTCCAAAGCTTTATAAGAGAGTTGAAATAATCTCATTAAAAGCATGTGAAAACACACAGCTAACTATTAACTTTGTAGTATAATCACTTTGCAAAATGTAAAACTGAGCTGTAAAAATAAGTGCTAAAAGTCTTATCATTGGAGCTAACAAAATACAGATTTTTGGTCATGTGGTGCCAAAGTGCCTTGAAATTCTGTGGGCTAAGATGGCTGATTCCAGGTGTTTGTTTGGTTCCCAAATTTGAGAAGTTGATGGCAACTCTAGCAATATTTTTCATAGACAGAAGGGAAGTCTCTAAGGTAGTAGGGCTGTACTTGCTAGACTATTTAATGTAACTATTTATTTTGAGAAAATGGGGTTTGTTTTGATTTGGATTCTCATTCTATCACCCTGTTACTGAAATATTCTTGTCAGTAATAAAATATAAGCTAATAGATCTTCAGAAGAAATCCTTGATGTTAAGTTACAGGGTAATTCAGGTGAAAATGTGCCTGAATTCTTCAGGAGGAGAATTATGGCAAGGATTTCTAGCTTTTAAAGTCTAAAAATTAAAGCTTATTCCCACTTCTGCTCCTGCGCTGTCACTCTTGCATGCATTTGGTTTTGTTCATTTTTAACTTTGTGCCTTTTAAGAAGTGATGGTTTGTGTGATCACTTGCAAACAGAAGCTAATGATTTCAGGGCAAGTCTGGGGAAAGAAGATCATTTCAGAGACAACTAACTTTTGAATGGCTTGCAGCAGAAATTATTTGCCTGAAAACTGAGTATAAAAACAAATAGAAGTGGTTTTTTTTTTTTTTTT
>VXBC01006152.1:486845-635073 GCA_013399945.1 Ploceus nigricollis
TAACTTGTCAAATATCTAAAAAAGAAACTTCTAGAAATCTTGTACTTAACCTCCTCTTATAAAATACAATTCATCCATAGTGCTAAAAATAAGAGTTTCTACTTGGTTTTTGGTTGGTTTTGGTTTTTTGGATGTTTTAAATGAACTGGTGTTACTCTTTGCTGTTTTCAGATGACCAAATAAAAAGTTCATAATTCTCTGTTAAACTTTTTCTTGTTATTTTAAAAAAACATAAACAACTTTAAATGCGTTTGTTTTGGAGATACTAAAAATTTCTAATTCCTTTTCAGCAAAAGAACCTTGAAATTGAAAGAACTACAAAATGGCTTAAGATGCTGAAAAGCTGGGAAAAATACAAGAATAGTGAAAAGGTAAAATTCTGCATGGCTGAATGTCATTGGCTGTCATTTCAGAAAGAATGTATACCCTGAAATTAGATTGCCTGTGTTTGATACGTGAAAAAAAAAACCAAATCCCACACTGAAAGAATCAGGGTTTTTTCCTTCCAAAATGCAATAATACCTAATAACCCAATAGTAATTACCCAGCAAAACTGGTGATCAAATGCAAGGAATTGTATCCAGTGTGTTCATGTGTGCAGAATAATCTGTGGACAGAGTGGGTCATGTCAGGTGTGCCATTAAGTGCTAAATGTTTAAAAGCTAGGTGGGGACTTCTATGTGAACAGTTTATTTGCTGGAATTGTGGTGTTGGTCATCTTAAAATTATAGAAGAATTTCAGCTAGAAAAAAAACTGCTGGAGAGGCAGTATTCCCAGCACTGGGCTGTGGGAGGGGTTTCATAGCTGGTCTTGTGGCTGTTTGGTGGATAACGCACAGAATCCCAAATTCAGATTCCTTCTTCTCTTCAACACAGCTTAAGACTTGTGTTAAACTGTCTTAACACAAGACAGCTTAACACAAAGCTGTCTTTGCATTTTCTGTTGGGTCTACTGTTGGTATAGCTCAGAATCTAGAAAGTCCATTTTCTTAAAATATTATGTGAATGCATGAAAAATAATTACTTGTTCCCAAAGTTTTTCTTATAATCCTACTTTTTGTCCTGACATTTTCTCTGGGAGGAGAAATTAGGGGTCTTAACTGTTGTGACTTTGTTTCTTTGTTTTGTTCATATAGCAGTAAGGAGATTTTAAGATCAAATATGTTCCCAAGTCAAAGGGACAATAAAAAACCTCCAAAACAGCTGCTTTGTTTGCAAACAGAATGTTAAATATGACCTTTCAAGTAACACAATAACCATGTGTCATCTAAGCAGCAGTGGTTGTGCTCTTCAGCCACTGGTGACATCAGTCCACGAGACACTGGCTTAAATAAATAATCCTCTCTTCACCAGGCATGCAGAAGGTCTGGCAGATCAGCTGAGCAGAAAGAGTTTCAGTTCATGTAACAAATTATAGGCTGAACTATAAATAGGGGCCGGAATAATTCAATATGTTCATAAAGGGATGAACTTCACTTGAGGCTAGGAAAAATTTTCACTCATTGTTGAACTCTAGTGAAGCACATGAGGTTTAAAAAACAAGGGTGTTTTCCTTATGTTATCTCACATCTTATATGCTAAGTGAACCAGAAGGTACAGAATAAAGAATCAGCTGCCTCCTCCTCCTGAGCAGCCAGTGGAAAGCCAGACATTATTTGTCACTGCTCTTTATGGAGAGCCTGGCCATGTTCTCAGAGTTGTGCAAAACTCACAATTAAAGGCAGTTTTTATCTGGAAGTGTGTTGGAAGAATGCACCAGCTTTCTAAGTTCACATTCTTGAAGCATGGAAGAAGTAGTTGCAGCAACAGTTCTTGAGTCTTATTTTCTGTCTTCACTTGACTGGATAAAGTGGTTAATGTTAGAGGAACAAATTGCTAAAGAAAATGAACAGCCTGTGTGTTACAAGACTCACATCACCTGACACTGCCGTGGTTTCTGTGCAGTCAGGCTGCTCCTGAAATGAGTGTTCTTTAGAAACAGCAATGAAGGGAACATTGCAGCAACAACAGTAACAATGTTATAGGATTATAGATTATGATCATACTGATGACTTCTTTTTGGAAAATGGCACATTTGAGACATGATTGTGCTATTAAGTAGGTAGGAAGGGAGACTCAGAGAAAGTGATGGTCCCAGGTATACATCAGATATGTACAAATACAGGACTTTGGACTGTTTGTGATGAGCCTTCATAATATACAGCTAAGAAAGCTTTGCCTTGAAGGAATCTGTTCAAACTGTACACATACAGTAAACGAATCCATATATTTGATTCTATTACCCCAAACTGTCATATGCTTAATTGCAAAGTACAGTTTTCTTTCAGTATTCTTGCAGAGCTGCCTATAGGCTGCTTCTCAACTTTTTTTTTTTCCTGTCATAACTTCCCAAAGAGAATTATGAGAAAACATTAACACACTGATGGGTGTGTGTATGCATTTGAGATGTTTCACTTTACATCTTCTCCTGATCTTGACTGCTGAAGAAAATATATAAATGTATATTCTTTTATATATATATATAGGTAAAATAAATAGATGAGGCATCTGGAAACTCCACACTGTTTTCCCATTAGAACTCTTGTGCTAAACCTTGTAAAAAAGATGAGGTGGGGAATAGAGATTAGGAATGTATGCCCATGAGGAACTGGAAAAAGAATTGTCATATTGAGACCAGAAATGTGCCAGGCTCTACCATATTTGGGTAATAGTTTAGAGGTAGTGAAGTATGATGTAATAAAGTGAGCCCATGTACAGCTCCGTAACAGTGTAGAATCAGAGAATCATGGCATAGCCTGGGGTGGAAGGGACCTTATTGATCATCGAGTTCCAGCCCCCTGCCATGGGCAGGGCCACCTTCCACTAGACCTCCTTCCTCAGAGCCCCATCCAACCTGGCCTTGGGCACTTGCTCGGATGGGGCAGCCACAGCTTCTCTGGGAACCTGTGCCATGGTCTCACCACTCTCACAGTGAAGAATTTCTTCCTTATGTAGGAGGTTTTCTTGTTGCCTTTATGTCCTTGGCCAGATTTGATCTCACCAGGGCTTCAGCTCTCTAACTAATCCCTGGCTGCTTGGACAATCTCTCTGTATTCCTCCAAACTGCCTGTCCTTGCTTCCCCCCCCATGGGCTTCCTTTTTGTGTTTGAGATTGTCCAGGCACTCCTGTTCATTCATAAAGGCCTCCTGGTGCTTTTGTCTGATTTGCTCTTTGTGTATAGAACTCCTTGATTCCTGTGTGGTTATTTAGGCATCTCTTTTAGTGGAGTTTTCATGGTTCTTACAGATACCACTCTGAAGTGTGTAACTGCCCTTGTGTCTTCGCTTGATTGATATTTGCCAAAATAAAGCTTTCATCTCCCCATCAGTCATTTCTTATGCAGGAAGTGTCACAGAGCAGCAAAGTTTGTTTCAGCATGGTCCTTCTCTAGTTTGTGCTTTTATTTCCTATTTGTATTCTACTATTTCCTATTTGTATTCTATTAGTAGTTCAGGGTACAATCAACCACCCACAGATAGTAAATCCTTCCTGGCTTAGTATGATCATAACTTTCAGGAAAGATTAAATAAAACTGTTATATGTTGTATTCCCATTTGAGTATTTCCACCAAAGTATTTCTGTCTTTCCCTGTCTGCCTTCATCTATCTGTGATTGAAGTTGCCTAAATTGAAGGGGAAAGGAAGAAGAGAAACAATCAGGGTAGCTGCCATTTCCAGCTGTTCTGGCATTCGCACACAGTATAATAATCAAGTCTCCAGTTCGTTTCGAGTCTGAACACAGAGCCTTAATGAAGAACCCTCTTTGCATTCCTGAGATTTTTGAATGAGATGGAGCAACTCTTCTGTTTGCACGTTTTCTTCCTTTTATGCAACCCAAGAAGCTAAAGAACCTCTAAAGGCAGTAGCCTTTGTAAATATATTTTCTTTTCATTATAAATATACTTTCTTGTGAGACTTCAGATTTTAATTCTTATGCTTGTCATCACGGATTCTTTTTGAGGTGGCGGAGTCCCTTTGCTACTTGTGCAGCTCTGCCTGGCAGCTGAGGAAGTTTTATTTTCAAGAAAACCAACTTTATATCTTGCAAGAGCAATGATGCCAGTTGCCACTCTTCAGGCCAGTGCTGTGTGACAGTGGCCTCATTTCTCTTTCCAGAAACCACTTGGGTTTGTGAGCTGGAGAGATGGGGACCAGGCAAGGAAGGGGAGGTTGTATGTTTTCCAGGTGGTTTTGCATGTTGGACATTGTGGCCTTCATTGAGATGATAGCTAAATTATTTTATAATTTTTAATTGTAATTTTTTTATAATTTTATTTTTTTAATTTTTTTTTTTTGCTTTATAAGGCTTTTAGTTCATTCTGTATATTCAGTGTATTTATTGGTCCAATTTGTTTTTGCGTGAGAAGCTCCTTTAAATTCCCAGGTGATAGGGCCTCATTTAGTGTCAGTGTCTCCTACCTACTTCAGGATCAACCATCTTATTAATAATTGCAACAGTTTGACTGCCATCCTTGGCTCAATATCACCTTAGATGTGCTACAGAACTTAAACCTGTATTTTTATGTATCCTGTGTTTATATAATTATATGTATTGAGGATCACTTTCTTTTTTTCTATGTCCTGTGCTGATGGAAACATCTCAGATCCCATAACCCCATTCTTTGAATGATGAATGTTTTCACAGATGTGTCTTTTTATCTGAACTCTTGAGTTTATGTATTTGTGCTTTGTTTTGAGCGATTATCTTAAGAAAGCCTTAATCTGCACAAATTATTTAAAATTACCCAGTGTTTCACCTTCCCAGAAGCAGAAGAAAAAAGTAACTTCCTGAATTTTCTACTTTCTGTTTTAATAATTAATTTGGAGAGAGCTGGAAAGTAGATGAGAGTTCTGCAAGTGTATAGATACAAGCAGCATTTCTCAGCAGATTTTTTACCTCGTGTTACGTAAGGACCTAAAAGACAGCAGAGGGCACTAGCATGGTGCTTATGGTAAAGACATTCAGCTAGCTAATAATCAGTGTGCTCATTTATATTTTCTTTAACCGTTTGGGGACTGAATGATTATCAGAAATAGATTTTGCAGTGAAGTGTCTATGAGTTCCCCCCCCCACTCCTCAAGATGCAGCATAGCTGTGTCATTTTCACAAAACTGCAGCATTGCACAGGGTCACAGAAAGGTTGGGCTTGAAGGGGCCTCTAGAGGTCACCTGGTCCTGCACCTGGTCAAGCAGGGCCACTTCCAGCTGCCCAGGACCATGTCCTGATGGCTTTTGAGATTTCCAAGGTTGGAGACACCACAACCTGACTGGGTGACCTGTGCCAGTGCTCTGTCACCCTCACAGCGAAAAAATGTTTCCTGATGTTCAAAGGGAATCTCTAGTGTTTCGGTTTGTGCCCATTGCTTCTGGTTGTGTTACTGGACACCACTGAACAGAGCCTGGCTCTGTCCTTTTTGCACTCTCCATTCAGGGATGTGCTACAAATTGATAAGATCCCCCTGAGCCTTCTTTGCTCCTGGCTAAACAGTCCCAGCCCTGTCAGCCTCTCCTCATGGCAGAGGTGGTCAAGTCTCATCCTCTCTGTAGCCCTTTGCAATGTGTCCACGTCTGCCTTGTGTTGAGAAGTGGACTCACCGTGCTGAGCAGAGGGAAAGGATCCCCTCCCTCAACCTGCTGGGAATACTTTTGTCTGTTGCAGCCCAGGATACCACTGGTCATCTTTGCTTCAAGGGCACTGCCCCAGCTCCTGCTCAATTTGGTGTCCACCAGGGCCCCCAGGTCCTTTTGTTCTGAGCTGTTTTCTGGTGACCCCTGGAATGTTCTGGTGCCTGGGTTTGTTCCTTCCCAGGTGCAGGACTTTGCACCTCTCCTTGTTGAACTCTGTGAGGTTTCTGGCAGCCCATTTCTCCAGCTTGTTAACATCACTTTGGATGGCAGCACAGCCCTCTTGGTGTATCAGCCACTCCTCTCAGTTCTCCATTGGATATGAAATTTTTCACACTTGTTTCCATGTTCTTGTTTGTGTACTGGAGCCCATGCCATGACTGAGTGACATTTCTCTCTTCTGTATCTGATGGTGAAAATCTTTGGTCTTGTGTTCTGCTGAGCCTGTAGGTAGGATCTGGTAATGACTTCGGATGACTGAGAGCTATTTCTCTGCCTCTATAAAAGAGTAGATGGAACAGCAGAGTCAGTTGAACACAGATCTAAAATGATTTGCAAGAAGCTGTGAATGTTATTTGGGTTTATTCTGTCAGACAGTGCAACAAGTCAGAGCTTAGCTACTAAAAATGTTTGCTTTCCTCCTGTTTTTTTTTTTTTTGCATAGCTGTAGTTGGCTGATGAAACTGTTCGCCTCTCTGTCCTTTCTGCTCTTTTTAAAGTTATATTTGCAACTCACTTTCCAAACTTTTCTGAGAAAAGTGCTTCCACAGTTTTTACTTAATGCTTTAAGGGCTCTTCTGGCATTTGGCTGTTTCAATCTAGGCAGTGCAGAAGATGGGAAAATTGTAAATGTCATGGACTCTTCTGAAACTGGAAATTTTCTCCTTCAGTTTTATTTTCCAAAAAAACCCTGAACAACTCCACAATTTGGATGGATGGTTTGGATTGTTTTAATCCTGTTTGGATAAGACGCTATTATTATGAAGGCTTATTTCTGGCCTTCTATATCTACCTGACCTTCTCCCAAAATATTAATTTATACAATAACAGTAGTCTTGAGAATGTATTCTTCAACCAGTTGTCTTCATTAATAACCTTTTGTTCTTGGAGACATTTGAAAATGAGTTAAAAAATTATAGTTAGCTGACAAAAATGTTTGTTGTGAAGGTACTCTGTTGCTGTACACGGGTCTGAGGAATAAAACTACCTGTCACTGAGGACATAGATCACTGCATTTTTTCCCATAGTTTTCTTCCAAATTTCCAGAAAAAAATACTGCAAATTTGGCTCATTCTGCTTTCCAGTAGACAGGCTAATCTCTTCCCAGGATGACTCCACTGCAGTTGGGGGTGTTTGGCTTTCAAAAGATTGAATTTTCTTCTCTCCCGCAAGCAGGTACCCTTGTGTCTGGGTTGACACACACTGAAATCCTGTGTGACCTGAGCTCAGGGTATCCATGGCTGCTTTGGAGCTCTGTATGTTGTTCTTCATCTTTACAGAAGAAATTGTACTGGCACAGCTGTGCTCACACTGCAAGTGTTGCTGCTTTAATGGAGCAAAGTTTTCTTTATGAAGCACAACATTTTTTTTTGTGGACAGCCTCCAGGATGGCTGTTGTATCTTATACAAGTTTGTTTTTCATTTGAAAAAGGAACACGGGAAGAAACTCATAACCTTACTTGTGCAAGAGTTACAGATTTTGCAATCCAGACACAAATCCTTGCTGGCATTAAAGACACCTTTAAAGAGCTGATATATTCCAAATGGCAGGAGGTTTGGAAATATACTGCAACAAGGGGTTCATTAATTTCCCAAAACTGGAGATGTGAAGTACGTGAAAAGAAAAACAATCCTGTCTTTGAGGAGGACATTGCTTTTAAAATATTTCTTGCTGCAAATGTAACTTTTATAAAAATGTTTAAAGGAAGTGGTAGCTTTGTCAACTGAAATTTTTAAGGTCTAACTTCCATTGCAGGATAAACATGAAGAAAAAATTGGAGAGCAGTTGTGTGTGGTTTGTTCTCTTTTAAACCTAATTGTCTCCCTGTGTAATCATTAAAATAATGGTAAAAACATAACTTCAGAAAGGTTAATTTTCTGTGTCAGAGTTGTCTTTTTAATTTTCCTTGTCTTAGATATGTCTTCAAAAGATGATAACACCTTTTTATGTTCTTTTGTTGTTTTTTTTGCAAATGTTTTAATACGCATGTAGGAGATTGATTATTAGTTTAGAAATAGAATGTGAGACCTGTTAGCTTTAGAAATGGCACATTCTGGTTTTTTGTGATCTCACAAAAGGTTTGTTTCCTTGCACACATACATTTGGGCATACTGTCGCAGTTTTAGAATCATTCAAGAATCAGTTCTGCTTTTGGGTTTTTACTGATAATTTTTAAAGCTTTGTGATTTTGCTGCTTGCTTTTTTGCTATCTCTATTTATAGACTGTAATTACAGTTATTTGTGGCTTATTCTGAAATAGTGTTGCTAAGAATCCGATTTTTGAGAACCTAATTACAAAATTTGCTGAGCAAAGGTGATACAATTTTGACAAACCTTCCTACATGCAAAAGTCCTGGCTTGAAAACATCACCTGGGATGGTTTGGCCCAGGTGTCTATTTTGTCCCTGTGCCTCTGGATTCTGTCAAGAGGTCCCAAATGGCACTGCTGGACACATTGTTCAAAACACACTGGAACACTTTGTCCCCAGCAGGTCATCCCTTTCCTAGGGTGCTTGGTGTAATTCAGTTTTTCTCTTCAGCATGTTGTGCATCACTATTCCTTTTATTCAGAGCATTGTAAATTGTGCTGCATTTTTACCTTCTTTTCTTTTTTTGCAGTTTCATAGGAGAATTTACAAAGGGATCCCACTGCAGTTGAGAGGGCAAGTCTGGTCTTTGTTGCTTGATGTTCCGAAGATGAAAGAAGAAATGAAAGACTTTTATAATGTGAGTTTGTAGAATTTCTACTTGATATTAATTTTAAAATATCAGATACTAAAGCTACAGGCTTTATTAAGCCTTTGTGGTTATGCAATGTTACAAAAATAAATTAGGAATTACATTGCACTCTATTGCTTGTTTTAGCTAGGAGAAAGTATTCAAAAGCTGAGCTGAGATTGAGTCTGAGTAGATGAGGATTCTTATGAAAGAAGATGGGTGTTGGTATTGATGTTATCTAAATTTTGGTGTCTGTTACCTTCTTCATGTTTCTTGTTCTTTAGTCTAACAGGCTGCTTTTCCTGACTATTATATTTTAAGTTCCTCAATAAGACTAGTGGGAGATCCAAAGGAGGTAAAACAGGTTATGCTGAATAATGTAGTTGTAAGAAAGAATGCCAAGTAAAATTAGAAGCATTTAAAAATAGGTGAAATCATCTTCAGGAATTATTAATGTCAGCTAATGCTCGATGCAAAACAAAGAAATGTTTGTAGTTCAGATACAGAAGTAGAAAGTTTCTTCCATCATTATCTGATTTGTGATATACTCATCTTGCCGCTCTCTATTTTCCTATTTCCTGAAGTGATACTAACACTACTCACTGCAAGTGTCACTTACAAACTGCACACCGTAAAGTCAGAAGGATAATACACGTTTATTGTAGGTCAAATAGCTTCTTTCAGTTCTCTTTGCAGGGGAAATTCCAGTTCTTAATCTTCTCTCCTTCCTGTTTCTCAAACTTTTGGTACCCTTTCTGTTCTCTCACATGTGAAGCTGCCATAATTGCAAGGGCTTAGGGTGCTTCTCTTCCTATATTCCATCAAATCATAGGTGTTTAAAACTAGAAATTTTACTTTTGCTGCTTTTCTGCCTGTCTAGGGGACAAATCATTCTGGGTGTTCAGTTTAAATTGTACTGAAAGGTGCACATAGCTGAGATTGTGGTTGGTGTTGTGTTGATTCAATTACTTAAAAATAATTCCTCATGTGCCTAAAGCTTCTGGTCAACAGACTTGATGCATGTTATTGTTCCCTTTTTGATCCCTTTGTTATTGTAATTTTTGACTCTACTCTTGTTTTCTTGCAACCAGAGTCTGTAGAGTTTTGCCTTTTGATTGTCTGTGGTATTCTCTAATAGTCAGAAGTAATGTTTTAAAAATACCATATTGAATCCAGGGTCTTGCAAACTCAACTTTTATGGACAGAAGGGAGAATAAATGAATGAGAGTCAAGAGAAGATTATTGTAACTGCAAAAAATAAGGTGTCAGTCTAAACCTGTGCAGGTTTCATAAGTATTCAATTACAAAAATGGATTTAATTATAAAACACTAAAGCAAGTGCTAAAGTAGACATATTCTACAGCTAAATTAGATTAGAACAGAAAGACAGAGGAAATTACTAGAGAAATGTCCATTATCTATATTTAGATAATAACTGGCAGCTATGCAGCTATTACTTCTGCTAGAGAAAAAGACAGGAAAAGTATGATAACCACACTAAATCATTTGCTTAAAGCCTGGTCTAGAGCACTTGCATCTCAGGTTCTTGTTCCTGAGTAGCAAAATTAATTTTCTTTCTCTAGTGCTGTGCCTGCCTCAGAAATGACAATAAGAAATTTAAAATGCTGAAACAGCCTTAAATATGGGTCATGAATGATGTGTCAAAAAATGTGTATTATAGGATTGGTCTTTCTACTTTACTCTGTGGCTGTTTCTGACTCACAGAATTTGTACCTGTATATGCTTATTTTGGAAGTTAAAACTGTTAATCTTGTGAGTTGCCATTCTGTATTGTTTTAAATCATGATGGCAATTAATTCAACACAGCTGTACAGTCAAGCAGGTTTCTGCTTTTTTAGAGTTCACAGTTTTAAACTACTGTTCTTTACTGTACTCCCAGAAATTGAAGTGTCAAGCACGAGGGTCTTCGCCAGATATTCGGCAAATTGACCTCGACGTGAACCGCACATACAGAGACAACATCATGTTCCGGGACAGATACGGTGTGAAGTGAGTAAACTTCCATCTCCCCAGAGATTTTAGCCTTCCTTTGGGTTTTGTATTCTTCTCTCATTACCTAATTCAGAACCAAATAAAGCAGTATTTTGTATGTGAGCATTTAATTATTTACAGCTATAGGCCATAGTCCTTTTGGGTTTCTTCAAAATGTTTGGTTTTGTTATTTTTTACTGCCACTAGAGGAGGAATATTAGGCAGCTGTCATCTTTAAAAATGCTTAATAATGAAAGAAGTGAGGATACAAACATCAGTATTGTTGCTCGCTTGCAGCTTCAGCACCCTGCTGAGAAGAAGAGGGTATTTTTCCCCTTCTGTCGCTGTATTAGTTCAGTTTTTCATCTCCTTTTCTTGCCAAGGCAGATTTTATGGTGGTCTGCTCTTCTCAAAAAGTGGTACTCAGAGCTGTGGGCTTTAATGTGATAATAAAAGAAACATTTTCTTACATTATTATTCTAGATATTTTGCGGAAAAATCCTGAATCAGGGGAATTTCTCTGATGGCTGTAAGGAGGAGCACAGAGCAGAGATTCCCAGGCTGAGGTGGTTCCGTGCAGCCAGTGCAGTTCTGATCCATTTGTTCAGGGCTGGCAGTGCCTGTGCTGCTCGGGCCTCTCGTCGTTCTGTGCACACATTTTATCTGTCAACAGGAGCTCATTGCCTCTTCAGTTTGGGGTGAACACAAGCAGAGCCAGCTCCAGTCCCTGTGGCTGCTGTAACCATGCCCTCAGAGTCCACAGGAAAGCCTTTGGCTGCCTAAAGCAATTTCACACTTGGAATAGATCTTGGAATTACTGTACATATATTATGCATTTCCAGCAATGCCTCGATGAAAAATTCAGAAATCATTTCACATAGCAATGAAATAAACTCCCCTGGGTTAGTCAATTGCTTGTTTGACTTCTAAGTAGACTGTATGTCTTTGAAGGTTCATTCTTTTACAAGTCTTCAGAGCTACCATCTAGTGTAAATAATACTGAAATCACTGTTATTCTGTGTATGGAACCGTGAATGAGATTGAGCTCCTATGCTCAGTTTCATGTCATCAGCTGAGGGTACAGGAGATTCCTGTGTTCACTGGGGACCTGTTAGTTTGTCATTGTAAAATGAGGCTCCAGCTGAATGTCTAGTACCTTATAACACTTTGGTTACTGAAGAACGGCTAAACTTCAGTTCTGCTAGAGAGTAAACCAAAATGCCACAATACAGGTGTTTTGATAAAATCCTCTTCCCAAAAGAAAATAAGCACCTTCTGGCTTATGCTTTCTTTTATTGAGCCTGCTAATATCTCTTTCCATTCATTGATTAGTAACAGGGAGAAAATTTCACTGGACAGAAAAAGGACAATATGCAAAACTCTGCTGTTAAAATTTAGCAGTTTTACTTGTAGATGAAAGTAGGCATTCAGGTATCCAGATTCTCTCCTGAACAGGTGACAAAAAGATTTTGTGAGTTTAAAAGTTGATTATGAGAGCCCTCCACCATTACTTTCATACACAACTTGGAAAGAGCAGAGTTGTGCTGGTGTTGTTTGTGGTTTTTTGTCTGGCTACCTTCACAAGTTAGACTGTTTTACAGAAAGCAAGGGACCTCTACAAAGCTCTTTGTAATTCTAGCTCTGTAGTACCCAGAGATCAACAGAGGGCTGAGCACAGGATGCTGAGCCAGAGTTAATATTGTTTTTCTTCATTTTGACAGTAGCAGTCACTAGAGCAGACTTTAATTTCAGTGCCAAGATTAAGACACCTTTGTGGCTGCTTTGTGTATTTCACATCTTCACTTCTACATCTCTGTTTGGAATCAGTAACAGCTGTTAGTGTTCTGCAAGCACAGAAAACAGGTTTGGGGAGTTTAAATTTTGGCATTCAGAATAAATCAGTGTTTGAAATGTCACCCATGCAATATTTCACTTTACCTGTCTGTAAAAGTGATGATGTACCACCACTCTCTTCTAAAGTATATTGATAATTTTTGAAACATTTCAACATGTAAAACATCATAAAGGTGCTAATTACAAAATAGACTTGAAATCAGAAGCACTTACATTGTGAAGTGTAGTTAATCCTGTTCTTTAGTGCTAGACAAGTTAAATTGGGAAAACATGTTTCCAAAATGCAGTTTGCTACTTCTATGTTTTTCTGTTTTTACAAAAGATAATACTATAGTATTTTCATTTTCTGCTCTTATTTCTCCAGGCAACAATCTTTGTTCCATATTTTAGCTGCATATTCCATATATAATACGGTAAGCTGTGTTCCTTCACACTTAAATCTGGTTTCTCTAAATGTGCTGTAAGATAATAACTTGCATCTCTTTCTCCCTAAAAAAAACCAACAAACATTTCAGACACCTTTGGAAGTACATAGAAAAACTTATTTTTTGACATATTTTGAGCTGAAGTTAAAATAAAGCATCTGAATTTTGAGTTTTATTGGACAGACTGAACGATGCTTACAATTTGTAACAATAATGAATTTGTGTTGTGCTGGAGTGTTATATGACTGATATTTCCCCCATTTATATTATCTGCATCCCTTTCATTTGAATGATGGGGAGGAAAACACTGCAGAAAGATGAATGTTGGAGTCCACAGGTGTATTTCATAACCGGAAAGGTTTTAAAAATTTGGAATTAGTTTAAAAGGTTGCATCTTCTTTACGTAAGTGCTTGGTCTTGGCTGCAGTCCTGAATGGGATTTATTAGAGTGGGGTTTCCAGACTGTATCATAAGGGTTAGAAGCTTATGTATTTTGTAATGTCTTTTGGCTGTATGCTAAAAATAGAAGAAAAAGAAATGCCTTCATGTCCACCTTTAACTGTGGTTTTAATGCCCTGCCCCCTCATTCTTTGGGCCCATTTTGAGCATTTCTGTACATCTTCCATTTTAAATCCATCAGCAACTCCCTAGAAGTCAATATAAAATATGTTAACTTTAGAAGAGGAAAGAGAAATTAAAGCATGTACTTGAATTAAATACTGGTTTGTTTGGATTTTTTCAAAGTTCTAGGAAATGTAACCTTTCTGTCTGACCTTTTCTACCTCTTATAAAATATTGGACTGGTATTTTCAAGTTGCATGAATAATTATTTTTAAAATCAATCATCAGAGTGTAATGATGAGAATATTATAGTAAAGTTTTTATTTTGCACTTCTTGTTGTGTTTTTCCTCTTAATGTGTAGCAGTTCTTATGCTTTGGTTTTATCTCTAGAACAGAGTTGTGCTGAGAACTTGTAAACCTGAAAAAAACCTCCTCAACAATTAAGTAATTGTCCTTACAAATACTTTATTGATGGGGTTATCTTTGCAGCTGAATGATAGTGACAGCTGGTTCCTGCCATAAAATTCAAAATTAATAGCAGAGGAAGTACTCAAGTTCATTTTTGGAACAATAATTTTTTCTTTGGGTTTATTACAGTTGCTTGCTATTGGGCTGCTAAACTTGAGCAAGTTTATAGTTACAGGTCACTCTTGAAAAATCCTGTGTTTATCAGATGGTGCCCTGACTGTAAACAAGAACAAAGCCAGATACTCTCACCCTCCATAAAACCCCCCAAATTACAACTAAATGAGAAATGCATCCATTGGACAAAAAGATGATACAGTAACTTGAAAATATTAGTACTGACCAAGGATTTTGTTCATCAATAGTGAGTTCTAACAAGCAATCAATACTTCCAGGTTACTTTTCAACTGGAGGGTTATGCATCATCCCTTCAGTCTATCAGTATTTTTAATGTTTAAATATGAAGTGTGCTTGATGGGAAGCTTTGCCATCAGGACAGGCATCATCTTTCCTCCACTAACTCAAGGAAAAGCTAAAAACTCATGGCTATGAGGCTTTTGTTTCCAGCATTTTAATATTTCCACTGTATGATTTTCAGGAAGTTGGATACTGTCAGGGAATGAGCCAGATCACAGCTTTGCTCCTGATGTTCATGAATGAAGAAGATGCCTTCTGGGCCTTGGTGAAACTTCTCTCTGGTCCAAAGCACGCTATGCACGGTATGGAGTTTCATGTCAGTGTATTTAGGTTTCATCCTGTCCTTATTAAGCTGTAAATTACTTGAAAATGAAACTGTTCTGTTCTGATTGGTCAAAAATAAAACATAATGGGAGCTTTATACTTGGGGGAGGTATTGGATGTTACTGGAGCTCTCATCCATAAGAGAGAGAAATGGTTTTTATATGTGATATCTTTCAAATAGTTCTTAATGAAAATCAGATGGTTTCCTCTTCTCTTATTCTCTCAGGGAATGTAACCAATTGAAAACTGGTTATGTAGACATCTATATAGTAATAAAATAGTAGTGGAAGCCTCATACAGAATGTGTTAAGTAATATTGCAGCTGTGCTATAATTTGGCAGGACAGGAATCTACAGTGAAAAATGGACTTGTGTCTAGGCATGAACTTCAGGCTTCTCAGTTTTATCTCTACCTCACACAGAATTTCCTGCTCTCATGGTATTGTTGCTGTTGTGTTATTGGTAGTTCTCTCTTTCCATGCCAGATTTAGTATGATCTATGCATATTCCATGGCTATTGGTAAGGAACAAGTCCAGGATTCCAAAATCTTTGTGATGTTGCAGTTCTGGTGATTTAGAAAAGCTGTGGTTCTTGGAAGCCTGCAAAAGTAAATGTCATCCAGAACTTGGGCTTTTTAGCAAATTTCCAACAAGCTCTAGCTGCTTTTCCCTGCTGAAGAATTTCTCATTCTGTGATATCTTCCTTCCCAGGCTTTTCATTATTCCTGGATGTTCTCCACCCCCAAACAAAGGGATAGTTTGTTATTTTGCTGTTTACAGTTCTGCAAAGCCATCAACTTGGGGGGAGGAAAAAAGTGTGATCTGATGTCAATGTCATAAATGACATTTTGAATTCATCAAATGTCAAAAGATTTTCTTGGAGCTTTACACAATGATAACACAGACTAAAAGCATCTTACAAAAAAAATTTATAGATTTCATAATAATCCAAACCTGTGTAACTGCAGCCATGTAGAATATTGAGCTCCTCAAAGCTCACAGAAAATTCTTACTTTGGGGGAAGTAAGTCAAAATCAGGTCCTTATTTACCAAATCATGTGCATGATAAACAAGATAAGCACAGGCAGATGAGTTGCTTGAGATGTTGCAGACCTCCCTCCTTCCCTCCTTTCCTCCTTTATTCCTGTCACACACCTGTCAAGTGATGTGAGAGGGAAGGAGGGAGCTTTGAGTAGCCCAAGGCTTGATGAGCTTCTCCACAGGGCATATGAACCATTGTGTCACAGCTTTATTATACACACTGAAACTGTTTTGGCAGTTCCTGTTAGGCAAGTTTGCATTTATAGAGGTTGATAAAACTTTAATTACAACTCATATGTTCCCAATTTATCATTTATTAAATGATAAATAAAATTATATATATATATATAACTAGTCTAAGGTTCTGCTTTCAGCAAGTTGGACCAGATAATCTCCAGAAGTCCAGGAAACCTAGATTTCCTGTGATTCCTTGAATTTATCTGTTTTAAATGTCACTGTGCATATGTGAATATCACTGTAGATTCTGGAAAAGAAACTTTAAAACTTATTTAACTGATGTCATATTATAGTTTGCACTTTCTGTGTTCTTCTTTGAGGAAAGTAGCTTAAAGCACTGTTTGTCAACTCTTTAAAGCTTAAGGAATTTCAATTCCTAATTGCCAATATCCATGAAGAAAAACTTGTATAGTTGCACTTGATGCCACTGACCATCAGATAGTTCTCTGAAATGGGCATCTGCCTATGGAAATCATGGGGGTGGGCTAAGAAATTCAATTAGAATCCTATTGGCAAGATTAGGATGGTTAAAAGCTTCTCCCCATAGACAAGGTTTTTCTTGGTTTTTTTCAATTTTACCTGTGACACAGCAGCCTGGAATACTTTTTGGGTGCAGCCCATTAGCCAGACTAATTTCTAGTATAGAAACTACTTGAAATCAAGAGATGAATTTGGCCTCTCTGGTATTTCATATTGTATGGAAGATGTAAAGTCTCTAAATGATAAAATGCAGACATCTGACCCTGAAAATTATCTGGTTTTTTTGGAAGCTCTTTCTATTGATCTTTCTATAGTCTTAAAAATTCAGGATAATGAGTTGGTGTATGTAAATGTGAAAGAGCAACCTTCCATGGAAAAAGAACCTTTATTGTTATTGTTGATGGCTAATTAGCTTTGATGTAGTCACTGTTTACAGTAAGAAAAACACCAAATGCATTGCCTGTGTTATTGAAATTTCCTAATATGCAACCTGACATTTAAGTATTGTAGAATTTGCATTTGTATCTATGAAATGCTAAACCTGTGTGAATCTGAGGTAGTAAATCTTGTGTCTTAGTGACTGTGCACTGAATTGCACAATTGGTGACTACAAAGGCTTTGCTTTTTGGTTTGGGCCTTTCGTCACACTTTTTTTTTTTTTTTAAAGTTGCATGGCTTCTATGGGTCTGTACTTTTTCTTCCAGTTTTCATACTGCTTGAAATATGTTGGAGTTTTTTTATAACTTTAACTCTACTGATACCTCAGCTGGAAAGGGGTCTTAGAGTTTTCCATGTGTAATCACTAAAATAATTAGATGGGTTTTTTAATGCCCTGTGTTTCACTTGTGTGAGCTCACAGTCTTTACTTATAGGATATAATCATGATATTTGTCTTGCTAGAATATCCCTCTTGTCTTTTTTATGGTCTTTTCTTCAATGCAGACAGTTCTAGTAGATACCTGTGCTGTTTGCCCTTCTATCATGAATTTTCTGGACTATAATTTCAATTTTAGTGGGTGAGGGTTCTGATTCTTTGTTTTGGTTTTCTTTTAAAGAATAATTATAAATGTGGTTTCCACATTATCTTATATTGGTTTGACTAATGTAGGACTGATGGATCTGCTGTCATTTGTAATTTTGATCTAATAATTGTCACTAAGGGAATGTATTGATTGTAGCTATTTAGGCAGGAGTATGTGCATATCTGTATAGAGACATCAAAATATTGTTATGAATATCTCTTCAGATCCAGTGGTCTTACAAAAAGATAATGTTCTTGGAGCCTCAATGGTTTTTTTAATGTCATTTTATAGTACAAACACCTGTTAAGTGGCCAACTTCTTTTCTTAGGTTTTTTTATTCCTGGTTTTCCAAAACTGATGAGGTTTCAGGAACATCATGACAAAATTCTCAAGAAATTTTTGTCCAAACTTAAGCAGCATTTGGTAAGTATTTATTTCACTGTGCATGCATTGCAAATTTACAGCTTTCTTCTTTTCTACCTTGTTTCAGTTCAGGTGAACCCACTACACCAAGAATAAGCAAACCTCAGGAAAAAAATGTGAAGTTTTAAGATGCAGAAGTGCTGTTGTTTTCACTATAGACAAAATTATGATGCATCTTGACAAAGTTATAAAATTGGATCCTAAGAGTGATTAATTTGGGTGTCTGTCTCACTTTGGACCTCTGAGTTAAGGACAATGTGTGGTTCTTCAATTTGGCCTTGTGTGAGCTTCTGTAAGCATACTGATGCTAGAACATTTTACCAGGGGCTTTTTGTATGTTTAGATGTTGTGGTTCATCTCTGGACAGAGGTGACTTTAGGACCAACCAGTTTTAATTTCTGTTTAAAAAATAACCATTATAAGAGGGGTTAATGGTCCATTTAAGCTACATGTAGAGTTTTATCTCTTTTCATGATTTTAAATAGAAAATAATATGCCTTTTTTTAATATTGGCTATATTTATTCTAAGATGTAAATTATTTTTCCAATGGGAGAAAAATGCCCTTCCAGTAGCATCAAGAATTTTGTTTTACAGTACATTTGTACTGCCAGAATCCATCTGCAGTTCTTAAAAGGTAGTGTAAGAGATGCTCACTTGCAGCAACATCTTTTTCCTCATCTCTTCCTGTGAGAGTGTCACTAAAATGAGCCAATGTTAACTCCTCAAAGACAAAAGTAAAGCCTGCACATAAACCAAAGGGATTTGGTCCATTGTTTATTCAGTATTTGTATAACTGAATTCTCAAATTTGGTCCATAATTTTTGGCAAAGCTGAATCTGGCAAGCATAGAATATGATGTTATCTCACAGTTAAAATTCAGGATTTGTTAACTTTTCAGCTTTTACTTTGGCTTTTCTTCTTACTGTGCAAAGGACTTTGAAGAGCTCCATGAAGCTGCAGAGAAGCTTTAGCAATCTTTGCATGGGTGTCATACCTGATGGATTATCTGTGCTCTAGGGGAAATTTGGGCCCTTAATCAAGAAATAAAATTCCTTATCAGCCTACATCCTGTTTGAGGCCCACTGGTCAAAGAATTTGGTTGTTCTCCAATAATTTCTGGTGGATATGTATTTTTGTAAGGAAGTCCTTTCAGTCTTGGGCATGAATTGTCAGCCTTGCTACAGAGAAATGAAAGACTTAATGGACCCTGAGTGTGCCTGAACTTGGGTTGCTCCAGAATATTGATTTATATTCTTGAGAGAGGATTTTATCCTCTGCTACCTCTGTCCCAAGAACATGATAAAAGTCTAGGATGTATTAATACTTTAGCACCTGTAAGTGCATGTTCTTCAGGTGGTGAAATTGATGAAGAAAAGCTATAAAAACCAGAATTTGCCTCTGTTGGATTGAAGTAACAGTGTCTTATATAGTTAAATTAATTATTTATGGTGACTATTGAGTACATTAGCCTCAAGGGGAAAATGTTTTTTCATGGAGAGTGCAAGGCATTACTTGGATTTTTGAAAGTGTTTTTCAACTTCTGTGTTGTTTGCAGGACTCCCAGGATATGCCCACCAGCTTCTACACAACCAAGTGGTTTTTCCAGTGTTTTCTTGATCGTGTGAGTATGTTTTTCTTTCTGTTGCTGTTTTTAATTGTGACTTGGGGCAGACTGTTTTCACAGCATTGCCTGATTCTGTCATTGCAGACTCCCTTTACATTAAGCCTCAGGATATGGGATATCTACATACTTGAAGGAGAGCGGATTCTCACTGCTATGTCTTACACAATTCTGAAACTGCACAGAAGTAAGAAAGAAATCTGTCAAACGTTTGAAACCTAAACAGAGGTTCAGCTAGTTTTGTTCTCATTTTGTGTAGTTTGACCTTAATGTGTAAAAATCTTAGTTTCCCACATGCCTTATGCTGCTTCTGACAGATATTTTGCATTCCTTATGCACAAAAAGTTAAAAAACTTTGCTTTATAATTGTGTGTGTGTTGTGGGTTGATCTTGGCTGGGTCCTGGTGCCCACCAAGCTGCTCTATCCCTCCCCTCCTCAGCAGGAGTGGGGGAAGGAGAAAACAAGATGGACTTTTCTAGACACCAGTGCAGCACTGTGAGGGCACCTGTGGGGAAAATTAACTCCATCTCAGCTGGGCCCAATGCAGTGTGATTGTCAAACAGAAGTATTTATTAGAGTAAGAAAGTTATTTGGACCTGAAATCATTTGTATTACTGACTAAACAATGGGGAAAAGTGTGGTAGTTTCATGGTCTGCAAATGGCTTCTTAGCCCCCACAGGATTTAAATTAATCAAAAAAGCACACAAAGAATTAAGACTGTGCCACTGAATGCTGAAAATCTACCAGCAAATACCTCAGCAACGAGGAATCACCAGTCTGTGTCACTTTATACCATTGTTTGTCCAAGAATGTAATTAAAATCCAGAATTTCTCTAGTCTGCCTGTGTGACCTTCTCCTTCATCTCTTGACTTTGGGTGAAGTAAAATTTGAGATTTTGAACAAAACTGTCTAAAGCATCTGTGCCTGGTTCTCCAAAGTCACTTGGCATCCTAAGTTCCAAGGACCCAAAAAGCTTTTGAGAGTGCATGTTGGCTTCTAAATAGATTTGAGCATTTCTGAGGATGATACCTTGTAGCTCAACTTTGAGACACTCCTCCTCTGGGACTTTGGCTTTCTGAGTAAAGTAATTTGACTCTATGTAAATTCAGAAGTCTGTGTGGGGCCCACAGAATCAATGTTTTAATTTCCTTGCTAGTTTATCTTTCTTGAACTGTGGTGCTGCTACCTCACTGTCTCACTGGGATGTTTTCATTAGTTTGTTCATAAACAACTTTGAAAAATGGAACGGGTTACCTTCTACATTATTGCACTTGAGAAAGCGAAACATTTAGAGGCAAATCATTAGGCTTAACATTTTGAGTTATCTTCTTTATATGCAAATAGATACCTTCTTTTTTTTTTTTTTTTTATTCACCACTCTTTTAATGGGAAGACCTGAGGGAAAAAGTCTGAGTGTGGATTTGCTTGCTTAGCAAGTACACAGCAACTTCCTCCAGGATCAAACACTGAGAGAACCTCACGGCAGCAGAGGAGATGAGAGGGCTGGCAGAGAAGCTGGCAGAAGACAGATTCTGATTTGTTTTCCAATTTCTTGTCTGCCCTCAAAAACATGGATGGTATAACTACTCAGTCAGTGTCCTTGTGGAATACATGCCAAGAGCATTTTTATTACAGCACCAAAACAGTTTTTTTATGGTTTCCATATTGAAATTATACATCTGAAACTGTTGATGACGTACAAATGATGAAAAAAGCGACATAGGTATGCAGTTACAGCCTTGCAATCCACAAGGCCTTACTGCTGTGTAAAAAGGGAAACAAAAATAATCTGATAATTATAAAATGACTTTCAAAATATGACCTGAATTTTCAGAGAGCCTGAAGCAGTGGTTCTGAAGTGTGAACGGCCATCATCATTTCATAGGGAGTTAATTCAGTTGTGAACGAGGGTGCTGTAAATAGCGATTTTTAAAATGTTTATCTGCTTTTCAGAGCTCCTAATAAGAGAGATGATGTCTGTTGCACAGATCCACAGCAGTGGTTGTAAGTTGAGGGTGCTGGCTGACAAATAAAGGCCTGAAGCTGTTGGACATGAGAAGACTGAAGGAGGGTGACTTGTAGTTAGTTTTCTGAAGGTGCCCCTTTTTGAAAAACACCATCCTAAGTAAAGAATAATGTGTAGAAAGGATTTCCATGGTGACTTGCAAGTGAATTTTTAATGTATTTTTAGATCTCTAGTTGTAGAAATCTCTTATCTGCCTAATTAACAAGTGTTTTTCATTCTACTTTGGAAACAATAGCACCTCATTACTAAAGTACATTTTTGAGTGTTCATTATCAAGATATCTTAATATATAATGTAATATTTTCTCCTTATATAGAGCATCTGATGAAATTACAAATGGAAGAGCTTGTAGAATTTCTGCAGGAGTCTTTAGCCAAGGATTTCTTCTATGAAGATGACTTTGTAATAGAGCAGCTCCAAAATTCTATATCAGAATTGAAACGAGCAAAGCTGGATTTACCAGTAGCTGGTAAGAAACTTGCAAATATGCAGAGTTAGATATTTGGAGTTATTCACACATTGGTAATTTTTAAAATGTTAATTAATGCTGTTGAAAACTGTGCAAATATTTTCCTCTTCATCACTGCATAGATTTGGGGAGTTTTTATCCAAAAATATTTTACAGTGTAAAAGCATCACTTTTCCTTTCATGAATTTTCCTCTTCTTTTGTTTTTTTGTTTACTGTTTTTAAGGTAATGGCAAAGCACTGTGAAAAATACCATATTCTGGTAAACCTTTCAGATAGAGGATCAAATATCAAGGTTTCAAAGTGTCTGAAACACTACATTGCTGAGAATCCAGAGTGTTTTTTAGATTGATTAGAATGTGGACCAAACTTCAGGTCAAATAGCTTCTTCTGTTTGTCAAATCAAGATTTTTAATTTTTTGCAAGTGATAGACTTTCTGGGTGTTTAATGGAATAGTTTTCATTATTTCTTTTTAGCCTTTATGCTTTTTGGTTGCAGATAAGAGATGGTTGTTTCATGTGGCCTTACCTATGAAATGTATAGGATCTCTTCTTTCTCTTAAGATTCTATTCTCTTCTCTATCCCTATCTCTGTAGTCTTTAATTAGAATTCTTCTTGTGATTACTCAGAATCCTTTTACTTTATCCTTGTTAATTGTAGAAAAGTATGTGAGAAAATGTTTTTTTTTTTAAATTAAAAACATGGCAGTATTTACCTTGAGGTAACTTTAATAAAGTTGCTGTGGTTAGCTTTTAGAAGTTAGGAAGTGTCAGAATAAAGGTTGCCTGTGTGGCATTGTTGTGATAATTTGTTCTTTCATTAATGAGTTTAATTTTTCTGTTTCTGTTGACATTATTTATTGCACGTAGTATTGGGCTGTGTCAGAACTCCTCATCACAATACCTGTTTTACCTGGTTCTTCAGAGCTGTTCCTATGGAGTACAAACAATTTCTGTGTATTTGTTTCTTATTTTGCTTCTTCTCAGAGTTCCCATTTCTCTTGCTCCCTATTCCTGTGTTTTGCCCTGTTCCTAAATATCTGTACAATCTGTCCAGCAGAATTTCTTCCACCCACAACAGGTCTAAGTCTACTTTCTGCCCTTTTCATCTGCTTCCCCTTTCTCACCACAGCATTCCTATTCTACCATCTCTCCATCCTTTTTCCCCAAACTGAGTTTCAGTTTTGACTTTCTCTTCAGAAGAAATTGCTCTTTGTCCCTACACTTCAGCCAGGTGCTGTCTCAGGCATCTTGTGCAGTGGGTGACAAATCTGAGAAGCCGTGTCCTTCAGCATCAGTTCCACACCACCATCTTACAAGGAGATAGATCACAGGAGTCCTGTCTGTTCAGTCCTAAATACAGAGTTCTCCATGGTTATGTTTCAACAGTGAGGGGGTTATCCCAACAGCTTCACTTGTCTGTAGACATGTAGATTTTTTAATGGATGTGGTAAAATAAATTTCATCATTGAAAAGTTCCATTTGAAACTGTGGTAGGGGAAGAATTGGGAAAGATTTTTGTAGTTTGCTACTTGATGGAGGTAGCGTACCTTCCAGCCTAGAAAATCACATGCATGTAAGTCATACTGAGATTTTCTGTGGAAAATATGGAATTTACTGGAAAATTTCTTGATGCAGAAGGCAGAAAGTCTGTTCCTAACTTGTTTGTTTTAAGGCCTTTGTTTTGGTAGAATGTAAAATGTATTCAAGTAAAAGTTTGTTTGAGAATATTCTGAATTTTCATAGAAAATTCAAGGAGGATTTAGGTGATATAAGAGTCACCCCCCTTGTGACAGGGGTGTGAAAATGTGAGACTCACTGAGTCTTCTTGTGGATACCAAGAGCAAGGAATGGTGACTGTCTTCTTCCTGAGACACTTTGGCAGTGGGATGCAATTGTTCAGTTTCACACCATGCACACTTAGGTGTAACCTCTGATACAGTGAGCTGACAGCATGCTAAGTGTTTTGGGCCACATTGTTTCTTAATTTTGGTAGCTAAAGAAAAATCAGTAACAAAATGTCTTTCTTGTGTTGGTTTTTTTCCCCCTGAACATGAATGAGACGGTTTAATTTCAAAAGAGGAGGAGCAAAGGCAAAGTCAAGTGTATGTTGGTGCTGGAATTGAGCTTTTTCCTTTTTGATTTCAGATTAACAAGGGCAAGCCTTTCTGTGTGGTATGTTTTTGCTAGGGGTAGAAGGGAACATTATTTAACCTTTCACAGACTACAAATAAGATGCCTTCAGCCTAATCCTTGGGAATCTAGCTGATTTGTCTGTTCTTATTACTTGAGTGAGGCTGCCTCATTTGTTCTTAGTATGAATTTCATAAGCCTTTGGTTTTATTTTTTAAAGCTTTCTGCACTCTCTTAATTTTGGTTTTATTGACCACTGTCTTCAAGCAGTATTCTTCTTCAGGTTTTGAACATTCTCTAGACATTCAGCTTTGCTCATGTGTTGTTGATAGGATACCAGGTGCCCTCCTCAGCTGGGCAGAGGAGAGAAAACAAAAAAAGACTTCTGGATCAGTATAAGGACAGGGAGAGATCACTCAGCAATTGCCATCATGGGGAGAACAGACTTGACTTGAGGAACTTAACTGAATTTATTATCAATTAAATCAGAGTAGGATAGTGAGAAATAAAACCTTAATAAAAACCTTTCCTTCTTTGTGGGCTCAACGTCACTCCCCTTTTTTTTCTACCTCTTCCTTCCCAGCAGCACAGAGGGGCAGGGAATTAGGGTTGTAGTCAGTTCATCGTACATTGTTTCTGCTGCTTCTTTCTCTCAAGGTGAGAACTCCTCACACTCTTCCCTTGTTCCAGGGTGGGGTCCCTCCCACAGGTTGCCAAAACCTGGCCATGTAGCCCCCATGCAAATGTCTGTCTGGCTCTACTCTCTTTACTAGCTTGAATTTCACTGTTTTTCTTCTAATTTCATCTAAAACATATGAAACTATTATATGTGATACAGCCACAAAAAATACCAGCCTGCTCATTTAAGTATTCACTGTAGCCTGAGAAAATTATGTTTATTTTAGTTTTCTCATCTGATATCAAAGCACTGCTTCCTATCTTGTACTTTTTTTTTCACACTGAGCAAAAATTACACCTTTAAGAGCTAAAGTAAAAATGCATGTTAGGATCAAGAAAAAAAAAAAATCTTCATCTTGCAGTTGCATCAGTATCAGTCATCCAGGAATAGCAGTGAGCTAATTAAGCTCAGTGGAATTTTCCATCTGGCATCCTTTGTTAGGCTGTATAGATTTTCCTGCCCTAGTAGGGTAAGCTGCAGTAGGATATTAAAAGAGGTAATAACTTTTGTGTTACTTTAAAGTGGATGTCTGTTTATGTCTGATGTAGCTTTCTCTGGCTCACTTCCTCCATGGCTTCTCTCACTGAATTAAGGAGCTCCTTGTTCCCTTCAGAGCAGAGAAGGAAGGGACTTGTTTCGTATTTTCTCTCTGACAAAGCCCTTAAAATGCTCAGCCAGAAGAGATGGGTGTTCAGGGGATCTTGCTAATTTTGGATGTCAGTGATTGGCACTGGTTTTGCCAATGCAAACTGGTTTTGCATAAAGAAGGCCAAGGATTTTTCTTCCTTTCTGTGCTGATTTCTGGTTGAGTACTGACCATTGTAGGGTAGCCCATACTTAGCAACTCCAACCTCCAGAGGGTGGTTTGGAACTCTGATGCTGTTCCTACTCCCCAAGGTGGGCATCCCTCTATGCCCATGACTCTGGAGACAGGGGGCTGTGTGCTAAGCACACCTCTGACTGGGGAGCTGTGGTTTTTGAGACCTTGGAGAAGGGAGGCCATGGCAGCTGTACATAGAATCTGTCCTTGAAGGTCTCTGACACAGCCTCAAAAAGAAGAAAAGGCATTTGGTATTTTCTGGATTGCCTGGAACGTGATGAAGGATGTCCACACCATGGCTGGTTCTTGAAGAGCATGCTTACCTAAATCTGTGTGACTTTACATATTCTTCTGGAGTCAGATCCAATGTAAATTCAACCATCTCTTCCTTAATTCAAGGGTGATGTTAAGACCATAATGAGAAAAATTTTCTTGGTATACACCATTGATTTCCAAAATTCCTTGATGCAAATTCTTTCCTTGTCTGTTATTTAAAACAGCAGCTAAATTCTATAAATGCTCACAAGATATGGATAGAATTTCTGGCTTTGCTGTAATTTTTTTCCTGTAGGACTACATGAATAATGCAGTGCTTAATAAACAATATTTATATATGGATAGATTTTTATAGTGTCTGACTTTAATAAACAGAAGTGCTTACCAGTGAAAGTTCCATATTAAAAATATGTTGCTGAAAATAGTTTATTAATCCAGTGTTTTGTAAACAAGACAACCAAGCCCATTTTCAAAGTGTGAAGCTCCTCAGGTCTCTTCTTGACACAGTTTCTCCCCTGTGTTTTAATATAAGGGTCCTGAAAAGGGTGGGCAGGGGGCTCCTGGGTTGGATTTTTATGACTGAAAGTTTAATAGACTTTGCAGCAACTGAAGGTCTTAAATCAAAGACAAAGGTCTTGTACCTTAATTTTAAAGCAATATTGGCAAATTTGGAGTCTGCCTGTGTCCTTGTGATTAACACCACCTTTAAACTGCAGTTCTAGTTTTCCCAATCTTTTCTGTATTCAGAGAAAACTAGCAAAGTTTGAATCTTGCGTTTGCCATAAATTTAGAAATGTTTATCTGATATTTATCTTTGAAGTTATTAAATTTATTATCAGTATCTTTTATTCAATGATCTATTTTACACAGTCATCAGTGATAGTGCAGAAATGTATACTACCTCAGTAATCTATTAAATAATGTCTGTTCTCTCCTGTTAATGAGCCTTCTGGCAGCCAAAGCAATAGAAATATGTAAATCAGCTTGACTTTCCTGTTTCTGATGGTGTCTTTCTTTTGGTTGTGTTTTGTTTCAGAGGAATTTTGGATTTTTCTCTTGTACTTCAAGAATACACAAGTAGCAATTTCAGACAATGCACTTCATGCTTTAATAAACTAAACTATTTTTTTCTGCCTTGTGTGGTGCAACTACTTTACAATACTATGAACTAAAATAATATGTGGAGTTATACTAATACAGTTAGTATATATCCTTACAGTTTTAGACTTTGGCTTTGCATCATTTAAAAATCTTTATTGTTTAAAACTTGCATGATCTTTAAACACATGATCCAAATAGTTGTGTTGGTCATTGTTCATATTGCTGTTTAAAACTGACTTTTCAAGGAAGTATATTTTCTGGAAGAAATGTGGAATTAGGAATGTGAAGCAGTGGTTAATTTTAGAAATTTATTTTTTGCAAGGGCACCTTACAGATGTGCAGCTGATCACCTGTATCTTCTGTCTAATAACCAAATCTGTTAAGATTTCTGTTGTTTATCTGAATGCAGATGTTTATAAAATAAGTTTTTCTTACTGTCAGTGCTATCAAAGTGACACAGCTGCAAGAGAGGCAAACAGTGCTTTTAGTTCTCCCTTCAAGTTGTCCAGCAGTATTTCATTTAGCAACTCCTTTGCCAATGATGGCATATAAAGGAAGGAGGAGCAGAGGTTGACTTTCAGACAGCAGCTAGAGCTTCTAGTGCAGGCACTCAAGTTTCTTTAAAATTCTCTTGGTCTTGTAAACTGAAGAAGATGGGATGTCACTGGTCGAAAATAAACACAAAATTTCAAGTTGTCATTTTAAGAGGTTTTTTTATGGCCATTACTATCCTTGAAAATTGTGTTAGAACAGTCAAAGTGCATGTATTCTGGTGCTGAAATTAAGGACTAGACTGTTATTCACCGGAGAGAGCACTTAAAGCACTTTACTCCAATTATATGTCTGCTATTCGATGCACGAGGCTGTTAGTGCCTCCTGAAGCAATTATCTGTAAAAGTCTTGTAGTGGAGATCGACTTCCACTGGGTGGTGGCCAAGGCTTGTTTGAGCAGGACGAAGTAAAGAGAGGCAAACTTCGTTTACTCTAGCTTGTCTTTCTTATCTTTTGGGGAACAGTCAGATCTGCTCGTATTGCTTTGCTACTTTTCATGTCAGGGAATATGTTTGCAACAACAAACAAGCAGCTGATTGTTTTCGTTTTGCTTAAGTTGTCTCCCTCTACTTCCATTGCTCTCCTTCTTCACCCATTTTTCACCATGTTTCCTTTGTTGTTTACTTATTTTATGCTATATTGCATAGAAGCCAACTAAATCACTACCTTTCTTTTAAAGGAAAAATAAAAAAACCTATAGTTCCTGCTCTGTAAACTCTGATACAAGCTATTACAGTGCTTGTTTTTGGGAAAAGCCAATAACTAAACTGTCTAGAAACCTACTCTGTTGAAGGAAGGAAGGAGAGAAGGATGAAAGTAGAGACATCCATATCTCACAGGAATACTGGCAACTTGGGAAAAATCTCATTGCCCAGATTGCTTCAGAGGACAAAGGGACATTTTGATTATTGTATGGGTCAAAACAGTCACAGCTGAACTAGACAGCTTTGTCTTAACTTCTGGTTTTAAAATGCTTTCAATTCTTATATGCAAATATCACAGATTGTATAGAAAAGCACTTGTCCTAAAAGTACTTCTTGTAGAATTTGGCAGTTTCTCCATTTCTCAGTCAGACAGATATATCCAGACAGTGAATTAACTCAGATCTTGGATCAGCAACGCAAACAGATACTCGATTGAGTTTCCTTTAAAACATCCAACTAAAATTTCTTCCTGCTCAAATCTGAGGAGTTTGAACAGTGAGTGTTGTTGAAATAGCACAGGAGATGGTTGAGAGCTGTGTGTGAGGCTTTAGGCAGATTTGGAGTGGAAAAATGTTAGGTAAAAGAAATGGGGCTTGAAGGAATTGGTGCATTTGCTTGTCTGGTGAGCTGTTTGTGTACCTCTTCAGGTAGGGAAGTTTGTTGTGACTTGGTTCCTTTTGTTTGCTTTTGCATGATGGTTTTTTTATCCTCAGCTTTTGCCTTTTATTACCTTTTTTCTTTTCCTTCTTGCTAGCATGCAGCATCATGGGTTTCTTGCCATTATTGCTGATAATGGACTGCTTAAAGCATTCCCAAACGCAGTTGGCATGCTCTTTGTGTATTTGAAGAGTGTCCCATTGTAGTCTTGTGCATGGTGGTAATTTGGTTATCCTCCACTTGTATATTTTCTGAACTTTTTTGGGACTTCAGGAGTTTGTTTTTTTTTTTTTAAGTTCTTGTTTCACTGGAAGTGGCAACTCTGTGTGTGTATAGGTATTTATGTATGATCTGTACACTTCAATTAGATGTAAGTAACCATTTTGCAGTTTCAGAAAATTTCCTTTAGAAGGTGATTGGTTTGCAAGATGTCTCTTTGCTGCAACATCATAGATCCTTACACAATTCCTTTCCTCTCAGTGCTTTTTATAGCTGGAGGTGATCAGTGCTGGAGCACTTTTGAACCAGAACAAGTCCTCTTCTGGTAGCCTTGATTGCTGAGTTGGTACCTCCAGCAATGTGGTCTTGCTTAGTTCCACAAGCAGACGTGCAACCAGTGCCACTTGTTGGCATCCAAGGTCAAGTTAAACCAAGTCCTGTGGCTGAGGTTAAACCCGTATTTCTTCTTTTCCCCACTGAGCCTTCTTCCACACATTCTCATTGTTCTGTGTTTTGTTTTCCCTGACTGCACTGAGCTCTGGTGTTATCAGCCTATAAACAGTATCGTGCTGTTAAAATGTTTTCTTCTAAGTGAATTATTCTCTTGCAACATTTTCCTTGTTACTCAGGATGTGAATTAATGTTGAGTTCTAACAATTTCACTACAGACACGGCAAGATTTCTCTGATAGTCATTTTACAGCTGTGATTCATGTTACAGGATGCATCATCTAGGCCATGCAGCCCACATATGCCTGGTTGTAGAGTGTTCCTTTACCCTGAAATGAAAAGGAAAGGTAACACAAAGCAGCCTCGATAGAATTCAATAAAAATGTCTGCAGTATTCTCAGTTGGGTTTATTAGAGCTTAATGGTAATTAGGAAACCTTAAGTGTGTGAAATTAAAAACCAAAACTTCACACAAACCCCACCTTTATAGTGCAACCAAGTATATTTAAAGGATCTCCTATTGCTCTGTAGGCATTCCTTAGAGTAAAATCTGGGAGAAAATAAATCAGTTCATGCTTTTGATGACCCTGGGCAAATGAAGGAAGCATTGTAGCTACCAGAGGAGCTGGTCTTCAGGTTTTTATACATATGACTAGAATATTTTAACTTAAAGTGTGGAAGAAAGTAAACACTTTTTCTAAAACATGTCTTCTATACAAGGACAGAAATTAAATAATTTAGCAATGCTGCAGAGCCATTTTCTTGTGCTATTCCATAACTACTTTGGATCTCCTGGAGGCTATAAATGGATTAGCAGCCCATAAAGATTAGTTCTGTATGATTTAGATGGCAGGTTTTTGTACATACCAAAGTATCGTTTCTTAATGCAGACTTCACGCTATTTTCACATTCAAGATTAGTAAGACTGAAAGCACTGCAATCTATGGTTTAAGTATCAGGAATATTTATTATGTGCAGAATTCACTTTTATTTAGGAGACAAGATCTTCAGCTTTGCCTGACGGTGTATTTGAGGATGCAGATGGAATTAAGTGATACAAATGCATCTTGGCAAACAGAAGCAAGTTCAGAAAGTGAACTCCTATTCATAAAGACTAAAGGACAATTTTGGAGAGGCTGGTGCAGCAGTCAGTGTATTGCAGAGCTGTTAAATCACCTCTTTTACAGCATCCATGCAACTCCTTCCTTTGTCCCTTCATCTGTTCTTCCAGTGGTGGAACACTCCCTTGCCGGGGGGTGCAGGTTTGAGAGCCCTTTTCCAGATTTTATTTGGGAATAGTAGGGGCCCATATGGAAAGAGACCAAACATCAGACTTTTAATTCCAAGAGTCACTCACTGGAGCCTAGTGCTGAGGCCTGGCCCCACCATGTGTGCTGTATGTGAAGTTAGGTTTCTGAAGTTATTTCTGAAGCAAAGGGTAGGTTTTAGGTTTCCGTATGACCTTTGGCCCTTACAAAGAAAAATCAAGAAAACACTAGTTTAATTGTTTGGCAAATCTAGACTGTTTCTATTAAGTGCCTTTATTTAGTTATCTTGTTGTGGTGGCACCATTGTGTTCTTCTCTGCTGTCCTGCAATGGCCTGGCTGGCTCAAACTCAGAGTTTTCCTTTTGTTTATATAGCAACTGATCTGTGCTGATAGTTTGTTATGCTGTTATAACAAATAACAGTCACCTTGGCTGCTGGCTTTCCTTAGTGTATCTGTATCATGAACCACTCATCAAAGATTGAGCTCCTGCTCGTGCCTGTATAAATGAATATAGCTCACTTGTATGGGATCTTGTCAGGGAGAGACATTGTGTGTATTCACTCCTGTGAACCCTTATAGACAAACAAAGAGAATTTAAATTACAGATAGCTAGAAAGTGAGGTGCTAACTCTCTGATCTCTGATGGGAAGAGATTCTACAGTCCTTGCCTTAGGAAGAAGCAGGGATTTGACAAAATTATTTTACCAACAGCCATTTTATATAATTTATTTTGCATAGCATTTAAGCAAGGGTAGTCATTTCTTTTTTCCTCCTTACAACAAAGCTTCTGTTTATAAATAGATACACAGGGAATAGGACTTGTTTGGTAATGCTGGCTTTAAAACTTTTTTTTTTTTTAAATGCTGTGACATCAAATGAATTAAATCTAGATTAATACATTTAATGAGAAGTGCATGACCTTTTCTTCTTATAGTGGGAAAGTAATGGATTACACAATTTAATAAGTTATATGCAAGTAGATATGATAAAATACTTTGGCTGCAATTATGGAGGGTGTTGACTGCTAAAGAGAAGGATTGCAGTAGAAAATTTGATGTGAATTGTCCTGTGAGCAGCACTGAGCCATGAAACACTTCTTCATTTTTTCTGTATGTCAGTGTGGGTTGCTCTGGGTCCCCACATTGATGATGTTTACCACTGGCTGTTGCAGCTCCAGTCTGGGAGGACTTTCCATTCATGTCCTTGTTCTGTAAATGATGTCCTTGTGTCCTGCAATACCCACCCATGGAACACTCAATTGAAACCATGACGTAGCCAGTATTGGTGTCAGCTGCTTCAGTTGTTCCATATTGACAAAAAGCTGAGCTGAAAAAAAATCTGTATATAGAGCCTTTTACTGGAGGTTTTTCATACTGAGGATGAAATTTCTAGAGAGGAAAGGGTTTAGGGGGAACAAGGTCTTAATTGTGTAGATGTTAATGAGGAGCTCCACCCAAAAACTGAAGTGAGAGACAGTTCAAAGATGTCATCTGGGAACTTCATGCATGTGAGGGAGGAGCTGATGGTGTGACTTGCTAGAGGTGAACATTAAAGGATGAATGAATGGAAAACAATCAATTGGGAGAGTGATATTGGGAAGGATTTTTAAAGTGGACGAAGCAGTTCGCTTAATGTAACAATGTGAGGAGGGTTCCATACAGAGTAGGTACTGTAAACAACATGTCATCTAGGAAAATGGGTTTTTTTTCAGCAGTGTCATGATAGAGCAAAAGCTTGTTGAGATTGCATCAGCTGTAGGAAGGAATAACTGGTTGGGATGAGAGGCTAAAGAAAATCTGTGTTCGATGTCAGTGTACAGAACCTTTGAGGTGTTCAGCAGAATGGTGACCCAGAGGGAGGCCCAGTTAATTTCTAGCTATTTGTGCTTGCATGACAAACAGATCAAAGAAGGTTTCAGCACAAAGGTGAATTTATGTTATTCCTGTTCTTGTTTTAGGTAAAGAAGATGAATTTCCAAAGAAGCCATTGGGGCAGATTCCATCAGGACCTCTGCCTTCTGTGCTTAACCCCACTCCAATGCTTAATGGACAGAACAGTACTGGTACACAAGCAGCAAGAAGGACAGAGAGAAGACCATCCACAGAAGAAGAACCAGAAAGTTCACCAAATGACCGAAAAAGAATTAATTCTGTGGAAAAGCAACCTTCATTAAAACAGCTAAAGATTCGACCAGCAGAGACACAAAACAGTTTGCCTAAGAATGAGGTGGATACCAGAAAAAAGCCTCAGCCAGCAGAGCAAGACAACTCAAGTCTATACAATAATGCAGCTGCTAATCAGAATTCTAATGCTACTTCCAATACAAGAAGGGAATTTGTACCTAAGTGGAATAAACCGTCTGATATCAAAATAATGGAAAAGACACTGAAACTCACTGCAGAGGTGAAAGGGAGGCCAGTAAACCATTCTGTTTTGGGCCCATCACCAAGTCCTGGAGAAATGCAGCCTTTGAATGTAAAGCAAAAGGTGAGGGTTTTGGATGCTGATGAAGGTAAGCGAGAGTCTAATGCATCTCAGTATGACAATGTTTCAGAGGATGAAACTGAGAATGAGAATGTTGTTGAAGAAATGCTTGGGAGAGCTCATCCACAAAGTCCTAGGCATGTAGCATTTTCTAATAGTCCGAGAAAGCAAATGGAAAAAATACCAGCTCCATTAAAAATACCCAATAATTACACCTTCACTTCACAACCCAGATCTCCAAAATATGCATCTCAGTCTGATGGTCCATCTCATGGACCGAATGTAAAACAGGCACTGCCAGGTTATAGTAATCCCCCTACTTACTATGGGAATTCTCCAAAGCATGTTTCCAGTATAGGCAATACAAGTTCTGCACCTCTGCATTACCACGGGAATCGACCCAGCCCCTCTGGAAGGCCATACGCTCCTTTTATGCCAGTAGATTATTCCCCAAATAAACTGCAAATGAATTCCTATCCTGCCAGTCGCCAAAATGCTCTTTCACCAGCCCCTGCTCAGACAGAAGTCGCTCCTGTTGATGCATACACCAGCAACTCGAGGTCCTCCCCAGGTGTCAAGTTCATAATCCCTCCAGCAGATTATTTACCAGAGGAGAGAAAGTGGCCAGACGCCGCCTACATGTACAGACATGAACCCTACAGGCAGCCCTGGAGCCAAGACCTTAACAAAGGCCACTCGGATAATTTCCAGAAATACCAGCATTTTCAGCCAACACCTTTACAAGACCGCAGTCTCCCTGCTGTTTCTGTGGATAGTCCAGTGAGATACAGGACTTCCCCAACCTTGGAAGAGAATGGTTCCCCACAGTACCAATATGCAAGCCCGTCAGCTCAAGCCCAGCACTACCGGAACAGAACTGATGGATTGTCTGTGCATGAGTCTGTGCTTCTCTGAGAATCTGGCTGTGCTTAGTAAAATGGCAAGAACCAAAACCAGTTGAACAGTAATGTGTTAGTAGTAGTCCTCCTCAGTTCTCTGAAATGTGGATGGTTCGTGTGAGTTCAAAAATAATGACACTATTTCAGAGATGTTTCAGACTTTGGTTGAAAGCTGGTGGAGTTCTTGGACTTGCATGGAAGCTACTGGAAGTGATCTAATGCACATAGACATAGCAATAAGCTCATATACATCATGTGGTTCATGCTGTCATCGCTCCTTACATTTTAAATAACTCGTGTTACAATCTTTCTGCCTAAAACCTGTAACACACTGAAAAGTTTTGACTGACATTGTTAATGCACTGTACAGATGTGTGCATGTGTGCAGCCGTGTGAGTGTGCACTTACAGTACACAAACTCATATGGAAAAGAGCTAAAGAGTTTAAATTTAAATGCATTTAACTTTGGGCAAAGTTTGTGAAGTACTTTTATTTCATATTAATTTTTCTTTGTAATTTATTTGAGAAGCCATTCATTTTGAATGGGAATTTCTGTCATTTTTATACAGCTGCCTCAGCATCCCAGTATCTGTTCTGGGCAGGAGAGATGCTTTGGGATTATTAATTTAATCATATGTGAGAGTTAATTTCCTCTCCTTTGACTACTGTTTGTCATTTTCCTCAGCAGGAAGGAGAAGGCAGGAAAAATCAGAAAGCCAAAAATGTCTCTCTAATCTGGCTAAGAAATGGTGCTTAAATTCAGGGCAGTGTTTAGGAGTTAAGTGCATCAAAAATGGAGAATTTGTACCTTTTCACCCCAATCTACCTTCAGAATGTCATTCTATATGCAAAAGACTGGAGCACAGAGAGACTAATGCCAGATACAGAAATGGTGCTGCACCCTTCACTTTTTGCCATGCTGTGCTGTCAGACTCAAACTGGTTGCAGGGCCAAATCTCACAGGTATCAGAGAATTGCACAGCTCGTTGACACCTCTGTGAAGTGCACGCAGGAGTTTGAGCTTTGCTCCAAGCTTGACATTCCCCGAGCTGTGTGGGTATGCAGTGTCCCTTGTTGAGTGGATTTTGTTGTTTTGCCCTTTTTCCCCCCAAATTGCTGGTGGGTTCCTGTCTGTGGTGGGGCGTGTGCTGCTGTGCTGTCGGGCTTGCACTGTGTGGTGTTTTACACTAAAATGACCCTGACTTGTTGTTAACAGGAACCGTAAACTCCTGCTGATGTAAGTAATTCTAATTAGTGTTTGCAGCCTTTTCTACTTCGTGTTTTCCTTTCTGTTTTGACTGTGAATAGGGGGTTGAATTAAAAGCAGGTGAAGTGGCACGTGTAGGATGGAGTCCTGTGAGCTGCAGGACACGCTGACCTCTCGCCGGGAGCTGAGGCAGAGGAAGGTCTCACCAGGAGAGGTCCTTGGAGTGCTGAACAGAGAGATTTCTCTAATACTGAAGTACTAAACATTGTTATCAACGCCAGTTTGGAAGGTTGTCCTGTTCCCTTTTGTTTTGTAAGGTTTGTTAACTGAAAACATAGAAATGGATATTTTTTTTTTCCTTTAAAGAATGAGCTTTAGTGCCTGTTATTGCTGCAGGTTGGCTCTGTAAGTTTTAAGGTACAGAAGTAAAACAATTTTTACAAATGGAAGTAACATTTACTTAGTATGTTTCAAAACATTTTTTGTGTATATAACGTGTCTGATGTAATTTTTAATAACTGGGCAATTTTATATTGTAAAATTTGCAAACTGCAGCAAGTAACTGTAGCCAAGCACTACACTGAAATCCTAAACTAAAATTGTGAAGATAAATATGACTTGGGCTTACTTTAGTTCTGATTGCTTACAGCAGCTTAGAAATGTATGTATATAATATTGTGGCTAAGTGTAATAATCTCAGTGTTTAATGATGGTTCTGTAATTCATAACGAAGCTGTACAATTTATTTGTGCAAACAACTTGAAGCTCCAAAATATGTATCAGCATTAGTAAATACTGTAGATTTTTATATATAAAATATATACACACTATTTTCTTATTTCATCTGCAACAGTTTTATAACTGTGTACCCTATTTTGATGTGACTGTATTTTTAACATGTTAAAATAATAATAATTAAGCTTATATTGTTTTGTCTTTCTTAATTATTTGATTAGCTCCAAACTGGACTTTAGCTATTCTCAGCACAAATAATTGCTTTTCATAAATGAATCATGTCTATATATATGAAGTATCCTATTTAATTTGTACATGTTTATTTTTAGACTAAGCAATGTGGATAAAATCTATATAGTGCTTTTGCATTATTGCAGAAGTGGCAAGATTATTGATTATAGTTTATTACACTGCTAAACCTTAGCCTGTCATTTGCAAAAGCTAGGAGCATAAACTGTGATCATTATTTTCTGGTTTTGTTCTAATAATCTCACCCAATACCAGTTTAAAAGAGAATTGTTGGCATAAGGAATTTGCAAAGTTGCATTGATCAAAATGCAAAATAATAGTCTTACTGTGGCTTCTGTCTCTCACATGTTTGGAGGATGCTATTGAGTTGATTTTTTTCAAAAGAAAAGCAACCCAGCCTTGTGTCATCTAATTGTAGTGCAAAATACAGTTCTATTTTCAACTGGACAAACCAGACTCAAGGTACAGCCAGAACTGAGTTTGTACCAGTAACAAAACCCACTTGGTGATGCAGAGTGAAGGGAGACACAGCTGTGCCAGTGCCTTGCTGGTGGAGGGGCTCATCTCAGTGTCATGGATTAGATATCCTCACAAGAGCTTTGCTGTCACTGTTTTATTTGATCTGAAAACAGTGGAGTGGTAAGTACCAACATAAAATATTTGAGACCTTTTTTTTCTTCCTATGGTTTAATAATTTTCCAAGATCTCTGCTTTGAGCTGTATAAACTGTAAGTTTCTTGTCCAAGTTAGTTGTCATGGCTTTCCTTGTGGTTGGTGAGACAAATTCAGCAGAGGGATTTGGAGAAGACTAAGTAAGGAGACATGTCTAACTTCTGTATGGCAAAAATTTAGTGAAATTAATTAGGGTTTAAAGGGAAAAGAAAGGGCCTTGAGTATATGCTGTGGTTGCTTTTCCTTTCACTTGGATGCTCTGCTAGATTAGATCCAATGACTTCAGTGTGGTACTGAAGCATTTAGTCTTGTGCAGTACAAATTGTTGTGGCCGTGGAAGAAAGATAGGGAGGATGGTATCTTAACCTTTTTGGTGATGGCAAGATCCAAGTGCTTGCTTACTTGTATAACCAAGTTATGCCATGCACTGCAAGTGAAGACAGAAGCCATCCCTGCTTCTGCTTCCAGGGGAAAATTCTGGCATCAGATTTGGTGATGAATCTGAATTTAAACATCCACTTGCCTGGGCAGCTAAGGAAGAGAATCTGACCTCAGGAAAATTCTTTCCCTTTCTCCAGATCCAACTGTGGCCAGATCTGTAATGCTTTAGGGAATGCAACACAGAGGAAAGAGAAAATCTGTTTAGTCAGAAGTCTGTTAAGGAGAGTATTCCCTCCTACACCTGCTGATCACTACCTAAAGCCTTAAAGCATGATATTGTTTGCAGTTGTTTCAAAATTACCAGACTGGAGTGGACAATCCTGTTTTTCTCATGGCCAAGGTGTGTAAATGCCAGTTGCCTCTGTAATATCTGTCAGCAGGATGAATCTCTTGTTGTAACTGTTCTATCCCCACTATCAGTAAAGTTTCAAGGCAAAAAACCAGAGATTTTTAGAAATCATGGAGGATGCAGAAGAGAAGTACCTTTTTGCTAGTCAAAGATACACCATTGTAATAAACCACAGAATAATTCCAAAATTAGATGCAAACAATAAACGACATTGAAATGTCAAAAGACAGAACAGCCTTTCAGTGTGGGGAAGGAAATCCAAAGCTTCCCTGAGGTACATAGACATTTTCCAGGGAGATTCTCCTCAAGAATCCTATCCTATTTCACATCATCCTCAATATGACTTTGAAATGGACTTGCAAATTGCAGACTTTTTTTTTAATCTCCCCCTTGGGTGGCATTATACTGCATGCACAAAGAAGAATACTATTTAAAATATGCCATCAAACGCCCACCGTTTCATTTCCAGCAGAGAACATTCCACTTTCGGTACTTCAGTGAGAGGAAAATATAATTTTTTTGGTAGTCCTTTAAATACTGCATTTTTGTAGAGTTCTGTAAACGTAGCATAGTTACAGTTTAACAGCTACTTAACCAAGTATCGCTCAGGCTCCTCTTTAGATGGCATGAAGCTACTGAATAATTTGCTGCAGTTCCTTTTATCTTTTGGGCAATATTAAGACAATCTATATGCTTTTAGTGGCAGAGTTGCAATGAGGAGATGACTAGGCCAGCCATTGAAATTGGAAATATAATTGCAGTCATTTTGGAATAGCCTTTAAATGGTTGCCAAATCCTGGGAAAGACACCATTTTCTGGGTTCTTTGTGCCAAGAGAACTTCTTACTGCAGCAGGGAACACGTAGGTCCCCCTCCTGAGTGACTTGATTCTCTCTGCTCACACCAGCTGCTTTTCTTTGTGCTTATGGAGTTAATATGTTAGTAGAAAATCAATGGAACTTTTAGAATGAATGATGAGAAAACAAAGCTATCTTGTTCTGACTTTTCTTTCTTCCTTTTTTTGTTTGTTTTACTGATTTTATTGTCAGCCTTGTCAAGGTGAGCTGTGTGTGATGTGATTCTTCTGTCTTCTTTCTCTAATAATGTGCCAACGTGTTTTTCAGAGGCTTTGTGATGCCTTTTTGCTGCTGTTTCTACCATATATCAGAGGTTATTGTTTGCCTCTTCAGCTTTTCCTTTCTAGATAATGTGCAAATTAAGGGAACAAAAATTATATTCTTAGTATTGCAGTTGGTCAGAAATTCTCCAAGAAGAGTAATTCCTGACAGAAAGCAATTTAATTTGGCAGTTGAGGAAGGATGCTGTAGGGTGGAGAATTTCGTACAAGTTTGTGGAATCCAAACTTTCAGGTTGCTTCTGCTTGGGGTCAAGCACCAAAAACCATATTACACACAGCCCAAGGAAGAATTTTTTGCAAAATGCTGTCTCCTGCCACAGAAGCATGCCAGCTTGGAGCTACAGCTGATCTGCTAATCCAATGTGTTTGATTTGGTTAAGTAAATAACCTGTTTCCTGGTAATGCATTGCTTTTGTCAGATTTTTCTGCTAGAAATGAGGTAAAAAATTGAAGCCTGGGCTGGGAACTGCAATGCCAGAGCTCCTCTCTTTAATTAGGAGAACTGAAGTTGGCTTTTGGTTCAAACCATCCACTTCAATCATTTTATTTGGAAGTTCAGCAATATTTTTAAGAATAATTTGTGGTATTGTCCCTTAGGACTTTTGTTTTTTCAGTAACAGAAGCTCTGTTAGGTTACTTTGTCTAATCTGTGCCTTCTTTTTCCCCAAAGATAACTCAGATCTGGGAATGACTCCATAGGTAGTAAATTGATCTTAGTGGTTGATACTAAGATCAATTTAAGATCAAGATACTAAGTGGTTGGTACATCTCCAGTGCTACCATCAGGTGGGTTGGATGGTATTTTCAGGCACGTTAGCACTCAGCATGAAAACTGGGATTTTGCAATAGAGGGAAGTGAAAAAACTTTACTGGTGCAAGGCTCCCCTTGAACCCAGCAGCAATGTGGGTTTTATAGTAAAACTCACACAGCTTTAAAACAGAAGGGCTGGTTCTCAAACGTGATGATGCTTAGCTGCCTTAACCTTTGGGAGTAGAGTTGAGTACTGTGGTGGTAAAGCTTGTAAAGCTTGTTTTTAGCCACATCAAAGTTTTGTTCCTCTGAAATTTCACAGGGACGGAAACCACAAGGATTATCAAGTCCAGCTCCTGTCCCTGCACAGGACACCCCAAGAGTCACACCCTGTGTCTGAGAGCATTATGCAAACAGTTCTTGAATTCTGCCAGGCTGGTGCTGTGACCACTGCCCTGGGGAAGCTTGGTCCAGTGCCCAACTACCCTCTGGGGGAAAAACCTCTTCTAGGATCCAACCTAAACCTCCCCTGACACAACTTCAGGCCATTCCCTGTCACTGTCATCACAGAGCAGAGATCAGTGCCTGCCCCTCCTCTTCCCCTCATGAGGAAGCTGTAACTGCAGTGAGGTCTCTCCTCAGTCTCCTCCAGGCTGAACAGACCAAGTGCCCTCAGCCACTCCTCATATGGCCTCCAGACCCTTCGCCATCCTGGTTACTCTCCTTTGGACACTCTCTAATATCTCCCTTACATTGTGGTGCCCAAATCTGCACACAGCACTCAAGGTCAGCAGTTTCCTGGCTGAAACACATCATGGAGAACTGTGCTCTCAGAGGAGGAGGAGGAGATGGATCCATTCTGGAAGTCAGCAGTTTCAGATTCCTGGACACAAACCCCATGAAGGTAATCTAGAACAAACTGGGTATCATGTTTATATTAAAGTGGTTTTAAAACAGTCCTCTTGGCCTCAGTGTTCCTTAGAGACAACTCACCCAATCAACCTTTCAGTCTCCAAAGAAAGTGACTGTGTTAGAAAATCTTTCTTTGATGCAATTTGTTTGGACTTTGTGTCTGGAACTCCTGAAACCCTTCAGACTGCTCTCCCTTTTAGTTCCCCAGGTTTTACTGTGTCAGGTTTTTTCCATCTGAGTTTTTTCCATTCCAGTAGAGATGTCCACCTGTTTGCTTCTCCAGTGAATGAGTTTTCTTTCAATTCTTGTGTCAGCCTGTCATGAGCTTCATGCTTTGTGTCAATTCATTGCATTCTCCAATCCGACTCAAAGTCTGTCTTCAGTTGCAGCACTGTCACTTCACTTTGGAGAAAACACTGAAAAAGGGACAAAGTACATGATTTGGAGATCATAAAACAGAAATTATGAGTGTAAAAGCCAATCATAAGCACTTTAGAAAGGTCTGTCTGGTGGTTGTGCTGTGAGCAGTGCCTATATCATCATAAGTGATAGAGGTGCTTATCTATTACCCCGTTAATTGGAAGGGCTGGGATGATCAGTGGATTTGCTGAGCTCTTTTCCCCAGTGATACCTGGCTTGTGTGGGAGGTTGTGTCCATGATTTGACAATTTGATGCTGGTCAGCACAAAGTAGCAAGTCAGCCTTTGCTGGATGGCTGAGAACAGAATTCTCTGTAAATATTTTATCACATAAAGTGAATAAAGAAGGAATAGTCTCTCCTTGCCATAGAATGAGTACACTCACAGCTACAGAAAGTAATTTGCAGCTGCTGGAGTTGTACAGAGCTGTACCCCAACTTTTTTGATGCTGTACATTGTGATTTTGCTGTGTAATGTGTAAAAGTGCAGCACTTGCCTCTGGTGTGCTTTTTGCCATGCAGTTGTGCGTCCAGGTGGGCAGTGTCCATCCTGCTGCTCCCATTGCTTTCCTGGTGGGCTCAGTTTCTGTTGGGCACACCAAGTCTGACAGGGGAAGAAATTAGCCCCTTGTCTGCTCTAAGTATTCATGGTTCCTCCCGGGTGCTGGTTATGGGGTTTATTTATTTTGCAGCAAAGCTTTAGAATATATCCAGTTTCCACATCTCCTGGTCCTCCCTGCTCTGTCCAAATTATGCCAAATACTAAAGGAGAGAGGAAAATCATGAATTCTGGAGTTAAGCATCTGTGGACTTGACCTGCTGGAAATTGTGCAGCTCTGTCTGCTCCCCACAGAGAAAAGTTCTGGTAGCCGAGCTTCAGAAAGGAACAAAATAGTTTTGCTCTTTAAATGCCATTATAAAACCCCACGATTTCAGTGACTGGGTGGGGTGTCACGCTGGGCACACATTTATCATTGTAAATGTTATGTCTGAAAGGCTTTGAAATGCTTTCAGAACGTGTGATTTTGGGCACATAAGCAGATCACTTTTATTATAACCTTCATGTTGCACTCAATAGGGTTGGTCAGGTGATGTTTTTCCCTGTTCATTTAAGTGGTTTCTTACAGAGGCCTTTGAGTTCCAGAATAATGTTCTGTGCAACCCTGATAATTACTTTCTTATTAACTGGAAGGCCAGACTCCCTTGTCTACCACCCCTTTCAGAAGTGAATCATGTTCTGATATTAAAATGACCCTAAGCTGAGATCTCAAGTTTCCTTTCCAGCTGGACTAATGGGGCTTGTAGGAGGGAAGGCAAACTTCCATGACTGCTAATTATCCTTGGATTGGATTAACAAAGGAAAATTACTTAACTACCCATCCAAAGATGGAGAGTTAGCTTACCTTTGAAGAGACTTGCCAGCTGCTAACAAGGTAGTTGCACTGGATTTGCCTTTTTAAAAGATACCTTGGGTGTATCCCCTGAGTACTATATGCAGAAGGATTCATCCTTGTGTGCAGTTTGCTGGAAGGGCTCAGCACAATCTTAGCTGGCAAGTTGGCCACCTCAGTAGATGTCTTTGGAGCTAAACTAAGGACTGTGTTTTCATCTATAAGCCTAACCATGACCTGTGAAGGCCATTGGGTGTTTATAAGTAATTTTTAAGGGGTTTATCTTCAGAAAAGGGAGGTGAGCTCTCTGAACTTCTGTCTTGCAATTCTTTTCTCTTTAAGCAATACAGTAGGAGTGAATTGCTGTGGGGTTGGAATTGTTTCCAGCCATAAGAGCAAACAGTGCTCAGACAGTGCTGAAGGAGCACTTTCCATGATGGTGTTCCCATAAGGAAATTGCATTTAATTATTTTAAATTATTGAAGCAGGCCAAAGAGTTGTACCCAACCTCTCAAGTGACTTAGTACCCACTATTCTTCATGTAATTTGAGGAGCCAATGTCCATGTTGCTTAGGAAGGCAAGTAAGAACTCCTGTCTTTACATCCTTGCTTCTAACAGATGCTCATTTTTACCATTAGCATAGCTGAGCTTCTTTATAAAACCTCCCCAGCCTGCATCTTCTGTCTGACACTTTGTTGATAGTGTTGTTTATACGAAAAACCTGCAGCCCTTTTATTTTTAACTCCTGTGTTAATGATGGGGATGCTTAGGGAGAAATTCCCTCTTTGCTTTTTTGCCTTTGCTGTGAAAAAATAATAAATGCTTGTCAGCCTAACAAGATGTAAAGTGCCTCCCCTGCTCTCCAACATTTAATTCCTAAGGTGTCTTTGTAACTGCACTTCGTTTTGCTGAACAGAATTTCTCAAATATTTTCTATCACATCAACTTGTGATAAGTCTAGTCTGACCTTTTGGACTTATTTTTGGCTCAGGGCATTGTTTTTCAGTCACTGCCTGCTTCCTTTCTCTCCCAGCTAGGAGCTGAATAGACCTAGAGGATGCTGGTGGTGCTTTGAGGTGGGTACACCTGAACCTCTCACTGCAGTGAGCTAACAAAAGAAAATGAAAATGGCTCTTTGAATTCAAAAAGCTTTATTAGAATGTCAGCTAGAATACTTAATTACCTTAATTAGAATTCAAAGCTATGAAGAACATTCTTAAATATTTAAGCGCTCTCTGCCCTTGTCTGTTAAGTACAGATCTTTTCTTTTCTGCCCTTGTCCTGTGCAGATCTTTTCTTCCAATTCTTAAGTCAACCCAGCCATGTTTTTGGGGGTTATTGCAAGCTCTGAGCTGCCCCTCTCATCCACAGAGAGTTGTCCCCATGGCATATTCACTCCCTGCCTCTCTCAGCAAGTTTTAAACCTCTCTGACAAGTCTTTCATGGCCAAGTTTCTGCTCTTGGCCCTTTCTGCTGCCAGACCACCTTCTGCTCGTGGAGCTCTTTCCTGGGCAGGCTCAGGCACAGCCAACCCAGGAACCTTCATCCTCTGCTGACTGAGCCCTGCCCACCCCCATCTCTGTCTTCTTGACCATGGGACCTGAGAAACCACCTGGCACAGACCCACAGCAAAGGCTGGGGCAGATTTGGATGGGTCTTGCCTGGTGCTTGCCCAACCTTCCCTGCTTCTTGCTTGCAGCTGGAGAGCTCCTTCTGTCCTCGAGAGGAAGGCCTTCCATGGCAGATCTGTCCTCCAAGACTGTAAATACAGAGTGCACGAGCCCACTGAGCTCAGCAGAGATGAGATATTTATGTGTGAGAGAATTTTGCATAAGCAAAGTGAAAAACCCATCAGTCTTTGCATGTTTGGTGCCTGAGATTAAAAATTTTGGGCAGGTCTTCATAACTGTTATTGATATATTTCATACAGTGCAGTGTAGGGTTGGCACTGTACAAACAGCTCTTCCTGTGTCTGATTTCCATTTTTCTTTTAAATTACATTTCTTTAATCTTTAATTTCACTCAGTATTTGGGTTTTGGTGTGGTTTTTTTTTTTTTGCATACACAGATGTGGCATGATGCTTTTATCTCTTCTCAGAAGTACTGAACTAAGTTGGTTCTCTCTGAGTTTCTCTGTAGGATACCAAATATTTTCCTCTCTTCAGTATAGATGAACCTGTTGCTCTGGAATACATTTATCAATTCACATTGAAAAACTTTTTTTTGTTATTTTAATGGGAGTCTTTTCTGTAAAGATGTTGTTTAAAAGCTTGTATTTGAAATGAGATTTTTATTGTAACTGCTCCAAGAGGACCCTCATAGCCTTGACATCTGAAGTCTTCCAGGAAGAGCTAAGTGGGCTCTGTGTTTGAAGTGGCAGCACAATGCAAAGAGGTAGCAGGAGGGAAATATATTGCATTAATTTTAACAAACTTCAAGAAACTTATAATATCTATGAAAGTTCTTCACATCTTTTGTTCAGAGGTGTCAGATATAAAGAACGTTGAAATCAAGGACAAAGATGCCACAAAGGCTTGTGTAAGATGGAGGACCCAGACCTCTTTATGAGAGTGAGACAACTTCTCTTGGGCTTCTTTCAGAGACATAACAATAATAACAATAATAAAAAGCCACTCAGCGACATCTCTGAACACAAAGGCTGAACGAGTCTCTGTCCTGTGAGACTGAAATGATTATTTAATAGGTAATTAAACATAGTCAAGGACAGTTGTCATACGAGGTACAATCTGTGTTTGTGACTTTGGTTGCCAGCTCAGGTCATCACTTGTCCCTAGACAGGCAGGATCAGGCTGTGAGTGCCCATTGTATTTAGAGAGAAATTATTGACCTGCCTTGCCTGTGAGTTTGGGGTTTTTTAGCAATAGTTGATGTGGGTTTTATGAGTTGCAGAAACTTTCAAGAATACATCTATTATTTGGATGTAAAAATGAGAACAAATCAAGGGAACTTAGACATCTTCCTGTTCTCTGCTTCTAGCTTACTCATCTTAAAACTTAAGAGATGAGGAGCCTAAATATTGTCTAGAAAAATAAATTTCCAGAGTAGAGAGTGGATTTACAAAGACACTGACTTCCAAAGAGCATTTGCTGTCTTGTCTCTGCAAACTATTGAGAATTTAACTGATGCTATTTGCTTGGTGACTGTGCTACATATCACAGGTCTTTACAGTTTTTAAAATTATTTTTAATGCCATATGCAAATACTTTGGCTCAGTAAGTGTGTTAATATGAAGCACCCATGAAATGAAGCTTTTGTTCCCAAGCAAAGATCAGTTGAATTGAGACCGCTATGATAGACAAGAATTCATAATGCTTTGGCTTCCAATTCTTTGTTGAAATCTTCCTGGTTCCCAGAAGAATTTCTTTGTGTTTAGTTATGTTTGAATCAATTTGCCTGTATTGTGGTCCTTCAAAAAAACCCAAACCCCAAAGTCAAAACAAACAAACAAAAAAAAAAACCCACCCCCAAACCCAGCTTCTTTTGTAAAACAAATTTCTATCATCTACTGCTATTCTATCTGTTTGTCATCTACAGAAATTTTTACATAAGCATCTAGAACATTGATAAAATATTAAATAATATTGAGCCAAGAGTTATTCCCTGGGGAAATCTGCTGGGAAAAGCCCCACCAATTCCTGTCTCCCACTAATGTGATTACATGAAGTCGCCTTTTGATATCAGTGTTTACAATTTTAACATTAATGTCCAACAATATAGCTGTACCTGACACTTGGGATTTCTTTGTTTCAAGTTGCCTTCTTTATTATGCTGAATTCTTGAAGTTTATAAAGTTTTCATTGAATTTTGTACTCTCCATTATTACTTGTCTGTATTTTCAACCCGACTGAAACTCTTTGCTGTTTCCTGCTCTGCTTTTTAATCTTTTTTTTTCCCCTTTTTTTTGAAGTAGTTATACTTTAACTATATGTATTTTTCGCAGATCACAACTTTCTACGTGTCTGCTGGGTTTGGGGTTCTTTTGCTGTCAGGTGAAAGACCTTTATTTTTTCCCCAGAAACTCTGTATTTTGTTAGGTAGCTGCAGGCCATGTCCAGCACTGCTTGCTTGTGACAGATTAGCTTTCCTTTCTCTACATTATACAGTGATTTTTGTAGAATAGTTCACTCTGTCGTCTCACCACATCTGGTTGTGTGCTCAGATGTCAGTGTTTTACTGATCATAACCCTGAGTATTCAAAGACCTCAGAGTCTGGGTCGGAATATCTTGGTGGACTGAGGCATAGGATGGGCACTTGGCCATGAGGAGCTGAATTAAAACCTGATAATGATTTTGAGAGGGAAACAGCATTAAATAAATTTCCTGTGCACCTGGTGACTTTTCTGGCTGGTAGAGATATGTAGAGATATTACAGATGAGATATAAGAAAAAATTATCTATTTCTTTACCTATTCCAGGTGTAAATATTTTAAAGACAGCAGTCAGGTATATGGCTCAGCTAGCATTTATCTGGAACGAATATTTTGCATAATATTTATTTACACCCTCCTCCAGAGCTGGGAATCCAGCTGCACTTGCCATTGGAATGCACAGACAGTGTTAACAATACTTGTGCCAGGAAGATTTTCCTACCCTCCTCATATTGCCAAAGGATTTATTATCCTTTACAGCCAATACTTCATGGACTTGTGTTATGAATGTTTGTTGTTTAGAATTTGTCACTGAGGAAAGGCCAGTTCCAGACGTGGTGCTCTAGATTTGTGATGTCGTGCAAAGCCCAAGTTATTTTTCATAATTATTAATACTGCTATGGTGACAGTCCAAAGGTGAGTTGTATCTGCTCGTCTCCAAATGACCCTGTGAAGATGAGCAACATTTGTAATGATTTTGGTCAGTGGCTTCTTAGCTGCTCTAAGTAATTTCAGAGCCCAGCCAAGGGATTTACTTTTCCATAAACAGATCCCACCCGCAGAAACTGTCTGAGCTTGAGGGATCTGGAAGAACTGGCTGTTCCATCAGTGTGTCCAGAGCTTCCAGCACAGGAATCAGTACAGCTTGTCTGTGAACTGGGAAGACACCCTGGGTGGTGACATATAAAAAAGACACAGAGCATTCCCTTTCTTTCAGAACATCTCTCTCTCCTGCTGGCATTGGATGATGCATTTTAAAGAGGTTGTGTGATTTCGGTCAGAAGTTTTTCTGAAATAATTCTGTTGAATATATTTCACTGGATGAATTAAAACAAAACCCCAAAAAACAACCAGAAAAAGCAAACCAGATGCTTTTCTCTTTTTTTATATGAACTTTTAAAATTTCTTTTGTTCAGAGTTACTGAAGGCTTTGGATTTGCTTTTTTTGGGTGAGGGAGGGGGCAGGGGACATGGGCACAGACACAAGAACGGAGGATTTTAATTTTTAACACTAACCTTAAATATTACCAAGCTCAATCAAACCTTCTCAATGGGGATTGCAGAATTTAAATAGGGTTTTTAGACCTGCAGCTGAGCAGGCTTCACCTTTGCTGATGGGAACAGCTGTGGTTTGCTCCTGCTCCTAAATGATCTCCGAAAAGTAAATATTTCCATGGGGCAGTCCAAACAAAGGGGTTTTGAGGGGGGAACAGAAATTGTTTAGATGCTGTTTTAGGAAGGCTGGGTGATGATTTAGCTACTGGGATACAAAACCTTTAGGAACTGACAGCACCCAACTCTGGGGAACCAACTGTGCTGGCCTGACTGGACCTCTGCACACACATCACCTGCTCACTGTTGCACTCCTCTGGGAGTACCTGATAGCACCATTCCCAGAGGTCCTGAAGGTTGGAGCAGATGGAGAATCTGTGGCATTTGTGGCTTAAGAGGAAAAGCAGGTGTTGCTGCAGGTCTTGCAGTGGGAAACATACCTGGGGTACTTCGAGTATCCCAGGGACATCCTGTGTGAATTAATGGGAGATTGAAGGAATACCATGTGGGTGAGGAAGAATTGGCTGCTTTGGAGGTTACAAAAAAATTAAAGCTTCATCCTATCCCAAGCTCCTGGAATTTGCTGTCTTGCAGGAGAAAGTCCTGGGAAGAATATGCCTGAATACTGCCAAGGTAGGGGAAGCCACCTGGGCAGTTTCTTCAGGATCCATCCCTGGGGACAAGCCACATAGTCAGGGCAGCAATGTGAGTCCTCTCCTGTGCCAGCAGAATGATGGAGGAGGAGGAAAAAGATTCCTCTCGCTTTCCAGTGGGGAGGAGTAGGAGTATTTGCAGTGCGTGTGCTTAGGCACACAGCAAACCTGGAGTGGCTCAGTGGAACTGTGCTGGGAGCCACAAACTGCTCCCAAGGCTGGCTGCTTTGGGAAAACATCTTCCCAGCAAGCACAACCACCCAACACTCCATCAGGAGCTTGAGGAAAGCTGGAGGACATGCAGCATTCAAACCACCTGCCCAGCAAAGGGGGAAGGGGAATCTTGCACCAGATGTGATGGACAGCCCAGGGAAGGGAGTAGCTGTGATGGCCCTGACCCATTTGGGGTTTTTTTCACACCTTTGAGAGGATTTTCCTTTGAAGACATTCACCCTAATATTTATATTTTCTGTCATCTCATCTCATGTTTCTGCTTATGATTATTCACAGCAGCTCAAGGGTGACCCCTGGGTCCGTGGTCACTTCCCTCAGGAGATGTTCCTGCTCTTGGAGGCAGTTTTATAGTTCTTGGGGAGCTCAGCTCTCTCCTCTAGAGCAGCCCACTGGGGCACCAGGTGCTTTCTGCTCCTGCTCTGTCAGCAGGGATTTGAGGAGATGGGTTTTTTCCCTGGTGAAATAGATCGACTACGTTTGACATTTAAATTGTCATGCAGAATTAACCTGCCACTGAGATAACAGGAGGAGGACAGAGCAGGTTTCTCTTCCAGCTATTCCCCCTCCCCGGATTTTCCTCCAGAGACTTCAGTTTCTCCTCTGTATCCTTCTCCCTGTCCAGCCTTGCATCAAGCCAGACCAAAAGAGCAGCAATTCCTATATGAACATTCAATTAGTCCCATATTTAAATCTTGTCACTGTGACCTAGTGAATTATGCAAGGGGCTGGATACCAGAAATCAATTGAGCTCTAATTCCCAGCCCTGGCACCAGATCTCTCAGCATATTGCTATAGGCAAGTTATTTCAGCACATTTTCTCTCTCCATTTCTTCCCTATAAATTGCACATGTTAACATTAGGTGATGCAGCAGCATCACAGATGTACTGAGATATTTGGGTAGAGGAATTACAGCAGCACATCCCACTCTTACATTGTGTGCCCAGGTCTTTGCATCAGATGTTTATTTAAAAATGCATCCACAGCAAAACATGTGCCAAACAAAGGATGATTCAGGCTTTGTCTAACTTCTATTAAAGATACAAGGTCTGGGGAAAATCTTTCCAATTCTTATATGAAAGACAGTTTAAGATGAAGAGGAGGTTACAAGAGAGTAAAATACTCAGTATTTTCTATCCCAAAATGCTAAGTTATCACTTACATGCAGTCCAGCACGATGGCAATTCAGAACCATGGGGGTCCTTATCTCCCATGGCTCATGCAGAAATTATTGCATGTGTTGTTATCAAGAACAGACTGAATCCAGTGGGAGAGGCTGCATCAGTGAGAAGGGTGCCATCACATGCAGGGCCTTAGGGTTTTTTTGAAGTTTTTTTCCACCTTGATGAAATGTTTTTAAGACTGGCTGTGTAAAAAGCCAGTGCCAAGTCTACCCTGCTCTTCATGAAGAATTTGTAATGCAAAGGAAATATGATCGAGAAAAGGAAGTATTATAGCAGTTTACAAGCCTTTCATGTTGGTTTCTTAGAAACATTAGGTGAGTACTTTGTCTCCTATTTGCTCTCTGTTGCTCTCAACCTGGTTCTTCCCATCACACTGCACTCACAAGTTAATTGCTGCACTTTGCAGTTGTTATCTGCTAATGGAGGGACACAAGTGACTTGTGTTAGGCAGAAGCCTAAATGTTATTTATATAAAAAACGACTGGAAAATATCTACTTGTGATCAGTGTTTCCTGAATGGTTTAAAATGTCATCTGAGACAAAATTCTGTTCAGCTGTTCTCCAGTGTGGTATTTTCATGGCGCAGAATGTGTGAGGCGTGGGAGAGCCAAAATGTGAACTCATGGAAGGCAAAGACTTTAAGCTGCTTAGGTGGCTGCATGAAATATCTTGAAAAAAGCACAGGGCAAGGAGGGAGGAATAAATTATATGGTTTAACTGGCCTTAATTTCAATTAAAGATGGTAGCAGTGAAATTGGAAATGTATTTAGCCTGATAACTTCCCTCTAATGAAGCATCCTTTTGGTGTGGCTTCCAGGGATCCAAGTTCACTGTCCACATTGCTGAAACCTCTTTGTGTCACACAGACCTTATCTGAAATCAGTAGTTTATTTGTGGCTTCAACAACTTTTGGCCACTTTTTGCCATCTTAATGCTACCTTGTCAAAGTCAAGCTGTTTGCACATCCTTTCCCTCCAGCCCTTGGAGGAAAGTTTCACATGAATGTGAAATCCTTTGCTGTGAGGTGATTCATTGGGTAGGATATGTAATGCTCTCCTTGGTCTCTGAATGTTTCAGCCAACTGATAAATAATCAAGAACCTTGAATATTCCTTTCTGTCTGTCTGTCTCCTCAGAGTGCTTTGTTTGACTCGCAGTAATTTATGGTGAGTGCATGAAAGCCAATCACTGTAATGTCACAGACATGAATTACCACAGTACATTCTGTCACTTGGGGGCTTTTTCCAAAGCCAGGCAACAGACTTGTCCCAGGGCAGGATGTGTTTGGGCTTGTTGCTGTTGTTGTCATTTTGCTCCTCGGCATTTTTAAGTGTCCTAATTAAATAGTGAGACTGGAAAAAAAAAAAAATCAAAGTTTTACACATTCTTCCAAAATCCAAGTGCCATTCCCAATGAGGGCTTTTTGGGTTATTGTTGGGTGGCTATAGCCCCTTTTTTCTTTTTCCCAACCTTATAATCTTATGTCCAAACTTTTTGACCTTGATACCTTTGTTATTGTTTTCTGATTGCCCAGGTGAATGCAGTGAATGTCTGTGGAGCCAGGTCCTTGAAGAAGAGCTCTGTAAATTGGGATTTTCTCCTGGAAGGTCAGTCACAGAGTCTCAGCCTAGGTTGGCCTCCCCTCCTTTTGCCTCCTGGCAGTGCTTGCATGTCAAATGATTGCACTCTCCAACCGTGAACTCCAAGGCCTGTGCTCCCACTGCTGCTTGGCAGGAAGAAGTGATCTTCTGCATGGAATCAAAGAGCCTCCTCTCTTCCTCTGATTTAAAAAATCATTTTAAAAAGGCTTTTCCACCCCACATCTTCTGAAGTTAGTGCTGCGCCCTGTAAGGCTGGCAGACTCTGAAAACAATTAGAAAGAGACCCTTGAAGGCAGGATCTCGACAATCTTGCAAGAGACATAATTTTAATCTCATAGAATGTCTTGGCACACTGGGTGAAAACAGGCTTTGTCCCTGGGATGAGAAATGATTAAAGCCAAATTCTGTCTTGCAGTGATTATGGAACAGGCTAAAGTACAACATGAGGCATGGCTAAATTGGTTGTCTTAATCCATGGTCTATTAGACTCTAAAATATCTCTCTGAATGGGGAGAGATCATCTGTTTGGGTGTCATCTGCATGCATGTCCTGACCATTCTGACCTGACTTATATCCCCAGGAGCCTCTTCTTCCTCTGGCTTGACTTCAGCCCACTGCCCTTCCTGGCATCTGTGGCTGTCCAGCACCTGCTCCTGCCTCCTTCCCCACACAAACACAAAATCTTCACTGCCCACTTGCTTCTCTCATGCAGCCTCTCCCTCTGCAGGCAGATGGCTTTGGGCAGGACATGCCACCCTCCTGTCTCCCCACGGGATGCTGCTTTATACTCTGGCTACACACCTACACGCTGCTGCCTCTTTTGGCAGCCTTTCAAAATGCTCTTCAAGGACAAAACCCCCAAAATACAAGAGATAATCCTAAAAAGGAAAGTCCCTCTTCCTCTCATTTAATCTCATCCTAATACATCAGAGTGAATACAAGCCATTGTACAGTAATTTTAACTTCTGTTTAATCTCTGCCAAGCCTCAGTGGTTTGAGCTGGCCAGCCCCCAGAGATGGGCTGCTGGGACCCCACCAGTCCTGTGAAGAGCAGGAGGTTTCACACAGGGATCACACTTTGTTTCTGAGGCAGCAGCAAAGCATGTTGCTCCTGGTTTTCATCAGAATCATTAGCCAAAACGATGGAATTTTGCAAAGCTGACTGAGGAGAGAAAGCCCAGGAGATTGTTGGCACAGTATGAATTTCATATTAAGAGTACAGGGTCAGTTCCTCGGTGCCCAAGCAGAACCAAAGACAAGAAATGTTCCTGATTAAAACTCCAGACCTCTCTTGTCAGCACTGCAACCCCAAGCCCATCACATTAGGGTCTCTTCCACACCTGAGAGTTGAGTGATGAAGGATTTGGGCTCCTTTAGCTGCCAGGCTCAGGTTTTATCCACCTTGTCCAGCAAAAATACTTCCCAGACACCCAGAAAACACCTTCATCTGCTGTTCTTCAACCTCGAGAAGACCCAAACATGCTTTGATTTCAGGTGAGGATGTGCCTTTGTGTTGGCTGCAGGTTTGTTTGGACCTCAGTAATGAGTGGATGCAAATCTGGGCACTGAGGGCATTTAATGTGCTTTATGAAACCATGAATCACTTAAAAATGGGAACAAGGGAGCTGTTTTCCTAGCAGAGGGCTCGACTGGCCCTTCTAGGTGGTAGTCTGTGCTTGCAGTCTGTTGTTCAGCCCAAAGCCATCTCTGTTGCACAGCTTGCTCTGTAGAAGTGGAGGTGAAATAAGGAGCAGAGGTGTCAGCAGCCATTTGATCTGATGCAAGCCTATGTCCAAATCTTGCATGTGTGGGTTCTTCTTTTTTTGTTATTGGAGTTTTTGTTTGGTTTTCATATTTGTTGTTTCTTTTTGTTTGTTTGTTTGTTTTTTGGTGGGTTTTTTTGGTTTTTTTTGGGGGGGGGTTTGTTGGGTGTTTTTATTTTGTTTTGGTTTTTTTTTTTTGTTTTTTTCTTTTTAAGATAAATTCACACACAAATCTTGATCACTGAGATCTGTAGCAGTAACTACACGTGGACAAACACAATCTGGAACTTTGTGTTGTGGCTGCACCAGTTTAATGTGGTCTGGTACCCTGATTAAGGAGCTGTGCTGTTTAAAAGTCACTTGGCAATCAGTGGGTTAGCTTTCATCATCTTTGTGCCCGACAAGGGTGTGAGAGAGGAGGAGATGAGGCACTGAGATAAGGAGAAGCTTTTAATTCATTTCCTAGGTGACCTAAATTCAGCCCCTGTGGCCATCATGTCAATCCCACAGTGTTGTCTGCCAGATTACTGATGTAAGTAATGGTGACACGTGTATTTATCAAATGTCCTTCTCTGTGGCTTCAGGAAGGACATCTCAGGGGGAAAAAAATGTTGCTTGGAGATTTAATGATACTTGTCATCAGTTCTGTTTTCCATGAACTCTGGTTTATCCGAGCACTGAGAGAGCATCTGACAGCATGTGCCACAAAAATGTATTTTTCCTGTGAGGGTGGCTTATGTTGTGGGAGATCAGACATCTCTTCTGCTGCTGAGGCAGCAAACGTGCAGAATTGGTACATGACTTACTGAAAATAATGCAGAATGCAGATGTGGTGCCTGTACAGAGATTGGAAATCCCAAGCCTTTGTGCAGGGTCAGAGCTTTTATCAGGGCTGCACAATCATGCAATCTCTCTCTCTCTCTCTCTCTCTCTCTCTCTCTCCCCAGCTTTAGATTTCCTCCTGTGCTGCAGCAGTTTTGGGAGGGGAGGTGATGTGTCCCATCTCCTGCTCTGAAAGAGGTGTCTGAGCTCCTGGGTCATGAGAGAAAATCTGTGCAAAGCATCCTCCCCTGTGCTTCATAGCCAAGGAAAAGCTGAGACTGCTCAGGGAACTTAAGCACAGAAAGACCTAATTTGCAGATCCCAACAGGCATGTACATGACATAGATGCAAACCTGCACAGTCCTGCTGAGATGACAACATTTCTGAGTGCAGCAGCAAAACTCCAGATAGCTGGGTAATTACAGTGGCAAAAATTATGTGTTTATGGCCCTTTAGGAGCCTCAGGTGATAAATGTTCTGTGGATTGCACTCCCACATTTGAGTGCCCACACTCTGTCCTGGTATCCTGTGGTTCCTCCTGCCATCAGTGACACTTTGGGCATGGTGTGTGCAGGCTGCTCTAGCTCTGAATTAACTTCTCCAAAGTAATCCCAGTTTTCCTGCCTCCTTTCCACAGGTCAGCCCAAGCTCAGCAGTGACTCAGCAGCACACCTGCCCTTGCACACGTGCCTGAACATCTCCTGCTGCGTGTTTCATCTCCAGCACTGCTACTTCCTAAAGTTAGAAGCAAATAAAAGTCATACTTCATGAAAAATAAATCTTTATAATTTAGGTCTCCAGCACCACCTGGTCTCCCATCCTCTCCCCTAACCTCTTCCTGGATAACATTTCCTGTGCTGATTGTGTTAGTGTAGCATGGAGTGAAGTACAGTCAAAGGCTAATCTTTTTGTGATTGAATATTAGATTCCTCATTTCAAGAGGCTCTTACAAACAGCTTTTTGTCAGACTGATGGAAGATGGCAAGGATGGAAGAGAACTTGAGGGAAAAGTACATGTCTCTTCCCAAGGGTTTTATTCTCTTTTCCTTCATAGCTTTTACATTATGGCAAATAGTATAATTTAGAGTTGTAATTTCAAAAAAGATGTTCATTACTGAGAAGGCAGCTTGATGAAATCTTCCTCAGAAGACACTTAATTGACAGTGTTTAGGACTGACAACACACCTGAGATGGATTACCAGCAATTCATCCTTGAAGCAGAAGGAAAGGAAGAGAAGGACAAAATGGACAGAAAGAAAAATCTTGGAGCTGCAGGAGATAAAATGGAGTAAATATGCAACTGAATAATACTGATACTGTGCTTCCTGAGCCCTCTTTAGAAGAGTATAAAATTGCATATTAAAATCCATTAATTGCTATTTTTTGCAGGATGAAGATCCAGGACAAACACTGCTGCTCCTCAGGCAGAGCCAGTCCTTTACCCCTTATGCAGAAGGTGGGACCTCTCCTAGGGACTGGTCCTTCCAGGACTTTCCATTCCTATCTTAAAACAACCCTCTGCTCTTTCTTCTTTTAATCACTTCTAATAGCTCTGCGAATTGCTCTCCTCTTCTTACTCCCAAAATAAAATATTTGCATGCAGGTTAGAAAGGGTGATGTCCAGAATGGGCCTGGCAGTTAAAGCAAAATATACACATGATGCAAGTAAAATATAATATAACAACACACAATACCTGTCTCCAACCACCAGCCAATTCTGGAGGGTCTGACTTTGATTATGTCTCTCCTTGCACTTTATATTTACATGTTTGCTGCTGCTCAGCCTCAACAGTTGTACTTTCTATGTTGGGTAAAGGCAGGAAAAGATACACTCTGAAGTCTGGTTATTTTTGTTTATCGCGGGAGGGAGGATTAAAGATAAAGTTTCAGAACTACCCTCTCCCAGAAAAGTGACTTGGTTTTGCTTGTGCTGCTGTCTAGAAAATAATGTGGGATTTGGGATGTTCATGGGAATACTGGGCCAAACAGTCAGCATAGCAAAGGGTCTCTGCTTTGTCACCTCGGAGTTGAAGCTCTTGCTGTGAATTTGGCAGGTGAAGGGGGGAGGGACCAAAAAGTCTTCCTCTGCTGTTTGTGTGCCAATTGTGTTTGTGTTTAACACAGGTTTTAACACTGATACCCAGGAAGAAAGGAGGATTCTGTCCAAAGACCCTGAGGAGGAGATGGAGCTGCTTCCCTGCAAGCCTGGGTGAGGAGCTCCCAGGAGAGGTGAGCTGGCAGATGTGTCCCTGTGTGCAGCATCCTCTGGGAGCTTGCACTGACCTGACTTTGTGCTCTGGGAGTGTTTTCTTGTGGGGGTGCCCTGATCTCTCCTTGTCAGCTGGAGGCAAGGCAGCTTCTGGATTCACTCCCTGCAGTACAAAAGTCTCAAAACAAAACACTATGTCACCTAATTGCGAGAGCTGAAATTATTTATGGACCTGGCCTTTGGAGTCAGAGTCTCAAACTTCTTTAATTACCTTTGGGGATCTGTGCACAGGATACCATGGTGATGAGAATAATATTTGGAATTCAAGTCCTGTCTAGTGTGCTTTAGCAGCTGGAATGGGCAAGCAGCTGATTATGACCATAACAGAAATAATGCCAGAAACCTACATGCCCAGAGTTTGGAGTGTTGGCTTTTTAATCAGATGCATAAAACTCTGGTTATCTTTCTTAAGCCCTTCTGGAAACAAAATTTGGAAGGAAAGCCCCTGTTCAATATTCAATGTCCTTGTGCAGTGTGAATCTTTACCTATAAAACTCCTCACCAAAGGAGGAAAGACTAGAATGTAAATTGTTGTCTTGATACTGCTATCTGGAGCATTAATATACATCCACTAAAACCCAAAAACTGAGCATGCAAATTATTCCCATGACAGGTCCATACCAACATTGCTGAAATTAGTCTGAATCTATCATTGCTCGATTCAAACTTTATAAAATCTCTGGGGACCACTTAAATATTTAAGGTGATTTGTTTCTCCAGGGAAGCCATCCAGACTCATTAGCAGACCATGGCAATTGTCAGAACTGATGATATCTGGAGGCAACTGCTGTTTTCCAACTCACCTCTAAGGATCCACTGAGGCACAGCTACACAGGACTCTCCATGGGATGACGTAAGACTTGGAACCACAGACAGCCCACATTCAGCCAGATCATAGCACAAATCTATCAGCCTCAGCCACGTGGGATTCATCTGAGCAAACAAACTGGTTGTCTAGTCTTGCTTTGGCACCACGGGGAAATTGGCACATTTAAGGCATGATTCATCTTGCCCTAAAGCTGATATCTAAAATAAGTCAGCTGAGCATGCTGTAAAAGTGCCTGTTTCCCTTCATGGCTACAAAGGATGGGAGGCTCAGTGAGGCACAGATGTCTCCAGTGTGGATGTTTTGAATTAGGCAAGATGAATGCTGTCTATGCTATATTTTTTAAAAATGCCTTTTGTGAGGGATGCTCAGGTCTGAAATTGGAAGTACAAGTTCAATTATAAAGTACAGAGTCCTCAAGGGCCCTTGAAGAAATGCATTTGCTCCGAGTTCAACCCTGACCCAAAGCCCTGATGCATCTTTTCCCAGAATTTAGTGACTATAACTTGACAGACACTTCACTGTTTAATCCTCTCTATCACTTTTATTTAGCAACTGAATTCAAAGATTTAATGGATATTTTTAGAGTTTACTCACATTAAAATTGTTTGGACCAGGTAGCATAGACATTTCCCCCTTCTTCCACAAAGAGCTCTAGGATTTGTAACAATGAAAACATGACTTTGCCCCAAATGGCTGTTTTCTTAATTTCCCCCCTCTCCTTTGTCTTGTGTCATCCATAACATTTTGATTGTGCCACAGCTCAGAGGAGAAGTGGTTTTTTGAGTAGTTTGGAACATCTTGAGCTTTGATTTCTAATCAATTTGCACTAACAGCTATGGAAACCAGTATAACAAGCCAGGCCTTTTCTGTCTCTTTCTCTTTCTTACATTCGGAAAAATAAATCTGAGCAGCGACGTGAGTCTTGTATAATTACTCTTCCATTTGTATTTCTAGACTTGTCAATCTGGCAAGCGCCATAGAGAGGGATTAAAAGCTTTCTCCTTCTCTCTCAATCAGAGATTTCGTTTGCTTCCGTGTTTTACAGTAAATATAATCAGTTCAGCAGGAGATGGTTTTGTTCTCTGCAGTGATGTCTTCCTAGTCTAGGGAGTTCTTATTAGCAGCCTGGATGTGAAGTCAAGTGACAGGAGCCCCCCACACTGAGTGCCACTGCAGCTGCAGGCAGAGTCATTGGGGCTGCAGTCCCTGTGGGGCACCTGCAAATGTGTTTTCCCAGCAGGAAACCCAAAGATCTCCACTCCTCCATTTCTGGTTGGGGTTTAGGGGCTCCAAACGAGAGCTGGAGTCAGACTCAGCTGTGGCATTCACACTCTCTCTCTCTCAGGATTTACCTGGAGAAACACAAAGAGAANTGGGTTCGCCGATTTTTCCAATACTCAACCACCTTCCAAGTGATGCCATAAATCAGTTGCCAAAAACAGACTGTGCAGAATGACCTTAACTCCTATTTAGTCCCAAACATGGGGTCTCTGGGAAGCTCCACCAACCAGCCACAGTCCACAGCCAGGGACACAGGGAGTTTTGCTCTTTTGCCCTGGAACTGGCCCCAGTTTGGTGGGAAGGGGAGGTGCTGGATCATGGCAAGGCTTGGATGTGGGATGGAGGGGCTTGGACTGAGGGCCATCAGTGTGGATTGCAAATTATTTACCTTACTGTAGAGGAGAGAAATAAAGGAATTTTTGAGTAGTGAAGAATTGGACAGTGGGCATTTAGATATCTCTAGATTAAGACAACAGCAGAGCAGAGAGTTTAAATATTGCTTTCTGTGCATTTAAACACCTGAATTCCACTGGCACCTCATTTAATTTGTCTTTGTCCTTTTTTTCACCCTGACTTGCAGGCTCTGTGCCTTGATTTCCAACACATAAACACAACACAAAATACAATAAAAAGAAATTGGAAACACTTTGGTTAAGCCTTGATGACAGCTGGTATGTAAATGCAAAGACTTCAGACCGTCTCTCAGTACAGAGCAACCCTTAGCACTTAGTTGTTTATAACTTTTGCATGGTCAGACCCATAGATACACCAGTGCTTCAGTGCTTTCACTGACTGCTTCATTTCTCAGCATCTGAATTCGAGAGCAATGTCTGGTTTCATGCAGTGCAAGTCCTTTGCCAATCCTTCATTAAGCAAAAAACAAACCTACCCTAAGCCCCAAGGATTTGTTTTTTCCCCCCTATATCATTTCCAACAAGTTTGATCCCTTTATGAGGACAGAATGGTATATTTTTTACTTAATGACTTTGCAAAAGTCAACCTAAGAGTTGATGTTTCTATTCTTTCCTGTTTTCGCCACTAATAAATATTCTGTGGTGGGGCCTGAGCTGACAGTTGTGATGAAGAGATGGGGTGGCACAAAAATACTTGATCCTCTGTGGCTGTGCTGACAGCTGGTGTGGACTGGCACGGCTCCAGTGGAGATCTGGCCCCTGGTCCTGGATTCATACAGGGAATCCATCTGCAAAGGCAGGAGCCATTTTACGGACTGCATTTCCCCTTCAGCCTGACAGGTTTTAATAGCTGATATCAGGGTGCTGTTGCACCATAAAAGGTATTGTAGAAACTCATCATTAAGAGCAACCTCGCTTCGTAAAGCTCTTAATTTAAGCAAAGAACAAATGGACACCAGAGGACGCAAGGGAAAAGCAGCCTGGTTTTCCAGGTGAGGCTCCCAGCGTTGAGCCATCCGAAGGAGAATGGGCGAAGCGAGGAGCTCGGGAGCGCTCCTCTCCCAGCAAGCGAGGAGAGGAGCTGCTGCAGCCGGGCAGGGAGCATCGCACCCCGCCCAGCGAGGCCGCAAGCTGCTGCACAGCCGNGCCGCCGGCAGCGCTTCTGAGGCTCGCAGATAAAGAGGCTGTGCCGGGACCGCTTTGCACACAGCAATTAACAGGGAGAGACGGCACCGAGCAAATATTCCAATTGCAGATCCAGGAGGTGCCAATATGTTTTGCCGTTCCGCGATTGTGTTCTGGAGGCGGCAGCGGGGCTGCTGCGCTGAAGGGTCTGTTCATTTGGCATTTCTGCTATAAACCTAATTTTTGAAAGGGGTTATAATTCGGCCGTTTTTAATTAACGAGGGGATTAAAGTTGGCACATGGGCACTGAAGGGCTGTTTGTTGCTGGTTTCATTTATTTTTTTTTAATCCAATCTGTTAGGCCCATCTCAAATAATATTCTTTGTTTCCACTTGCCGGGATTGACTTTAAAGACCTTTAAAGATCTCTGTGCATGTGTGTGTGTTTATATCTATGTGTAAGAGAAAAGAGTTTTATCAAGGTGAAGAACCACATCAGAGTAGGTGAGCAGGTTGCTGAAAGATCCCACATTCCCAAAGCTACCATAACTCATAGCAGCTCTGGGCCGGAACAGGGAATGCAGAAGCAGTTGCAAATTTTTTTGCTGAATTTTGCAGAATGTTGTCCACCTGGGACATGCAAAAACTTTTTCCCAAACTTAGGCATCATTTTTATGCACTATACTTTGATAAATAGATATTAGTATTGCACAGCTTCAAAAAGAACCAGGCAGCTGCTGGTGAGTCACTGTTAGAATACATAAACCCATGTAAATACAATGGTACTGTAAGTAGTGTAAATAAACTATATTATTCTAAATCCCAAAAGTTATAGAGCCATAAACCTCTCAACATGAGAAAAATTTATTCCAGTTCTCTATTATCCCAGTCACTGGAAAGTTTTTCCCTCATGTTTAAACTGAATCTTCCTCTTCTTAACTTAATCCTATTAATTGTCCTATATGCCCCAGACCTGGAAGACAGACTGCCCCTTACCTTTTCAGCACACTTTTCATGTGCCAGCAGGCCATTGCCTCTTGGCAGTTCTTGCTTCTTTGGGTTTTCCAGCTTTCCCAACACAGCCTCTGAAAATTTGTCTATCCTTTAAAAAAAAGGGGTGTCTCACCTCTTTCCAGCTGGTCCAGCCTTCCTGGGAGTGATGAAGATTTTGGGTGAAGTTTCAGCAGGGTCCTTGCTGCTGTCCCTTCTAGCTCAGCAATATTGCACCTCTCAGTCCCTCTGCTCTTTCAGGGATGTTTTCTCAAGCATCATCCACACATGACCACAATACATGGAGTGTGCAACTGGACCTGTCAGGAGCAATGGCAGGATCTCTGCTTTTGTAAAACTGCTTCATACCATCACCCAGTGGGAAGGGTCTGCAGCTGGCTGCATTGGAACTCTCGAGCTGGTGACTGGTGGGTTCTTTGTTGCTCACAAGAGCAGAGCTGTGTGGTGAGTAGAGGGATAAGAGTGAAGTGTAAATCCCTCAGTATCTACACTGCTCTAGCAAAATCCCTGCTGGCCATGTGAACCACTTGCATAGTTGACAGACCTTGTTCTTCACGACAGAGACACCCTCTGCTCTCACCAAAAGTCACATCCCAGATGAGCAAGTCTGCAGGTTTGGCCCAGCTTTGGCCACAGTCTCTGGGCAGCTCCAGGAGTCTCTGAGCTGGTTTGGTAATCACCATGAGCTGCTTCCCTCTGTCTGTGATGCCTGTCAGTTTGTTGGCCAGTGGCCATCCCAGCTGATGTCCATTTTCACCCTGTGGCTGCTCTCCCATCTTTGTAGACAGACAAAATGGAAATTCTCCATACAAAGCAGATGGGTAACAAAGGATGGGTGGTCCTTTTAGTTCTAGAACTCAGGTGGGTTTTAGCCTGAAGTGACACCTACATTAGGTTTCTCTGTAGATGCTGAAGTCTTTAGCTCCCATTATTTTCAGTGGAGATGAAGCTGATCTAGAGAGCAGCACTGTCAGGGCAGAGCAGACAGTCAGAGCTTCATTTGTTTGACCCAATGCAGGTGTCAGTCCAGAAAAGATGAATTCTTGTTTAGGTCTCATGTCATACCTGCCAGCCCCATGCCCTAAGCTTAACTTCCAGTGGAGCTGACTTGCCTTGTGGGCTCTGTTGGGAACCCAGGCACCAAAATCCCACAGTGTTATTTAAATCTGGTGCCTCAGAGCTGAGGTCTGGCATTGACACACCACCTCATTTGTTTTTCAAATAAAACACTCCCAATGGATGGGGTTTGGAGGATGCTTTGATTAAATCTGCAGAGAACATATTTTAGGTACAGCATAGATGCTACATAGATTTCCAGTGATTTTTTAAACTCTGCTCTCCCTCTACCTTGATATGCAACCAGGTGCATTTCCAGACTCAGTTTTTGGACAGAAGAACAAGCCAGAAGCCATAGAAGTTGTTGAAGAAATCCATGTGCTTTGCTCAAGTCCCTGCACCATCCATGGCCACACTTGCGGGCAGTGCTGAGGGCTCAGTTGAAATGATCATTCCCAAAGTGAGAAAGGGGTTCTGTGTGAGCAGTGACCTCACCTCAGTGATTACTTCTGGCAAAACTCCCCCTGAGCTGATTTCACTCCATTCAGAGGTGACACAACACCCAGAAGTCCAGAGCACTGTTCAAGAAATGTTGCTGCCTTCTGCTCTCTGGATGGGAAAGTTCCTTGCAAAGCTTTGGTTCCTCTCTCCAGTTCTTCTCTCCTTGTGGCATCTGGGTGGGAGGGGAAGGGCAAGAGCAGGGTGTTCCTTTCCTGTGAGGGCTATTTCTGATTTGGGGATTTGAGGAAGGGTATTTTTGCAGGAAGTGTGGCAGTTTGCATGCCTGGGGCTTGTTTGTCTCCTGTGGATGCTCTGCCCCCGAGCGAAGAGGCCGCAGTGTGAAGGGGTGCAGCAATCACTGCTCCCCAGTGTGATGGGTTTGGCACCCAGGGTAGTGCTGCTCCTGGGGTGTGTGTGTTTGTCAGCTGAAATTTGTCTGCAATTTCCTTGATGGGAGTGTTGAGTGACATGCATTCCCTCGGGAGATATTTCCATGTTTTTATTACTCTTCAGGCTCCTGTGACATTTCCCAAGTCCACTTGTTGGAGCCTCAGGTTCGATCATCTGCTCAAGGTGCCAGCAGGGATAATTTGGCCCTTCAGCAGCAATTATCTTGGCTTCTGCAGCTCGTGGTATGCACAGTTTGGGAGTGGGTTTCTCATGTAAAACCTCAAAACCCACAGTGGAAACCTCTGTCACTGGGTGCTCAGTGATACAAGGTCCAGAATAATTTTTCACTCTCATGAATTTCAACAATGGCTTGAAAATGAATATTAAAAAGAAAACTAAAACTGCTTTTGCTTTCTTTTTAGGTAGAGGTACATACAAGACTGAAATTTTCAAGCTTTCAGTGACACACAAAGTACAAATACAATTTTAGGAATGCTGGCCAGTGGGAAAAGCACCACTTACTGTGAGTTTCTTGGTAAAATCATGACAGTTCAACACCAGGCAGCAAACAAAAGCTATATAAAACAAAACTGTTTTTCTGAGTGTGTTATCACTGCTTGCACTCCTCTGGCCTGAATATTGACATTAGATCAATTAATTAATATTGATTTTTAAATAATTTATTGATTTGATTAATTAATTAATATTGATTTTAAAAATCTGTGGTTGGCTGTGAAAGTTTATTTGTCCCTGGACTTCAGACATCTCTGATGACCCTGGTTGAGAGTGAGGGGTTGTTGATGGATAGATCATGGTGTTGTTCCATCTTTATCACAGTGAAAGGAGACAATGTCGTAGTTTAACCCCAGCTGGCAGCTAAGAACCTCACAGCTATTCATTCACTCCCACTCTCTGCCCCAATGGGGAGGAAAATTGGAAAAAAAGTTAAAATCACTGATTGTGGTAAGAGATTAATAATTGACACAAAGTAAAATATAACAATAATGTTTATAATAACAATGATTAATAATAGTGATGGAAAGGAGAGAGAGAGAGAGGAATAAAAGAGTAAAAAAGAAAAGTGATGCAGAACATAATTGCTCACCACTCCTTGGCTGATGTCCAGCCTGTCCCCAAACAGCAATCAGAGCCCCTGGCCAACTCTCCCCCAGTTTATGTACTGAGCATGATGTCCTGTGCTGTGGAATATCCCTTTGGCCAGCCTGGGGCAGCTCTCCTGGCCGTGCACCTCCTCCCTGGCAGAGCCTGGGGAACTGAAAAGTCTGACTTAGATAAACTCTACTTAGCAACAACTGAAATGTCAGTGTGTTACCAACATTATTCTCATCCTAAATCCCAAACACAGCACTGTACCAGCTAGGAGGAAGAAAATTAACTCTATCCCAGCTGAAACCAGGAGAAGCCACCTTTTTTTTTTTTTTTTTTTTTTTTTTTTTTTTTTTTTGTTTGTTTTGNTTTTTTGGTTTGTTTTTGGGATTTTTATTTTTTTTCAGTCTGAAAGTGCATCTACTCCAATGGTTTGATTTTCAGGTTGCCCTGGGCCATCTGTGCTGTGCCCACAGGTGCAGGCTGATTTGTGTAGGTTCATTCCCAGCTTGTTCTCCCCAACATGCAGCTCTGAGAGTAGTTTGCTCCAGGAACCTCTTCACACTTCTTCTTTTGACTCCACCAAGATTGGTCCTCTCTGTCCTTGCATCCCTCTATAATGGACCCTGAGGAAGATTTTGAATATTTTCAGTAAATTGGGGTGGGATTGAATGAATTTCTTTCTATTTCTGGCCAGAGGAAGAAAGACTGATACAGGTACCTGGGATGTGCCACCAACCACTGTGGAAAAAGATAAAACCTATCTTATCTACTATTGTTGCTTTTGTTATTGATATTATTATTATACTGAGAACCCACTGAGGCCCTCTTATTATGTTGTTAAAGTCAACGTTTTCCCTGTACACTTCATTCTCCAACTTGGGAAAAATAGAGAATTTTTGATAAAGTTATGCTGATAATGCTGCTAATTAGTTTCTCATCTTTAAAAAATATGACTGCAGGCAATTGGAGCAATCTCTTTGTTGCAGGACATTGTAGGCTGAAATGTCTGGATGCTTGATATCCTCTGCAGGGCTCTCACTACATGCTAATTTGTCCTTGCAGCAGAGTTCATTTTTATAGGTCTTTGCCACTGTATTTTACAAATCCATTATGTCATAAAATAGGATCAGTCATATGTGCACAAGATGCAGGCCTCCAGCAACACATACAGAGATGTGTGTGTGCATGTTCACCCATAAATATATTAAAAAAATTAATCCATAGATATGTGTGCGTGCATATATTTATGTACACACACTGACATATTTATATTATTTCATGTTATTTAATGAAATAAAATATTTAATGAAATTAAATGTTATTTTTTTATAATTATCTATAATATGTGCATACACATGAATTTTGACATCTATTTAGGAACTCAGCATGTGAATGGCTAATTTAACTTGTAGGGCTCAGCTCTTCTAGGGAACATTTCACTCTCATTTCACTTAAAATATATAGCTTACAGCCTCCATTCAACACATAAAAATTGCAAGCTTAAGTTGTATGCTTGCCTATGCATTTTCTAACACTTCCATCTGAACACTCATTATAATTTACTTTCAATAACTATCATCTGTCATTTTTAAAAGTTGCATAATAATGTGGTTGGTTCATATGAAAAGTGATGTTTGCTCTAAATTTGGCTATGATTTTGACATTGCTGTTAGGTTTTTTTTGTAAGCTTGACACCCACAAGCTGAAAAGACAGGTGGTAAGTTTATTTTTTTAAACTTCCCTTTCAACACCTCCCCCCACAATTAAAAAAAACAAAAAGTCACATAGAACATTTTCAATGCATTTGCTGGAATTTCTATATTCCTTTCCAGCAAAATTTCACTGAGAAAAATGAGAAAGGCTGAGTTTTTTTACCTCTTTGGATTAAAAAAAAAAATTGTGCTTTTCAGTTACTGAGGATTCAAATTTTTCCTTATCCAATGAAAGCTGTCAGTCGAGACTATTTCTTCCCTGGTCCTGATGTATATCCTGGCTCCTCCTTTGTGCTGAGCCTGTGCATCATTATACAAAGTCAGGTTTTTCCCTCTCTCCTTCTCCAGATGCTGGAGCAAAGTAACAGAAGGGGCTCATGGTGTTGCATCTTCACACAGCTGAGAAATGGGAATATCTTGTTCTGAGCAGCACCTTGTGTCTCCCAGAGCTGCCAGGAGCTACAAGCTAAATGTTCCAAACACAAGAGTCTTGTGGCAAGTGTCCCAAACATGGAGTTCTGTTCTGCCCAAAAAAAATCCGCTTGAAATGGCTGAACTGGGTGGTTTTCTTCTCCATCTTTTTGAATTTTGAAAATAGTATGTGGAAAATAAGTAGTTTCCAGTGATTGAAAATCTGGGTTTAGAGAATTTTCAAGAACACACTTTAGAAAAGGAGCCATGACATCTTTCACTGAGAACACCCCCACCAGGGATTTTGAAAACTCTCTTAAAATTCAGTTTGTTTCAATTTTTCTTTCTCTGTTCTGCCTTTGCTTTGGTTACTCTCCTGAAGAGCCAGCTGTGGCAGAAGGAAAAATTTTGCATATCTTTTCCTTCTTGTTTTCCAAGAGACTTACAAGCTGGTTGTGAATCACACTGAAACCAATTCTGTTTTCATTGATGGGGCCAAAGCAAACAACAATCCTAAATGATGTTCTTTCTAGGACTGTCCTGACCAAGAACAAACAAGCTTTCCTAATTAGTTCAGTCCCTGCTCAAAAGTAGTTTGAAGTTATGTGGGAGCTTTTTTACCATTCTGATGGTATTCTATTTGGAGTCTTCAAATTTTGTATGACAGCTGAAAATGAGTAAATCTTGGAGAAGGAAACATTAAACACTTGTGAGATTTGGGGGAGCTCTTTTTCTTCTTCTTTTTTCTTCTCTCCTTCTTTTGATTCCAAACTCTTTACTGGATTCTACTCAAAATTGTGATTTCTTTGTCCTTTTCAAGGTGCAAACTGTTCCCTTCTCCAAGCTCATGGTCATGTGGTGGGAAAGGTGTGAGGGCGTGTGGGCAGGAATTTGGGGCCGGAGGGGTTAATTTCTGTGGGGCCAGCCTGAGTTCAGCAAAGGTTGGCTGTGACCTGCAGCAGTTGCCAGCTCTTCTGTCACAGATGTACAGAGAGCTGGTTGTGACATTTTTCAACTGTCAGGGCACACGTTATCCCAAATACCACAGGTAATTGCTTTTAGGTTTTGTTGTTTCTTTTTTTTCCAGCAGTTTTCTGTTGTAACAGGTGGGGATAAGGAAGTTCTGGTGCTGTGCCCACATTGCCCTGGACCCAAGATGAGCTGTGAGGGTCATGCATGTTGCTTTTTCCCAGAGCCTGAGACTCCCTGAACACATGGGAGCTGCAGGAATGTGTGCCTTACTCAGGGGCACATCTGCACAGCTGGTTGGTGATGTGATGAGTGGTGTCCCAGTTGCACAGCAGTGAAAAACATGGGAGCATGTTGAGTTTTAGGAGCACTGGGCTGGCTTTGGATGAGATGGGGCATGAACATTTGAGTGCAGGGTGAGCTGGAGAGGCTGTGAGTGGATAGTGATGGGAAGGACTTTAGGGAGGGCTGGGTTAGATAATAAACAGTGAGGCTGCCAGTAGCAGAGACAAAAGGGATTTTTGGATGAAAAGGCAATTATTTAATCAAAGGGGAAGTGGAGGGGAATAAATACCAGGGGAATGACAGATTGATGCTCTGGAGTTGCCTCCCTCTGGCTGGTTGGACCCTGACTGCCTGCCCTACCTGTCAGCTACTGTCTCACACTGGCTGCCCTGCTGCCTCCACTGCTCCATTGCTCCTGCCTTTATTTCACCCAGTGGATTCTTGTCTTTAGATTGTCTGTTTGGTTGTCTGTTCTTCAGATCACCTTCTCCATCAGTTCCCACCCTCCAGCTTGTCATCACATTCGTTATTTTCAGCTCCCACCGCCCCTGCTGCTTTTCTCCTGAGATGTTTCACTGGCCCTGGTTAGCCCTGAATTGCCAAATCCTGACTCAGCTTTCACCAGACAACCATGTTTTATGTCTTTATGGGCTGATCATGTCCCACCCTTACATCCACTATGGCTGAGGATGGGTGGGCTGGCACTGAAGGTCACCCTGATTCCCGACAGGCGTGGGAGGCTGGTTTGTGCTGAGACCCATCCCAGCTGTTCATCTTGCCCTTTCATTTTCACTCTGATACAGCTTCAAGGACAAACCAACATCTCCTGGCCTCCACCACTTGGGATGGCCTCTCCTCTGAGATCCTTAAGAGCCAATCTTTGTACCTCAAGGCCAACTTGATATAAAAGCCTTAGACAACGAAATCCATAATTAGACTTTAACTTAGCTCTACTCTTCCCCGCTCTCCCAGCCTTGCTGAAATGGGGGCTGAGCCCACCTCTCTTCCAGGACAAAGGAAATGGGCAACGTCATAATGAGGGGAAGTCTACTGCAAATAATGAAAAACCTCTTCTAACAATCATTTGAATTTTTTCCAGGCATGAACCCACCACCTTGGGCTCACAGGGAGCCCCACACCCTGTGCCTCCTGTCTTGCTCACCATGGCCCTTGCAGCACTGTGGGGCTGATTACTGTGCCAGGCTGGGTGCCCCAGTGTGCCTGCACAACTTCCTGGGCTCAGCTGGAGAGGGGAATGTTATTTTTGCCTTGTGTCGAGGAGTCTCTTCCATCTCTGACTAGTTCCCTTTTGCAGGAGATTTTGTACATGAGGCTTCATCAGAGGATAAAAATTGATGCCTCCCAGCATGTCTCCCACTCATGTACTCTACAGCTGAGAGATTCATTGCTGGGTGACATGGCAGAGAGCCTGGAAAGGGCAGAGCATCCCTTCTCAGTGATGGGGGCCACCCTGGGCAGCCCACAGCCAGCACCAGCAGCTTGAGGTCTCGTGTTCACAGAGGAGGATGTGTCCTCCAGACAGCTACTGCTTGTTCGTTATGCAGAGCAGGTAATTTTTGCATATCTATTAACAGCTAGAGGAAGGGCAGGAGATGCTTTTATCACTGAAGAGTGATGTGCTGTTTCTCCAGAGGGTTCCCTTGTGCAACACACAGAGGCTCAGGGTTGGCTCACCTCCATGAGAGCCCAGAGCAGGATGTTCAAAGATCCAGGAAATCCTGGCCAAAGGGCTCAAGCTGTGATGTTTGGTTATATTCAGAGGGAACTTAACGTATTTAAACTGATCCTGCCATGCGCTTTTCCACAGATAAGAGGTCTCTTCCCTGGGCAATGAGAGCATGGGATGGCTGGGTATTGCCTGGGTCATTAAAGGTGTTTCTTCCAACTGCTTTCAGGCAGCAGGAGCTCTGCTGTGCTGGCTGAAAGCTGCCTAGCAGAGGGTGTCTTTAATCTGTGCCACATTAACCATGGCCGTGGGGCTTTGCTTTGTCAAGGCAGGGATGGGATGATATCAGGGCAGCCCACAGAGCCATGCACTCAGTGGAGCTGGCTCTATCTGCAAGGCTGAGGGAGAAATAAGTCCTGCGGCTCCCAGATTTGCATAATGGCTTTTACTTCTCTAAAGAAAATGGGCTGTATTTGCCAGGAAACTCACCTGAGCTACCCTTCAGGCGCAAGAATGAATGCCAAACACATTAAATACAAATCATTTGCTCATCCCTGGAAGTGCTCAAAGCCAGGCTGGATGAGGCTTGAAGCAACCTCATCTAGTGGAAGGTGTCTCTGCCCACGGCAGGGGATTGGAACTGGATGATCTTTAAGGTCCCTTCCAACCCAAACCATTCTGTGATTCTATTTTCATTCTAAGCCTGAGCCAATTATAATCATATCAGGAATTAAAGCCCAACTTCATGCCTGGCCAGTCAAGGTACCAGCTGAGAGTCCTTTGCAATTGAAAGCAAGGAAGAAACATCCTTTTTGTGTGATTCCTTAAAAGACACACCAGAGTGGGATTTGTGAGACCTAGACTAGCTGGTTGGTCTTTGCCATCTCTTTCCACTCTATGCCTGACTCATTTCTTTGGGCTCCAGGTTTTTTGGTACATGGGATATCTCTTCCCATCCATCTGCAGAGTGTCTTGGGGCTCATCTCTGGGCTGTTGGTGTTATAAGCAGCATTTCCACTGCACTGAAAATACTGCAAGTCCAAGAGTATTTTCAGAAAGGATAGAGTCTAAAGAAAAAATTACATTTCCCAGTATTTAATCCGAACTTGGTGAAAACATTTTGCTTTGAACTGTTCCTAACTGAAAGAAGTCAGTCCTTTTAAAATGTCTACTTTTTATTTATTTTAAAATTTTATGTAAAAATAATTTTCAGGCAAGGGAAGCTGCTTCTGTTGAAGGTCAGTTTCCATTTCTGTTGCACTGTGACCCTGACACAGCCATCTCCAAGCTGCTTTTCTCTGTGGCTGCAGATGGCTGGGTGGCAGATGTGTTCTCATCTGACAAGTGGCTGGATTTTAGTAGTGGAGTGAGCCATCCTCAGTAGCCATTAAAGTCAATGTTCATCACCAGTTACTTTATTCTAGTGGCTTAGAGAGTGCAATTTTCATTTCTTGAAGAAGAAACTGCTGTAATCCTGTGTCTCCTCTGTCATGTGAGAGTGTGCTGGAGCTTCCATTAATCACTGTAAGTTGCTGAGAGATCATAAGCAGGAAATTGCATGAAAAAGCAAAATGATCTAAACATTACAAGCTTCAACAAGGAAAACTCAAAATCACTGTAAAAATCAACTTCAGAATTGAAAGTTGTAATTATTTTATACCACTGGTAACTGGGACCTTCTGGATGGAAAAGAAGAGCAGATTCAGCCTCTGAGGGCTCACTGCATTTGTTTGATTGCTCTCTTAGCTCAAGCCAATGTCATCCAAAATGTACCATCAAAAAGATGTCAAAAGTACCATTCTGGTTAAAAGTGACCAAATCCAAATCCAAAATTCACATCTGAATCCACACTTCAGCTCTAGGCAGCAATACTCTAAAACACCATGGTAATGGGACTTAGAAGATCTCTCCTGATGCTCAGTTCTTGTCTGGAAAAGACCTTTTAGAAGTTTCACTTCCATATTGAAATGAAGAGATGGGAGTAGAAATCTGAGTTTGCCTAAATTGCCTAAGAATCCCTTCTTAGTCTTACTTCTCCTTCAGGATGTGGTTTCTAGCTCCAGAACAGCTACAGATGATAAAGAAAAAAGATCAGCAATAGGAGAATGGGAAACAGCACTACAGAAACTTTACCCTTTATAACACTGTTCTGGTTTGAAAGCAAAACCAGTGAGAGACTCCAAGTCGGAAATACAATTTATTAGGAAAAGGGAAAAAACCCAAAATACATGCAATAATATAAAATAAAAACCACTGACAGAGTCAGAACACAATGTGACACCCTTTTGGTCAGGGTGTTGGTGGCAGTCCAAATTGGAATGGCTGCATCCTCCTGGAGTGGCAGATGTGGTTCTGTCAGAGCAGTGATCCTGTAGAAGGGTGGAGTCTTCCTCTGAAGGTCCAGTGGAAAAACCCAGCTGTTCCTCTTGGGAACCAGTGGAAAGGCTGAGTCTGGTTCCCAGAATCTCAGATTATATCCAGTTAGGAATGCTTGGCTCCTCCCTCTGGGTGGAGCATCTCCCAATGGGATGCTGTAACTTTTATCAGCCATGCAGTGGCGTTCAATAGGCCATTAACAGCAGATGTCTCCCCAGGGGAGGATTCATTGTGGAAGAGATAAAGAAAACTGCCCAATTAACAGAAGATAACTGCCCCACCTCTAACAGATGGCAAATAGAATATATCTTGCCTTGCAATCTAGGACAAACACCCATAAAGAGACCCTTTATGCTGCAAGGCTCTGGCAGAGGGACATGTCATGACTTATTTATCTACTTGATTTACACTGATTTACATCTACATTGATTTTTTTACTACAGGAGTCATTTTCAGATTGTTCCTAAGAAATCAGGAGGTTATGGGTAGCACCAGAACTCCTGATCTGAGGGGTCTTGTTCCAGAAGAAAACTGAGGATAATATTTGGAGGCTTTCCATTCAAGACCCTGTGGCCAATATTCATGACCCAGTTGTCAGTATTTGCAAAATCCCAACGGGAGAAGTTGGGCAATTTTTTTTTTTTTTTTAATTTTGTTGCCTCTTGCTTATGGGCTGAGCCTCATTTAAACATGTTTGTTATTTGGAAGAATCTGCTAAATGGGCTTGTGGAAAAACCCCCCCTTGAATTCAGCTCCCGTGGTGCTGCCGAGTGCCAGGCACCAAGCACAAAGTGCACCATTTGTGCTGTGTCATCAGCTTCCTCTCTTGCTGGGGATTATTGCTTTTCCATGGCTGGATGCTTCTATCCTTTAAAGCAGAACAATCAGGAATAAAGAATGTCAAATGAGAAATGAACTATGAAGGACAAATATTTCAATTCCTGTGCAAATAACCTGTCCTTGCTAGCCCTGGATGATGGTCTGTGAGCAAAAAAAATAAAAAGAAAAACATTATCCAAGTACCTGGATAAGCACACCGATTTCATGTTTATTTATGAAAAATAAAGGCATCTCCTGGCCTTCAATCCTCAAAAGGATCATTGTCTTATCTAATTTGGTCTCCTCTGTAGGAAGCCTATTGTTTCCACCCTGTTTCCTGCTTGAAGTTTTGTCAGGTTTCCACTTCCCATCATGGCTGGTTCAACCATGCAAATGAATTCCTACAACTCTGCATGACATGTCAGTTATTAAAGATTACACTGGCAGGTCAGAAGAACTTAGAAGTTCCTATTTGTGGCAGGGTGTAAGTCTGAGCACAGGTTTTGTGCCATCAGCTTGGTGGAGGTGGCCTGTCCTGCAAAGACTGAAGCTTTTTCAAAGGCTGCAGGTCAGTCAGCCCTGATCACCCAAAACTTTGAAAGTCTTTGTCTCCTTGCTTTGGAGTGACTGATGACAGGCTGGTAGAGGAGATAAAAAGATCTGTCTGGGGCTCTGACTAATTAAGAAGTTACTGCTGCATCTTATACACTAAGTGCCAACTAGGGCAAACACAACATGTGGTTAATTTATGACATATTGGTTTTCTTTGTCATATATGAATACCCAGAAAATAGCTTAAAAAAAGATGAAGCAGTGATTTAGGAATAATTAAATCACACTGAACTAGAGGCTGGTAGCTATGTGACACTGCTTCTGTTGAACAGGGTTTGGTCATTTATAATTTGTAAGTGCAAATATTGCTGACTCTGCTAGTCCTTTGTAAAGAGACCTGTTGCTTTTTTTTTTTGTCGCTAAAAGAATAATACAGATAGATTTTGAACAGCTGGACTAAAACAGTTTTACCTGGCTCCCAGGCACAGGACAATGCTACTGAAAGCTGCACTGCAGGCTCACATTTGAATGAGACTCTATTTTGGGAAGAGAACAAACTAATTTCTCATTTTGCCATTTATTAGCCAATTGTGTGAAACCATTTTTCATGTTTTAATTCACTCTGCATTAGCAGGGTGTTCATCTTTCTAACCCTCAGGCCACATCGTGCCTTACTACTTTCACCTCTTCAAAGAAAGAATTGCAAGGAAAATCTACCTCTCCCCTGAAAATGAGGGACACAGAAGAGGCAAGTTCCCACCTCAGTGAGCCTGGGTGCTTTGTGTGTGTTGGGGAGTTGTGTTTTCTGGGGAAGCACATGCCGTTTTTCCTGCCCTCAGCCCTGGTGTACTGACAGAACTCAGGAACTGGAGTCTTTTCTCTCTTCTGCATTATCTGAAGGGAGTGATCATTAATTTCTAATTGTAGTACACACGGTGTAATCCCACTGCTGTCAGGCTGTGCTCTTGCTTACCCATGTGTAACCTCCAGGAGACACTTTATTACTCTTGATGGATGACCCTGGAAGAGCTCATCTTGACTTTCAGATCCTAAGCTGCATTTACGGCCCTGGAAGATGAGAATCTGGAGGAGAAACATTTTGCTAGTAAACAGAGCAAATGAACATACAATAAACCTCTGAGACACAGTAATCCCAGAAACCCATGACACTATTAATAATGGGCCCCTTTCAAAGTGAAGCCACACTTCATGCCCCAAAGCCTCCAGAATTATGTTTGGGTAAACTGCAGACATCACATTCCTTGGAGGGCAATAGCATGTATCTTCCATTTCTCTGATGCAACCTATTTTTTTTTTCACTTTATCAGAGATGGATATGGTTCCCTTAAGAATCCTCATTTAAGTAGCTTCAATCTTTTTTCCACTTTACACTTATTGATCTTCTGGGCACTCTGGTTAGTGGAAAATTTTAGGGTTTTGCAGTTAGTTTTTACTCTCAGGAAGGACTGTAGAATCACAGAATGGTTTAGGTTGGAAGGGACTTTAAATATCACTGAGTTCTAACCCTCCTGCCACAGGCAGGGACACCTTTCATTAGACCAAGTTGCTTCAAGCCCTGATGGAGGTCTGTGTGCTCAGGTTCCTGGCTTTAATGGCCAATGCAGGGTTTTGGGCTGGTCTGTGGCATCCCTGGAAAGTGCTCCAACAGCACTGGGGAGCTGCTTATCTGCAGTGAGTTCTCTCACACTCAGTTTGAGGTTAGAAACCAAATCCCAGCTCAGCCACCATGGCTCAGGTTCACAAAGCATGAGGTATTCCCCTCCCCATCCAGGCAGGGCTGCACCAGGGAGCTGCCAGCATTGCAGAATCCCGCCTGACATTTGGGGCTGCAGCATCCACATCCCATTTGAGGGAGTGGGGTGGGATCTTCTCCTGCTGCTGAGTCTCCTTCCTGGAGATTACAGCTGTGACACTGGGCCACTGTTGTAATTGTCAGTTTAGCAGTTTTCAGGGCTTTAATAGACTGTATTTCTGAAAATTTGCCTTCCTGCTCTACAAGTGTTATTGATTATAATGTGTGTTGGATTGCAGCTGGAACAGTAATATACTCATAATGGATTTAATTTTTTAAAAAAAATTTTTAACCAGACTTGGGGGTTAAGTGGATACTACATTATTCCATTATTATAACTACAATATTATTTTTCTTTAACCAGGATTGTTTATTATGCATGCACTGAAGCACAAATGTGGAACAAATGAATCTGATATCAAATTAATGCTGCGATCAGGTTCCCCCCCCTTCCCTCTTTAGTTGCCATAACAATCTGTGATCTTGAAGCAACAATAAAATTAGAATTGCATTAAAGGTGTTTACATCATGTACACTCTGTATCCCATTATTGTTTTTCACTGTAATAAAAGCATTGAGTGTTTGCTTTGGAATAGAACACCGTTACATCTCTTGCCTTGCCACGTCTCACATTGCTTTTTGCAGCCAAAACTTGTTTGTTTTTTTTGTTTTGAGAACAGAGACGGTTAATCTGGGCTGGAACTTCTGGAGGAGGGATGATTATGTTTTTTAAGATAATGTTTGTCTTTTACTTGTAGAATGCAATTCTGGATGTGCTACCTTGGGATTTCAGAACTTCAAAGAATTGCATCTCTGCTTTTAAATGTGTGGCAAATCTCCACCCTGATGGTTGTGGAAAGTACATCTTCTAGTGGAAAGTACATTTTCTAGCTCCTTGCCTTACTGACAAAAAGCAAATTAAAAGAAGGAGATTTTGTCAGCATGTACGTGTGCGTGGGTCACATGCATGCGCACCAATGTGTGTATGAATTAACTCCCCCTCCTCACAACTGCACAAGCTTCTGCCCCTGGGGACAGGATGAAAGGAAAAACATGACAGATGTTAGTCATACTGCCTGGTGCATGACTTTAAAGTGCTCTGGTAGTTCAGCTATGAGCGTTATGGAAAAACATTTATGGAATAAAGAGGCCGTTATCGCAGGATCTCGGCTGTGCTCGGCATCACGGAGCCCCTTCACTGCTGCTCCTATCCAGTCTGGCACATTATTCCTTGCTGTGACATCCTTCTGTGTAGCCTTTGTAGATAATCCTTGTGATAAAGCTTCCTTCAGAAAAATGGAAGTTTTTCATTTTTAAATACATAATGTGATCACCTTATGCTGAGACTGGACTTGAACAGAATTACCATGAGAAGATTTTCCTTCTCCACTCGCTAAGCCTGCTGTTCTCAGATGCAAACAACCCTTTGATTTTTTTTTTTTTTTGCAAGTTTAGCCTTTGTTGGGAACACAGGATCCATCTATTAATGAGCATTGTATGTGATTATTTCCCTGATTAATCTGAATATAAGGTGTTCAGCAGCCAGCTAATTCTAAAGCCTTTCCTGGTGGCACTAACACACCTTTGAATTCTTTATTTTAGATTCTGTACAACACTGAGGAGAATTCCTACACTGGGCACAGGGATCTGGGGGGGAAGGAGGCAGATAAAAGAAAATAAAATGCCATGTAGGCTGAGAGATGAATGTAGTTAGTTGTCATAAATCTCTGCAGACAAGATCCCTCCAGAGCTGGATTCATCTAGTGATCCCCTCACTGTCTCCAGTCCTAAAGATCAAAGAGTGGTGGATTAAGTAACATGTATTCTGCAGTGATGTGCTGCTGTTTGCAGTGATGTGCTGCTGGGGATTAGCGAGGTAGGAATCACCTAAATAAAAGATCACAGCACCACAGAGCAATTCTGACTGGAAAGGACCTTGTGAGGTCCTAGTTCAACGTGCTGCTCAAGGCTGGGCCGACTTCCCTGTTAGTTCAGGTTGCTTCAGGGCCATGCCTAGTTCAATCTTGAATGTCTCCAAGGTCAGGGATCTCACCTCCTCTCATGACTCCCATTCCAGAGCTTAACTTCTTTCATGGTGAACTTTTCCTTTCCTGTGTCTAATTGGAAGTGCCCTTCCTGCAAATTCTCAGGCCTGTCCTGTCCATGTAGCTTTTTGTCCTTTTGTTGTAGGCTCCTGAGGAACATCTGTCTCTATCCACTTTGGGTTGTTGACCACAGCTGTAAGATCCCATCCTCCTCCACTTCCCCTGAAGCTGTCTCTCCTCCAGGATGAACAAACTCTCTGTCTCAGTATCACCATGCACATCATGTGCTTGGCTCCCTCAGCATCTTGGACAATAACCAAACTGGACTCACTCCAACCAGCTGACCACTCTCTTGGTGGCCCAAAACTGGCCCCAGGGCTCCAGATGTGATCTCACAAGTACCAGATAAAAGTGAGTAATCAATTCCCCTGACCCACTTCTGGAGCAAAGGAGATGCTCTGGGATACCACAGCTACTGATAGTGCAGAGCCTTTTGAAACTGGTGCCAGCTCTCAGTGCCAGTGACCTGTATAAATGACAGCCTTAGGCCTGTTCTCACTGTATAAAGCTCACACTGATCCTGGAAAAAAATCATTAATTGCTTCAAAAGAATCCAAAGACTAAGTGATGCTGTGTGTAGGCTTTTACTCTTTACTGTGGCCTGTCAGGATGAGGGCTAAGGTTTTCCCAGGTGGCTGGGAGTCTCCAGCTGCCAGTGACCTTTCTTGGTCTGTTTTGGTGATGGTCCCTATGACCATATTCATTGGCTGCAGAGGCTGCTGCCAGGGTAACTCAGCAGAGTCACTTGGCTGCCATGGTGACTCACTGTAGGTTCTGGAAATAGTATTGGACCAGTTCTCCCACATGTTCCTAACCAGGCTTTGCACCCTCAGGCATCTTCTCATCCCTTGGCCTGGGGCTCTGCCCTCACCCTCAGCACCATGTTGTAAAGAGAGAACAGAAGCAGTCTGAAATAGGAATGAGGGTCCTTGCCCCACTAATCACAGAATCACAGACTCACAGAATAATGAGGTTGGAAGAGACCTCTAAGATCATCAAGTCCAACCTATGCCCTAACACCTCAAATAGACTATAGCACCAAGTGCCATGTCCAGTCTTTTTTTAAACACATCCAGAGATGGTGATTCCACCACCTCCCTGGGAAGACAATTCCAGTGCTTTATTATTCAAATATGTTTAATGTTTAAGGGCCATGAAGCCTCCCATAGAAAACCTAAATCAAGTTGCTGACCAATGTTCACACTGGCTGCTGTGCTCTGGCAGGATATGGACCAGTCTGCCTCAGCTGCTCTTGGCAAGGGAAGGGAAATGGGTGGGCTTTGCTGTGGGCACTGCTGTAGTAGTGTGGCCAAGAAAGCCACTTTTAATTTCAATTAAAGTGGCTGCTCAAATGTCTTTACAGATGTTGTCCTCAAGCCTTTCTTGGTATTGGTAGCAGTGACTAAGAAGAGCCAGCTGGGACTGGGAAAGGAGAGAGGAGAACAGAAGATGCCCTGTGCTGGCTCTTGGTTTGTGACCACACAGAGAATGTGCTCGTGCTGTGTCACAGAACAGAGGCACCTCCACAGCACCTCCAGGTGTGACATGGTGCAGCCCTGCCAGTGTCACTCTGTGTCCAAGGAAAATCTCATTGGCCTTCCTTTGGAGAATGGAGTTCCTTGCAGATGTGCCTATATTGTCTCCAAGACCTCAAATTTTGCTCTTGCATGAAGATCCAGCTCCTTGGAGTGATGTGCTGGGTCACCTTGCCATCTCCCAGGCAAGATGTGTGCAACTATCAAACCTTTGAGCTTCCACATTTTAGAGCAAATGCTTTACATCATAAGCATTTACTTTTTTGAGAAATCACACAAAGCCCACACTGACTACTTGATTACTTTGTTCTTCTGATGACCCAAACCACAAGGTTTGATGCAACATTTTGACATACTCAGAGCTGTATTTGTGCCTTCCTTTGGGTGACCTAGAGCTACACAGAGCAGCTCAGAGGGTACTCTAGTGATTTGTAACATGCTTTCTAGTTGAGAGCATGTATTTATTATGGTACAACAAATGAATGATTAATAGTTGCCATAGTGATAATGAGAACTTGAAGTCTTTGAGCACTACAGAGTCAAATGCAAGCCTTGGCACATCTTTGCTGCAAAGCATTCATGGTGGAGTCTTGAAAATGGAGGCTCAGGAACCAGCATCACTTAGTAACACTAACACCCTATGGAAAAAACATTTAAAAAGCATAATATGCTTATTGAGACACACAAAAAAAAAAAAAAAAAGGGAAAGACTCAGTTCAGGTTTATCACTGTAAGAAGATATTAAATATTTTCACAGAATCTTCTTTTTCTATTTTTTAAAAAATTCAATTGAAAACTGCTGCTTTTTACTCTTAACCTTCCCTATCCTCTTTCCCCTGGCACAACTTTGCTCACTGAAATGTTACATGGAGAAAATCTCCGCTTTCCAAGATCCTGCCAAAGCTTCTCTTTAATTCTAGGCATATAATGATTTCTCCAAAAATTTACTCATCAGCCACCAATAAGAAGTTTTTTCAGGGATACAGGAGTTCTCCCACTATTATCTCTTGATATTCTGTGAAGGAAAATGGCATTCAGACATCTGTGGGACACTGAGGTGTGTGAGGAGCTGCTGAAGATTACAGGTGTTTGTTCAAGCTCAGGTTGGCCACAAAGCCCCTCTGTATTGAACAGCTTGTGCTGCACAGTGCAGTGGCCAAAGAGGAGCTTGTTAGTGATGGCAGCTTGTGAAGTTAACCTGGATGATGTGTCCTGGCAGTCTCAAAGTGCTTCTGTAAAAATGGCAGTGTGCAGGAGGAGCTTTGGCTTGGTTATCCTCCACTGGATCCTGTCACTTTGCTGCAACATTTAGCCTGGAAGTGAAGGATCACCAGAAATATAAATAAAATTTTGAGGGTCTGTGTGGCAAAGTCCTCTGCTTCTACAGGGATGCCTTCTGAAATCATCTCCAAATCAGACTTTCATAACCCATAGGGAAAAATAGAGAGCTAATGTTGGCCATTAGCTACTACAATAATTAATTAAATGAGAGTGAAGGATTCTGAAACCACTACAAGAACTAATTAAATAAGAGGGAAGGATTCTGAAACCACTGAGACACACAGAAGGTTTGTTTGGCTTGCTGGTACACTGAGAAATTCCAGCTGAGGATCTGGAAGATGAGTCAACTGATATCCAGGAGATCAGACAAAGAGCAAGGCAGGAGTTACTGTGCCAAGCTGAAGAACATGCACAATTTTATTTGGCATCAGTATGCAGCCATTACCCTCTGAGACAAAGGAAAAGTGGTGAGAAACCTTCTCCTTGTGTCACTTCTGCATCCCCCCACTCTCTTTGGGGCTTTTCCAGCTCTGAAGCATCAGGAATCTGTACTGTAAAACTGAGGTAAATTTGTTTTTCTTGCTTCCTCAGCCTATGGTTGTGAGAATGTGAAGTTGCTGTCAGCTCTTTGGAGTACTGGAGTTTTGAAGACACATTATGTGCCTGGGGATACCAGCTAGTCCTCACTCAACAGCAGTAAATTAGAGAAAAAAGAAGAACATGCAGTGTGATAATTGAGAGACAACAAAGAGAAGTAATTTTGGGGTTACCAGCAATTAGCAAAGCATTAATTATTAGCCAGTACTGCTCTGCATGCCAGTGCAGAGTGGAGATTCAGTGCCAGCAGGTATCTCCCATCAACTGGCACAGGCATCAGGCACCCAAACAACTTCAAGATCTGTGAGTCTCTGTCACCAGGTATTGCCATGCACCTGCCTTTACTTGGCCAAGAGTCTGAGGGTTGCTCCAGTGTTGGCACAGCCTCAGTCCCTGTGACCTCGTGAGACCCACGTGTGTAAGATCCGGATCCACAGCCCACGTGTGCGCCACAGGTGGATTGTGATGTTGTCTTTGCCACCTGAGATGATCTTGTGCTCTGCCTTTCTAATTAGTCCCTCAGACAGGCAGGAATGGGTGTTTGTGGTGGTAAAATGTCACACTGTTGTATGTGAGACAATTGTCCTCTAATGATGGGTTTCTCCCAAACAACATTTGGTCACTCACAGTTCCCTTGGGTTGCCCACAGCATGCAGCCTATCCTGCTGTAGGGACAACTTCATCTGCAGCCACAGTGGGCCAAGGTTGGATATTAGGAAAAATTTCTTCACTGAAAGAGTGGTTAAACACTGGAACAGGTTTTCCAGGGAAGTGGTGAGGTCACCATCCCTGGATGTGTTAAAAAACTGAGTGGTTGTGTCCGCTCACAATAAGTTTTGGTGGGCATGGTGACATTCAGTTGAAGGTTGGACTTGATGATCTTGGAGGTCTTTTCCCACCTTAATGATTCTATGATTGTATGAAAATAATCCTAACACACATAAATAATAAGTTTGCATGCTATTCCTGAGCTGTAAAATTTTTCAAAAAAGGGCAAAATGGCCACGTCAGTGAGAAGGTTTTTGTACAAATTTTTGTTCAATTAGCACAACTTGATTTATTGCTGGCTGAGCCCTCAAACAGCCTGTAATTACAGACCCACAACTGCAAAGTAGGAAGATTATGAAGGTTAAACATATCAAGTCTTTGCATGAGAAGGAAGTGATCAATGAGAGAAAAAAAAAAGGAGAGTTAATGAGAGATAAAAGGATTCAGGAGTGTGGCAGATCAGTTTGTGCTAGGACACTCTGTAATGAAAGAAGACAGCCCAGCAAATGAAAGCAGAAAACCTGGATTTTGCTCAGAGTGCCATTAGAAACTTAGATGTAGGCTTCACAAATAAATCTCATTTTAAGGGCTAGTGCTCTTTCTTTTCTTTCCCAAATTTACCTGCTGTGTTAATGCAGTGTCCTCTCACATTCATTGTTGAAAATTAATTACTTAAGTAATAAGGAGATATAAAAAAACTCTTCAAACAGGTTATAAAAGGAGTTGTTTGCGCTGAAGGGAAGTTGCCCACTGCATTTTAAGTTTGCAGCATGAATAAATCTCTTTGTGTTCTCATTTCAGTGCTTTCTCACACACTGTGTCCCACCGTTGTGCCTAGAAGGGATAGACAAATGTAGTCTTTTGGGCTGGCTAGCCTTGTCCCAGAAGGATTCCTCGTAAAGACCATTTTCTGCTCTTTGCAATCTTAAATCCCATGGGAGGAGAAACTTCCTGTGCTGCCTCAGAGGCAGGCTTGCCCTCTATTACATTTCACTTTAAGGAAATATTTTCCTGATCTTCAGCCTTTATGTCTCACTTGCTTAATTCCTTCCCAGTGCACCTAGTTAGATTCCATTGTACAATGCTAAATAATTAATCACCTCCTTCATTCATTTCAAACACTTGTTGAATACAGAGCAGAGACCAAGAATTCCTCATAGAAAGAAAAGGAATGGGAACTAGATGAGAGAGGACCAGTTGAGAGGCAAGGAATGGAGAAAGAACAGTGCTCCAAGCATAAAATCCAAGCTGCTGGTAAGAGTAAAAGGGATACAGGAGAGCTGCAGTGCCCCATGGCTGATTCATACTGCTTACTTTTGCATATTAATTTGGGAAGGCATAATACAGTTCCTCCTGGGGTCTTGAAGTGCTCTGCTCAGAAGGTGCTTTTGATGCCTGTCAGTCTGAAAGAGCAGCAGTGCAGAGGCAGCTCCCCAGGCGTGGCTGGGCAAGCGAATATGAAATATGGGCAGTAGTGAGTGCACAATGAGCAAAAACCCTGCAGCCATCTGGGTGCCCAAAAAGCCTTCAGCAGGTGAAAGCTGCCCAGGTGAAGGCAGTCCTGCATATGTGCAGAAGCAGAACTCAGGAGAACTTCCAGCACACTGATGGTAATGCTCCTCACAAACTTGCTTTCCCAAGGACACAAGTGGATTTTGCTGTACAAAATCCAGTTTGAAGGGTTGTGTTTTGGTGGTAGTTTTTTTTGTTGTGTTGGTTTTTTTTTTTTGTTTTGTTTAGGGTTTTTTTTTGTGCTTTTTTTTTTTTATTGTTATTATTTTCTTATGCCTTGAAAGCTGAAGATCACAAATTTCTAGGCAAGCCCTGAAGTGCATTCCTAGGGCACACGGGCTCCTTATCTGCAGAAGAAATGTCCCAGAGCACTGTATCCATCCCAGTCAGGATGCTAAAGCTAGATCTCTGCACCAGGAGCCCTTCCTCACCCTCCTTCAGCAGAGAACAAGCATTTTCTTCCAGTGCATAATTGGTCAGGCTGGGGTCTGCCCTGCACGTGGTGATACCTCTCCACCATTCCCAGTGTACAGGGATGCTCAAACAACCAAGACCTTCAGTAGACTGAGCCTGAGGGCTGGCCACACTAAAGCTCTAATGTCTCAGTAGACATTTTGGCACCAATTCCCCAGGCTGAACTCCACAGCCCTGGGACTGTAGGATTATTTCTGTAGGTAAATATTAGGTGGGAATATTTCTGTACTTTGACAAAGAAGTGAAGAGCAAGCTGGGAGGTGGCCAACTGTTAACAGAACATAGTAAGGCTAAAGGAGCCAAAGAAAATGAACCTGGAGGAGAAGGGGAACTCTGAACCCTTGTATTAATCCTGTTTGCCCTCCATGCAAAGCCAGGTTGGTGCTGTTTCTGTGTTGTTTCTGTGAGTTGTGAACTTTTTATTTATTCACACCTGGGAACATGATCTCTCATCCAGGAGCTCTGTTCCACCAGGAGTGAATTTATGGCTGGCATATGTTCCTGCAGGAGGCGCAGGAGGTGATTTATGGCAAAGAAATTACGTTCTGACCCAGTGACAAGCTGAGATGTTGAAGATATAAACAGTCAGGCTGTGGCACAACCATGGATACAATTTCAGTAGTCGTGGTAGCACTTACACTGCCCAGCCCACCCCCAGCCCCACTGCTGGTGTTCAGAAGTTGGCTGCAGCTGTAACTCTTTTACAGGAAGCAGGAACACTAAAAGGGAGGTACATGGGCTGGGATGGGACTGTGCTAGGGCTTGCTTTCTTTTGGAAAATATATTTTGGCATAAAGAAAAGCTGTCTTGTAAGCAAGCATTCCCAGTCATGCAGAAGGTGCTTGGAAGGGGACAGGCAAGAGGGATATCTCACAAGGGAATTTGTGATAGTATTAACTGTGTAAGGCCCATGAAGATGACCATGGGATCCACTAGCTTGGCAAATGGTGTTTGCAAAAAAAAAAAAAAAAAAAATTAACTGACAGTACATCTGCCTATGCCACCCAATTTTCTAGGCTTGTATGACCATTGTTTGGGACAGGAACCTGGGATGTGGGAAGGGGAGGAGAAAGAGTCCTCCATGACCTCTCTGTCTCCCTGCACACATGCTGGTCAAGGACTTTGCACCTTTCTAGCCAGCATGTTCTCAGTCCCTGGCTGAGTGGTGCTGTTACTATTTCCCCTTTCCCCACCCACATATTTGCTAGAAACCCAAGGTTTGCTGAGGGTGTGTTGGAGAAAGGTGAATTGCAAAAAAATCTGGGGTCAGGAAGGAGAGCAGGAGGCCCAAAACCTTGTGCCACAAGTTGTGTTCATGCCTGCGGAAGGGAAGAATGATTTTAGCTGACTGCAGCAGACTGACACTGGCTGGCAAGGGAATTGGGTGGGTGGGTGTGTTCCTGTCACTTGCAAGTGACAGGATCCTCGACAAGGATCTTGGCCATCCTGGCAGTGCTGCAGCCACAGCTCTGTCACTGTTGTGGACATCCACAGGCATTGGTAGGTGTTTGGACCAGTGAAGCATTGCCTGAGTGTGCTTCACAGCAGGGTGGTGAGCAGATATCCCAGTTCTGATGCCCAGGGGTGCTCAGAATGGGCTGTGTGACTAGTTACGTGTGCTTGCTAAAGAACTACCTGTTTCCTTTATTGGCACCTCCTGGAATTTCCTTGTTTTTATTTTATTTTCATTTTAAAGCAAAGGGAGAGGGGAATGGTATCATAATGTGGTGCCTGTCTCCTCAGCCTTGACTTGCCTTAGATTCACCCACGTGAAGAAGGAGAAATGCAACCAAAGGCAAGTGCAACATTCATATTTCACACCACTACATGTCCCATCCTGTGAAATTTGCAGATGACACAAAATTTATGAGGGATGACCAAGGACGGGGCTGTCATTCAGAGCAAGCTCAGCAGGCTGGAGGAGAGCGCCAGCAGGAAATGTGTGAAATTCAAGAAGGACAAATGCAGAGACCCAGACCCAGGAGGGAGGAGGGGCTTGCAGTGGTAAAGGCTGTGAATGGGCAGCCTGGGGAGGAGCTCTGCTGGAAGGGACGTGGCGTGGGTGGGTGTGTTCCTGATGGAAGGTCACCACAAGCCAGCAGTGAGCCCTGGCAGCAAACCAAGCCAACCTCCTCGGCTGCATGGAGAGCAGCAGAGCCAGGACAGTGTGGGGAGTTACCACCCTCCCATCCCCTAAAAAACCTGCCTACTGAGATGTGTGCTGTACCACATCTAGGTACTGCATCCGCTCTCTGGTGCCTCCAGTACATACAAGTAATGCACAAACTGGAGGGAGTTCAGGAGAGGGCTGCCAGCATGGCTCAAGCTGTCACCTGCCAGCAGAGCTGAGGGAGCTGGGCTTGTTCAGCCTGGAGCAGAGACAGCTTGGGGGCACCTAAGAGTGGCACACTGCCCTGGAGTCTTTGGGGAACTTCTCAAGACGTTTTAGCAGGGCTTTTTACAATGGCATCTGGCAGGAGTGAGAGGAAAGGGCATGAGTTGCAGTACTAGAGGTATCAGGAAAGACATCTTCACCATGAGGACAGTTAAGCAGAGCAACAAATTGCCCAATGAGTCTGTGAAGTTTTCTGCTTTTTATTTTATTATTCTTTTGAACAAGAGGATACATGGCTCGGGGATGTGGGATGCTAAAGTGTGTGGCATGATTACAGCAGGATCAGAGACTCAAGTATCACTAATTATGTGATACTTTTGCCACATCCACAAGAAATGTAAGCAATCATTTCCTAGGGATCCTCAAGGCCAAAAGCTGAATAGGATGAAACTAATGCCAGAGGTGCTCTATAGATCACATAAGTACAAGTCCTCAGGGGTCTGGCTTTCCTGTCAGAGGGATATTCCACATACATCTATCCCTTAAAAAGCAGTTCCAGTGCAGCTGGTGTTTTTATTGGTATGGTGCAATTCCCACTTAGGGCCTGTGGGACATCACCTGGGGCTCATTTGTTAACAATAGGATTCACTGTATTTCACCTTCAGCTGGCTACAAATTAGACCCCTAGAGCTCAATTTTTCTTTAATAAATGCAGGAATCAATGCCAGTTGAGTTGCCCTGGAGTATCCAACATGGCCCAGGTTTAGGAAAGTGAATATAGGCCTTAAAGTGGGATTCAGCTCACAGATTCATTCTTCTAAGCTTAGGGATCCTTAGCTGAGTATCTGAATGCACCAGACTCCTACACGTATAGTGTTTAGAGCCCTTGAAATGGCCTAGGAGAGCTGGAGGTCATAAATGCCCTATTCATCCTGCATCGTGTCTGCAAGCCCCTGGAATCACAGAATTATTTTGGTTGGAAAAGACCTTTAGGATCATCAAGTACAGCCATCAACCCACCACTGCCCTTCCTTGCAGGGGCTGCAGTTAAGCAGTCAGCAGGGTATCCTTGGGCACTGGGAGCACTACTTGAAGTCTCTACTGAGAAAGCTTCCTTTTGCTCCTGGTGTCTCTTATAGTCACTGAAAGTCAGCAACACCTCCAGACAGTTCCCTCACTGCCTGGTCTTTAGCACACTGCTTCATGTGGGAAAAATGCAGGATGCATTTTGTTACCCTGACTAGTGGAGATGGCCACAGGGTAAAGCAGCAGCTCATGTCTGCTGGGCTGAGGTCCCTGAACAGATGCATTGGTATCTCAACAGCTCTGTGGCCTGTGTCAAAGACACCTCTGTGGGATCACCATGGCCTGAAACAGCACCTCTCCTGTTGCATAGGACAGTACAGCACCTTCCTCTGTTACTGCTGCTGCAGTACCAGCTCTCTTTGGTTAAGGTTTCTTCTGATTTCCAAATCACCTCTCTTCTCTAATAGGTCCCAGGTATCCTCAGGTGGCACTGACTCTTCTCTGCTGCCTCCTTCAAAGCCACAGGGCTTGGACTCACATGTGCACCAATGAAAGCAGCTGTGTCTATTCAGAGGAGAGATGGTGAATGAAAGGGTATTTTTACCTTCACACATGCTTCCTATTGATCTTTAAATAATATATCACATATAAACAAACATTCACTGCCCTGTGCTTCCACACTAAATGGACAGCTCTACCTGGGTGAGGAGGCAGGACTCAACTACAAAAATTTCTTTAGGTGTGTTTATTTTATTGTTGAACTTAGGCTTTTGGAGATGGGAAAACTTCTAGGTATGCTGCAGAAAGAGAGGTAATGTCTAAAATTCTCCTCTTTCACATACCTACATGCCAGGAGAAGAATAAAGGATTTCTGGTCTAACTCTGTAAGAGTCCACTTAGTTACCATTTTGTTAAAGATGTGGTAGCCCCAGGTGGCTGGGGCTGAGAACAGGACAGAGAGCTCTGATCCATTGACATGGACCCTTAGGCATATTTGAGCACACCAGCAGAATCCCAGATGGGATGGGAAATGTGACATTCCCATGTACTGATGAAAGACAGGAAGGATGGCCCAGCCCATGGTTGGCTAGTTTGACATTAACTTGGCAAAAGAATGGACATATTGATATGGGTATAAACACATTAAAGATGAGGTAAACAATTAATGCCAATCAACATGTTTTTTAAGGGAGGAAGGCTTGTCAAACTGGATTTCATTCTTTGATGTGATTGTAGGTTTTGGCTGATAAAAGTAATTGCAAAGATGGAATACATTCTGACTTTTGTATGTTTGACAGCACAACAGATTCTGATTTAAAAATTAGCATTCTACCCTATCAATACAAGGCACATAAAATGGATTAAGGATGGGCTGACATGTCAACAAAGAAGCTGTCAAAGGAGACTCACTGTAGGAGAGTGTTTTTTTTCTTTTAGAGGGGGTCTGAATGCTATTGAATATTTTCAATACTGACTTGGAAGTAAATACCAAAACTGCTGATAACATTGGAAAATGTTGGAGGGGACTAGGAGTTATACAGAAATGCTCTCAGTGTGGTTGTAAGGAAGCTTTCAAGTGGAAGAACAGGCAAGCAGACCACACACACAGGAACCTGGAGCGCAACGTATCCCAGAGGGATTTCAGCATCCTAAAGGAGCAGCCCCAAATAATTCTGCTAATGTGGTGTTTTGTGGCTTTTGCATGTTATTTTTGGAGGGGCTGATGCCATCCCTGGCTGTGTCATTCAGAGGAGTAGAGTAGGGATGAAATTTTTAATTTCTGCATGTTGCACCACTTGATGTTGAAATAACATATCTGGCTTTGGTAACCCAAATTTAGAAAGAATGTTGGGGAAAAAAGGAAAAGTTGCAGAAGTAAAGCACACAAATTATTCAGGGACTAAAAACCACTATTGTGTGTGGATGCTTCTAGAGCATGATGTATTTGTTTTATGAACAAGGGATGAAAAGCAACTTGAGACCTGCTTATGAGTGCCTTTGGGGGGAAATGGCAGATGCAGAAGGGCTCTTTAATGTAGCAGAACTGAGCAAAGCCAAAACCTACAGAGAAAGCATCTGCAGAAGCACAGGCAGGGATTCTTCAGTAGATCATGCACCTCTGGGAAGTGGTGGACTTTTGTCCCAGCTCCCAGTGCCTTGAGATTAAGGTTGAAATATTTTGGTTGTGTATTTGTCGATCAAACATGGGGTGAGGGAGAAACTGTTGACCTACACGTGAAAGCTGAGACGTGGTGGTTTCCCTTCTAGCTCTCTAGTGAAAGCCATGGTGTTGTGAGGCTGATAGTTGAAGGAACTGATGGACCCACCAGTTTCTTTCCTACCGGGCTTCATCTCTACTCTTCCTCCTGCCTCTTTCCAAATTCCTTCCCTCCCTCCCCTCTGTGTCTCCATCCTGAGGCACTACACAACGCTCAGAGTGAAATTTCTCAGGCTGTTGGTCGGAGGGACAGGAGATAATGCTGAAAATTTTGCTTGGTGTGTTGTCAGGCAGGTTTTCAGAAGGGAAAACGCCAGGAAAACTTTGTGCCAGAAGTCAGCCCACTTTCCAAACTGACACTGTCTCCTTTTGCTGGCAACTCAGGAATTTATGCATGTCCTGTGAGTGAGATGTCCCCAGAGCAGCCGGGGAGGCTGGGACATCACTCCCTGAAGTGCTGTCTTGAGGAAACAAGTCTCTAAGATTCAAATGCTCCTTTGTTTATGAAATAAAGTCCACCAGACCTATTGCCAATTGTTTATGCTAAAGAGCACACTCCCATTAATGCTAATGGTGCTTTGGAGCATAAATCCTTGCTAATTGATATAGGAATGTATCCCAGAAGAGTTTACTTTACTGCTGATTTAGCTGATAGATATAAATGTGTGAGAGGGAAATATTAGCATTCATGTAAAACAATTAGGTTATCAACAGGGGCAAATGATTCAGAAAATGACTGCAAGTTTCCAGTTCCCTTTAATGAAAAAAAAAAAAAAGAAAGTCTGCTAATGAGGAAAATCAGAGGGAATACAAATATGAGCTAATCATTGTGATTATTTAATATTTGTGTTACATCAGCAGCCCTTGAAAAGCAGGGCAGGGTTCCCACCTGAGCTCTGTGCTGATGTGGGATGGACAGGACCATCCTGCTGCCCACCAAGGCAAATCTTCCCTGTGACCTCTCTGGTGGAGCAGTGTTTTTGGCTTACAAGGCTGATGCACCTGGCCACTGGATGTTGAGCTCAGTAACGTTTACTAAATATGCATGAATAGAAGGATACAAGCAGCAGATAGATTTCCACAATTTAATTTTTTTTTCAGATAATATAATGGCATATGAAAAGTGAGGCAGTAATGCAGTTCAAAAGAAAAAAAAGAAAGCAACCCCTCTCCCTCCCCTCCCCTCATTCTCCTGGATCTTTCTGCCAAAGGCTGACATTATTGAAAGTTTGATAAATACAAGAATTATGGCCATTTCCATAAAAATCAGATTGTTTAAAATCTACAATTTTGTGGCAAATATACAGCCATTGAAGGAATAATTTTTTTCAGTGTACTCAACAGTTTTACCTATTCGATTCCCATTTAATTAATGGTTTTTGATGTGAAAATGTTTTTTTTAAAGAAGGCTAAATACAGGAAACGTACAGTAAGCCATGGATCTTCCCCAAAAAGATGCTTTGACCTCCAGGGTAGAATCTGTGGAATTTTGAGCATATGGGTTTCCATTTTAAAATTCTAAACCTATCTAGAATCAGGAGGAAAAAAAGTCATATACCAAAAAGTACAGTATTGTATTGTTTTATAACATTTTCTGATTCACATATTTTAGCCATTTTTTTATTTTAGTGCAAAACCAAACATGTTTGCTTCTACAAATACAGAAAGATCAAAATTTCTGCATCTTAGAATCTTTTGCTGCAAGTCACTGAATGGCAAGACTTTTTCTCCCCACAGATTTCAGTAAGCCTAATTTTCAAAGTCTCCATTATTAATGAAATATCAAGCGAATTAGTTAACATTTGCCTGGGCATGGTTAAAGACCATATACCCAGGAAGATTTCATATAACAAAAAGCGCCCAATCCTAGAAACATTTTTTTGTTCCATTTAATGCTCATAAAATTTTACAGACAACAGAATCCTTTCTTAAGCTTTATTTAAGAAATCGAATACTATTATAGTTCAATATATATAAGACACATCCAGTATTGTGTTCCTGATAGCAAGTGCATAGATTTTGTTAAGATATCATTTTTATATTTAAATTTTTTTTGTTACTCAGTAGCACGTTTCATGATCACACGAAGGGATATTCCCAGTGATTTTACTAAGAGCATGAGAGAAAAAACAGAACACAGCAAAGTAGTGAAACTACAACAGAGATGAGGAACAAAAACGATCAGGCAAACTATCAGTACAGTCGATTCCTGATAAGTGAATAATCTGATTGCTTGGTCACAATGCTTTATTCACTTATCAGGAATGATTCACACTACATTTTGTTAAACTGTTTTCCTTAGCCTAATACCTAAGAGTCACACTGGGCAAAGGCACACACACTCTGGCAGGCTATTCTTTAATCAGTGAGTCTTGTGACAGTTTGGTAATTTCCCATGGCGATACACATATAGCTAACAAAGAGACATTTTGCTAACACTGCAAGGTGCCTTACATAATTGAAATTAAAAGCATGTGTTTAAGCAGGACAAACTGTTCAGCTGCATTGCTTTAAGGAACTCATTTTTTCCCCATTGTTGAAATTAAAAAAAAAAAAAGAAAGAAAAGAAAGAAAGAAACCCCTGTATCTTTCAGCCCTGAGTATTTAAAAGAAACCTAACTGCAGTACAAGTCTTTTTTTTTCAGCTGTATTTTTGGAAGAAAAGACCCTTCACAAAGCTCTAGTTTCTTTCCTAAGACCAAGTTTGGAGGTAAAAAAGAGAAAAGAAAAAAAAGAAAACATCCACAGCAAGCTAAAAAAACCCAGAGAGCAATTCTGATTTATCCATCATGCAAGTCAAGACTTACTTAACTGAATCCACTGGTGTCAAAATTATCCAAATCAAGATCATAAACTCTAGAGGTGTTAAAGACCCAGGATATAGCCTGACCATCAGGTTCTGCTTTCCTGCCTGGGCTGTCTGCTACAGGCTCCTGTGGTTTTAGGTTAAACCTAGAGCTGCTTGGACCCCTGACCTTTGATAACAGACCCTGCGGGACGGCACTGGAGCTCACTGGGGGCTCCAGACTCATCACTTGTTTGCTTCTCATGGAAACAGAAAAGTGAAAAAAAGGAAAAAAAAATTCAGAAAAAGAGATTGAGCAGTAACAACCAGGCCAACTCACAAGCCACCAGAAAATTTCAAAAGTCTTCCAAACGCAGGAACCAACGTTGCTGCTGACACCACACGGATACACCCAGTGCGCCAGGACCTTGTTGGAGGGTATTGATGGGGCTGTGTGTGTGTGTGTGTGAGCCAAAGCCAGAGCGCCAGAAAGACCAGGGGAGAGGAGACAAGAGGGAGGAGTGTTGTTTGGGTCTCATAAGAGCACTTTTAAGTGGTCTTCGATTCCTGAGCATCACAGAAAGTGGGACAAAGGAAAGGGATGGGGGCGTATGGCTTGAATTCCAGAGAGCACTCACCAGTGCTTCTCTCTCCTCCTTGGGTTTGGTTTGGTTGGTTTTGTCTTGTTTTTTTCCCCCCCCCCTCTCAAAACTGTAAGGTTTGTATCTGCGATCAGAGGAGAGAAGAGACTTTCTGTAAACCAGAACAACATAGAATTTTCTTTTGCAGCTTTTATTTCATCTTGGTAGACACCGGCTGGGGAAGAGCAGAAAGAACTTGTGAGGAGGAAAAAATTATAGGAAAGGAAAGAATAAAAAAGCTAAGAGCCAAGTGTAAAAAATAATGAGAAAAAAAGTGCTATGGTATTTCTTTAGTCCCTTTTGAGATTTGTACTCATACTATCAGCCAATGCTGAGAATGATCTGCTTTGTAAGCCCACAGCAAAAGTATCACCCATTGGAACAATGGGGGATCTTTTTTCCATCATTTATTTCTCCTTTTTTTTTTAATTTTATTTTTTTACTCACACTGGCTTTAGTAGAAAGTCTTCCTGTGCTCACTTGGATTTTGTTATATTTTTAAAAGTATTATATGTACAACTGCACATAACAAGCTTGATCACCTGGTAAGATTTTGCAGGCTGTCCCAGCCCTAGTTAAGACATGATTAGTTTCTAGGGAGAGTTTGACTAACGCCATATGCCATCAGATTACTGTGCAGTTTGGAAAAAATCCCAAGGCTATATCCTCCTTTTCTTGAATGTTTCATATGCTTCTGCAACATAGTGGCAGAGTATTATTATTTTTTTTAACAACTAGGAAGAAATGATCTCCGTAATCCACATTTTCCAGACTGACTGAAATGCCACAGCAAAAAAAAAAAAAAATCTTTTCAGGTGTCTTCTGTGTTTTTGTGTGCAGAAGGTTTTTCAGTTTGAAGGCTAACAAAAGCTACCTTCAATAGGACTTTGCAGGAAACTAATTTAAAATGCTTCCTGCTCCAAGAGATTATCCAAGTGATAAGGCATGACTAGGGGGAGGAAGAGAGAGAAAAAAAAAAATCAAAGAAACCAGAACATGTCTAAAATGTACAAATCCTCTTTTGCCCCCCAATCAGCTATTCACTTAGGTGGAATCGACTGTATCTTTTGTACACAACCAACAAATAGAGAAAAAAAAAAAAAAAACAGGCACGTGAAACAGTGAGGTGTGCAGATGTATTACCAACACAGAATGACCACCAACAATACAACACACAAAGTAGAGAGACAAGTATTAGGAAAATGGTTTAATATTGGAGACAGAAGCAAAAAACTGCATCACACAATAACATACGTTACAAAAATAAGTCTGACTGTTTCAACTACACGGTTATGTTCACAATGAGGACAGAAGAATCAGAAAAAACTCTGATCTAAACAGCAAAAAAGCAAACCCCTAACGTTTTAACTAATACATTTATCCACGCAAAGTGACCGAGTACTCCTAATTCTAATTACCTTATTGTGTAACTGCACGATACAGAATAAAAAGTGAAACTTACCGCTTTTGTTAAGACAAAATTCTAAACACTAGATATAAGCAAAGGGAAAAAAAGAAATCAAGCCAAAGTTTTGAATTCTCGAAACAAAACCAACTCTCTTTCTACCGTCCAGAAATCAAACTTGAAAATCAGTCATGATCGAGGGGGCCCACGAGAGTAAGCCACAAAAATTTCCATTTGTTTTTTAATCTCCAGTATAAAAAGTTCCACTGGTACAAAATGCATAAGTACAATCAAGTTGTAGAAATAGGAAAGCCTTGCTTTTTTTTTTTTTGCCTTTTTTTTTTCATTTTTTTTTTTTTTTGGCTCAAATTCCATCAAACAACAAAATCCAAATGCATCAATAAAACAGAAACAATACTCAAATGGTCTTACAGTTTCCACTAGATTGCATTAACTTTGGCTTTTCTCAGACAATACTTAAAAACTAGTTTGTAATTCTAAACAAAATGATAGTATTATTAATCTACAAACAACAATCCCACAGCACGAAAAAAACACAAATACATAGGTTTGTTTTTTTTTTTTCTTTTTGTATGACATTATCCAAAAAGGTAATGAAACTACAGGATATTTTTTTCCTTTTGTTAATTAGCACTTAAGATAATAAAAACAGAAACAGTAAAATGATTCCAGAGTAGCACAAGCCAAGGAACTGTAACCCCTATGGTGAAAGAAAGATGAACTTGTTACTCCTTTGAGGACTGCCATTTCATTGCAATTAGCTAATTTGTTTGATAAAACAACTAGTCTCGTCTTTTGATTAGAATTTTGTAAAGCAATTTCCCTTGTTTTACTTCCTCTCTTATTAGGCCCTTGCACCCTTGCAGCTTTTTCCTTTCATTATTTTGAAAGAGAACTGGTAGATAATTTGCCTCCCAGGAGGTGTATGTTTGGGTTTTTGGTTTTGTATTTGAATTTTATTTTTTATTTTTGAATTTTAATTTTTTTTTTTCCAGAGATGGACACTTTTCTAAGCAATGACTCATCTCAGTTGCCTGGAAGTACAGAAACATTCCTTGTCTCCCACTGCTAAGCCAGTGTCCTGTGGAGTAATTCAGGGCAGCCTGGTGTTGAGTTACACCGCCCAAGGACCAGAGGCATCACCGCTCTAACCAGACTGGAAAACCCACAGGACATACCAGGGCATCTACAAAAGCTTTGGAAATTTAGACGGTGGGTACAATGAGAAAAATTAGTGAAACAGTCTCTAAACAGTCCAAATGATGATCTCATATTATATATATATATATATGTACATATATATAATATAACGTACGTGAGATGATACTTTGAATACGCACAATTGCTGCAAGTAGTACAAAATAGCCCTCAAAGGGTGTAGGAAGGCCCCAGCAGTAGTAAAAACGTGAGAAAAGTATAGATCATTTATTTATAAGTGCATGTGCTATAAGAAGGAAACTTTTTTTGCATCACTAGAGGCTAGTCCTTTCCATCCCAGGGCTCTACAGAAAGAAGCATTTAAGTTGGGGATGAGAGACAAGAGTGCACCTGATGTTGCTCATATAGGGCTTCATTTTTAATTTTAGGTGGCTTCAGATATAACCAGATAGAACTAGGAGGTGGAAGAAATTATGGCACTTTATGACCTGTAGCAGGTACTGCTGCTCACACACATTGGATTGGCAATGAATTTGCTGAACCGGTGGCAAAGAACCGAATTTGGTTGTTGGTCACTGTTTGTGCGGTAGGAACGCAATCCAATCAGACTTACAAGGCAGTGAAAAGGGCTACCAGCATCTCTTTTCTGGCTCCTTACAAAGAGCTTCCTCCAGCAAACACCCACATCAGTCACACAGATATTCCCATGGACCATGGGTACGAGTAAAGTCACTCCTCTCTGTACGAGTGTCTGCAGGAGTAAGCCAATATATTGCCGTGACAAATAATGGCAAATAACACCAAACATTACAGTGTATGTAAACTTTATCCATAAAAAGTAGTTTAACTGCAGTGCACACTGAATTTTCACCCAGGAAGATCTAGTGCATCTGATTTAAGCAAAAATTCATTTATTTAAATTACAAAAATATTATTATTCTTTTTTTTTTTTTCTCCTCAAGGTTTTCAAATGGTGGATTGACCACTCCTGGCTGGGAGTGGCTCACACAATAGATAATTAAAGAATTGTTTTCTTTTTCTTTTATTTTATTAATACTGAATAGCATATTCCAGCAGCATATTAAAAGCTCTTTAAGAAAAGACAAAATCCCCAAAATCTAAAAAGGAAAACCACAAGTTAATTACGGTTTTAAATAATTTTAGTTATAGATACAGAAGAAATTTAGACAGCAGTAAAATATTTTTGTCCTTCAGATCTGCCCTGTGCATTGTTCTGATTTCAACCATGTATTAAATAAACCACAAAAAACTAAGTATATATATATTTATAGATATAGATATATATATAAAAATAAACAGCAAAATGGTGAATGTATAAAAGGTATTAACACTCAAGACAGCTCTGGGTGGAAAGGGTTAAAAGTTCAAAACTTTCTCACCTTAGAGGTTTCCATACAATATGAAGAAAATACATAGTGAGGTTTGCTTTCACAGCATTGATGTGTGCAGAGTGGTTAAAAAAGTGAAACATGGGCACTTATACAATGTTTTACAAAAAACATCAAAGAGAAATAACAAACAATAACAATTTCAGGCAACAAGACCACAGGATAGCAAGTTAACAAACTTTTTAACCTCTTTTTTTCTTTAAATATTAGGGATTTATACAAAACACATAATAAAATACCCATGTTATCAAATTACTTCACACAAGAAACACACTGAAGCTCTAGGAAGAAAGTACCTTTGGAATTTGGCACTATAGTTTCACTGATTTTTTTTTCTTTAAAAGAAAAACTGATCACATTTTGCTGAACACAAACACACCTAAATTGTTCACAATAAAAAAATGACATCAATGCGTCACAAGCCAACACAAACTTATTCTGGAATATTTTTTCATTTTCACATGAAATTATTTTTTTTTTAAGCAAACAACTTTTTTTTTTGTGTTTTTTTTTGAATCTTCTTTTTGTTCTTGTTGTTCAAGTAAACCAATTTTAAACTTGTCTTTTTATAAACATAGAACACTTAAGACCATAAGACTCATGATGAAACCACAACTTAATTCACAGAAGCACCAACGTAACACATTTTACAGTAACCTTTCTTCTGTACATTGAAACAGTATAAAATATAGGTAATTTCATGTGCATTAAACCATGGATTGTCTAACTGTGAGTCAGTTCAGCAAAAGGTGACACAAGTAGGTAGCATTTGCCCTAAAACAGGGTAAATATTTTCTTATACTAATCTACAAAAAGTGGTTCTATATATATACTTTAATGAGAAAGTGAGCCACCTAAAATGGCCTTATCAAAAAACTTTACACTGCCTGAAAAATGTAAAAACTATTACAGACCTCTAGAGACTTAAAATCAGACAGTTTTATTTCTCAAACTGTTTTGGAAGTAGTCTGTTAGAAACCAACATTCTGTGCCTCTGGACACATATTGCTATTGTCACCAGTGACCAGGCAGAATGCCAATCCCTGTATAATACTTTCAAGTCTGTTTTTTTTTTATTTTTTTTTTTACGAAATGAAGAAAAACAAAACCAAAAATCAACCAAGAAAAAAACCCAAAACAAAAAAACCCAAACAAAATGAAACAAAAACTCCAAGTAAAGAAGAAAACCAAAAACCAAAACTAAAGAAAAAAAAAAAGGAAAGAAAGAAAAAACATTTTGCCACAGGTTGTTTTTAAATCCTATCATTAATTTATCTAATAATAAATTTCAGTCTTGCATGAATGCAGCAATGTTTTTTCACATTGACTTCCCAGAATTCATAGCTAGATGAGGTCACATGCAAATTTCAAAGGTCAAACTAGGTCAGTAGGAGAACCAAATATGATGTGAGGTCAGAAAGACATCAGAAACAATGACGGGACGATGAAACTTTTTTTTTTTTTGAGACGCCACAGGGACATGCTAGGCAAACGATGGGCTAACGGGCATGGAGATGTCTAGGGAAAAAACAAGGAAGAGGAAAAAAAGTTACACAGAATCTATGCAGCACAAACAAAATCACTTTTATGGGTGCAGGAGAAAACTAATGCAAATCTTTCATCAGTAAAGCCTACGAGCTGTTCACATAATTTGCATTAACTTACAATACTTGTCAACAAGAACACAATGGAACCCCAAAAGAATCCATCTGAAAGGAGTCTGAGAGAATGGATTCCTCTTTGGGGAGAAAAGAGAGGAAAGAACCAGTTTCTACAAATGTAACAGAAAGGTACAGGGAGGTGGGGGGGAAAGGGTCAGACAGCTGAACTTTAAACTAGGTAATGGAAACTACGAACAAAATAACCAGACAAATACAAACAAGAGGATAAAAGCATGAACTGCAAAGGGTGGAGGGTTCAACAGTGAAAAAGCGCCCATTCTTGGCACAATTACTCTAGAGACTACTTCAAAGGATCTAGCTAGCATAGAGAGCTGCTCTTTAGGTATCCAATAAGTTAACAATAGGCAATAAATAAATTCCATTATTTCTGAGGCAGTAAAAATTTTGTATAAAAATAGAAATGCTTTTTACAAATAAAATTTACAGGCCTGTGGCTTTCTTTTTTTTTTATTATTATTAAATTTATCTCTCAAGAAACATCAAGTATTGTCACTCATTTTATTTTATTTTTTTTATTTTAAACCCTGTAGCTTTAGAAACAGATCTCTAAATCTTTTTTACATTAATCCTTTCCAAAAAAACCAAGAACTTAAAAAAAATGAAATATAAAGACGACCAGTGTAAAATCAGACTAATATATAACAATACGTTGATTTCAACCGAAAAAAAATCAGATCTTCTCAAAAAACAAGTTGATGTAGTGGAAAGACTTATTTCAATTTTTGTTGCAAAATAAGTGCTTCAACTGGCATGAGGCCATTTTGTTTAACCTATAAACTGCTGGTGCCACCCTGGTAAAATACGATCCATCCATAGAAAACAACTTTTATTGTGTGCTAATGGCACCAGGGTTCACAGAGTTAAATTGCACATTTTTTTTGTGTCTGTGTGTGTGTGTGCTGTTTGGAATTTCAAGATGTTTATTTTTGTTTCGAAAAGGAGATAAATTATGCTGCAAAACAAAATACAGTAACACAACTCAGTAATTACTTGGCAAGGAAATGGGAGCCAAGTGCAGTAAGGACAAGTGGGGAGATGGAAGTGGTAACTGTAAAAATAACTGTCCCTTGGTGAAGGTTGGCTCTATGTTCTTTCTTAACCCCCCTGCAGAGGACAGGTTTGCTCATGGGACTTACCCTAAGAAAGCTAAAATAAGAGCAGTAAGCATCTGGGGTTAAGATCAGTAAGGTTTGCTGTCATTTTTGGAGCGTTTCAGCTGAACCTTCAAGCGTTTCATGCCAATCTGAAAGCCGTTCATAGCCTGGATAGCAGCTTGTGCAGAGACCGGATTGTCATAGCTAACAAAACCTGCGAGACACAGAACACAGGCGGGAGAGAAAGTCAGCTCTAGGTTAGAACAAATGTCAGAAGGCATTTTGTTAGAATTTTATGATTGCTATATATTTGACACATTCACCTGGCTTTCAATTAGTTCTTTAATCACACTTCATATCCCATTTTCTCCCCTGTTTCTTTTACGTTTATAATCCTTCCTTTCATCCTCTTTACGTTTATAACATTTCTTTACTAGCTGGGATGCAGTTGGCCAATTTTGGTGCAATGCAGTTTCCATTTTGTTATTTATATACTTACCTTAGAGACTGAAGATATTTATTACTGTAACACTTTTCAGTGTAGTATCTACATACCTCCCAGTCTATTAGGAAGTGCTATTTAGGCCAGTCTGCAAAAGGGAAGCTGAAACAGCAAGCCTGGTTACAGAATCAACCCCCAAACTGCCTAAACCCACTGGCACACCAGGGTGTGAGTTCATGTGTGCTATGGAACACTCATCTCCTTGGGCTCGGCCTAGGACAGTTGCAATATTAATATTTTGTAATTTTACAGCTCCTTCTAGTTCAAGATCTCAGGGTACCTTAATGTTAGTTAATTCAGTCTCTTGGTCCCCAAAGGGGTACGCAAACATCAAAATTAAGCAGCATCATAAAGACAATGGTAGGGTTTGATGAGAACTCCAAGATCTGCTCCTCGCATGTGAGCACTAACTAGGAGGATAATGCTTGCTTGGGTAATTCAGAATGGCTGGCCTGGCTCAGATTTCTTTTCCCTGGGAGACTGAAAATGTTCTGTTCATAATATATTCAAATCTCGCTGATTCTGGAAGCTCAAAGTTCATTTTCCTATCTGGGCCTCCCACTTGTAATTGCGAAGCTCACCTAACTGCTGCTCTGCCTCAGCTTGGGCTAATTATTACTGCACTCAGCCTGCTGCTATGCATCTGCTTTGAAATGCTCCCTTTTCTTTTCACTTGAATTTGCCTTAACATATATCCCTTCACTCTCCTAAAGCATGGATGCCACACACTTTGTCTTCAGTCCTAACACATGGGCTTCTCAGTGCTTCTCTTTCACCAACCAGCTTCATTCATTTGTGCTTAGCGTACTTCTTGGATTCATAACCTCTTTCTACCATTCCTTTAACCTATCCTTTTATGGCTCTTGCACTGCTACCCTCTTCCAATTGCAGAGTCAGAGTGTAAACATGCTTTTCCCACTGTATAAAATCTTCCCTCCTTATCAAGGTATCCTTGTCCAGATGTTCTCTTTCATAGACCATCCCTGTGGCTTCACCTTAAATCAGCTTCACCAAACTATTTAAGACTCTTCTCTGACAACTCAGGCTATCTTCTGTTCCTTCCACTCAAAACCACCTCTCACTTAAACTTCTGCAGACTTTCTCCTGGCCAAAGCCAATATGCTCTATCCATATTGTCCTGTGGTTGATTATTTGTTACTTCCTTAAGGGATAATAAATGTTCCTCCATACCTTCCTTGATTTTAGTAACTTTTGCCACTTCCTCACCTTCTCCCTGAGATCATTCCCACTTAAATTTATTGCCAAATCCTGAGGAGCTTCATCACTCTCTTCCTTTCTTCCTTTCCCCTGTTTGGTTCTAGGAGATCATGTCTGTTCACATGACTCCAATCATTATCTTAGCTCTACATCCTGTGTCTCCTTCCATTGGCTCTAGGATTGGCTCAGGGATAGCAAAGGGAACTAGCACAAGCTGGGAGGCAGCTGTAGCACTGTCGAGGCAGATGCTCCACACCTGAGGTGTAGCTACCCCTACCTACCTTTACAGTTCAGCATTTCCCTCTACAGCTTTCCTGACCTGCGCTTTATTCTCTTAAGTGCATATTACTGCTATGAACTTATCATCACTGTAGTTCCTTTCCTTTGTACCTAGTTTTATCCACCTGGAAAGTAAGCAAGTGATCTAAACTAGTCACTTGGCATCTGTGGATGGGGAATGAAGAGAAGGAAGCACACTGCTGGCATCAGCCCTATCATTCAGTTGTTATTCTGATTCACAATTTGTCTCTTTACACAGAATGCAATACCTGCATTAGCTTGTTATGCTCTCATCTTCCTTATTGAGAACCTGCATTTATAAAGCTTACTGAGGAATCTAGAATTCCTTCCCTTTATTTGTATTTTTCTGATTGGACCCATTCATAATTTTTTGTCTGAATTTTAAACCACAAGTTACATGAAGTTGGAATGATGTCTCTTATTAATTCTCAAAGATCCTATCATGACAATTCTGATTTTTGTTTTAGATCTTTGGGTATCTCTATAATCAGGATAAATAATTTTCATCATTCAAGTTACAATTTTGCTAAAAGGCTGACTGCATTTCTGCACTGATGTAACTGTGTCCTCCCTCCTCTGCTTTACTTACAGATCTCATTTTTTTTATTCTAACATTTATGAAAGGCAAGAGATAAGCTTGAAAAGTGAAACCCTTTGTCTGCTGAATCAACTAAAGCCCGTGGAGCCTGTGAGAACTCATGGAAGAGCACTTCCAAGTGTAAACACACTGTCCTGTCATCCTCATCACCATTTAATCCTTTGAGCATTCATTTGGGGTTGGACAAGAAAAGAAAATACGCCTAAGTCCTTTTTCTGCAAAGACAAGGAATTTTTCATTTTGTGAAGCAGTTTTACATAAAGATTCATCACTGTCTATCACTCACTCAGAATAAACCTTCCCATTTCTGCCAGATAGACTTGGACAATCTTTACACCTTTTGGACGTTCAACCTGTTCTCATCTGTAATTTGATTTCCTCCTCCTTTGGGCAGGAGATTGGAAACTCCAGAGTAGGAAGCCCTAAGCATGTGCAAATTATTACAATTACAATTAGAATTACTATTACTAGGGGCAAAAAGACCAAACCAACAAATAAAAAACCCAAACCCAAACTGTACCAAGCGCAATGACCATTAATGATTCAGCAGAGAAATGGGTTCTTCAGCAAAACTATTGTAGTAGTTTTTGGGTGGGAGGACAGAAAAAAAAAAGGCTTTTTGAAACACAAATATAGGACCAAACCACAAAATAGACAATTCTTGCTAATAAAGCTGAGGAGGTGCATGCAGACTATGCCAGTACATTAAGCTAGCAGGACTAATTCTGGCTTTGCCTGTGATTTGCAGCATCACTAAGTAGTCACCCACTGAATCAGAAAACTCAGTTTCATCTGCCACTTCTACTTTTTGTTTTTAAAGCAGAGCTCCCTCCCTGGTGGCAGAGTATCTGGGAAGGAAGACTGAGAAATGGAAATATCAGTGAAAGCTGCCCAAAACCAAAAAAAGACAGAGGATTCCTCCATCCGTTGGGTGTTGACACCTCCATTTTCCCTTAAAGAAGATAACTTTGGTGCATCACTAAGTTAGGCAATTGTGTCCCACAAACCCAGGGAAATGTGTAAGAAGGTAATCAAAGAGTAAAAGAAAATGCACAAAAAGCAAGTGTGGGAAACGATCTGATGAATTGAGCCACCTGCCCAAACTGATTTACATTCTTTCAGCAGTCACCACAATTGCTGCATTTTGATTAACATAGCTTGATTTTCATCAAGATTCCTGGAGACCTCAACAACGATTTTGTAACCCTCAACATACTAACAGAACTGGCTCCAGATCAATGGGGAGTCCATTTCAATTCCACTTTTCAAGTTTGCAAGAGCCTCAGGGCCTGCTTTAACCCATTGCAGACACAGGCTGGACTATACTGGTCTAGATATGAATAATTTTTTGTAAAGCCTAAAGAGCTGAATGCTTCAAAAATGAATTGAAAGACTGTGGGAAAATGTAGACAGAATGTTACACTCTTTCTGTGAACTGAATCAACTTTCCAAGTGTACTGTCCAATCCTCTTGTGTCATATATACAGGTGCATTCCTTTACTTTGGGAAAGAATTGCCACTTTCAAGAAAATTCCAGTATTTTGTATCAACCCTTACAAAACCCATGTTTAAGAGATTCCTTCCTCCTCCTAAATCCTCACTGTGTCTTGTATAAGACCATAATTATTAGACCAACGCTCCAAAAGTTTACCACTCACTTACATTCTCTGCTCCACTCCATCAAAGCACTGAACTGGTGCATCTCTGCTATTCCAAAGACATCAGCCCTCCTAATCAATCCTAAAACTATTTTTATACCAACACATCATCTCCTCCTCTGCTGTGATCTAATTTTCTGACAGCTCAAAGTATTCTCTGGGAAACTTGACACTGATCTTATGAGGCTCTCTTCATCCCTGCCCTAAGGTAAGGGAGATGCCACCTTCCATAACACACTGGAACCCACCCACAGCAGCTAGAGCTGCATATCTAGACATCAGCTGTCTGCAGAATATTCTGAACTATATGTACACACCATTCAGTCACTAATTGCAAAATCTTGTACTTAATTCAGAAGAAAGAAATTCCTGTAATGTAGAAGCAATGGGTTAAACATAGAGCTTTTTTTAAGTGGCTCAGCTATACAATAGAGAATAATTAGGTATCCATAATAAGGCAATTTAATAGTATACTAAATGACATTCCCCCACACAGGGTGTAATTAGTTTCATGTACTTGACACATTCATGCAAGATGCCAGACTGGAAGATTATTATTGTTTTTTTCATATCCAATTTTTAGTTAGAAGTAGTTTGTCTGTGCATCTTCCTGCTCATTTGAGGATTAACAGTCTATTATTTTTGGAATGATTTTCCAGCATGACATTTCTCACATTGCTGTTAATTTTCTTTCCTGGCCCCTTTTCAGTATAGTGCATGTGGCTTTTACTATTGGATTCATTAAATTTGACATACCAAAGCACTTGCTCAAATTGGTCTGTTTGTCAATGAAGACTTTAGCAGAGATAACATTTCCAAAAGGCATGAACATCTGCAGAATGTCCTGGTCTCCAAACTCCTGGGGGAGGTGGTAAATAAAGAGGTTTGCCCCTTCTGGACCTTTAGGAAAATAAAATAAATAAAAAAAAAAGAAGTATGAAAACAGCTATTACAAGTGCTACATTTAATCTGTTTTTCCATAATACTTACTGAAGCTGATGGTCAGAAAGCATTTCACTTTCTAACTCTGAAGGAACAAAAGCAAGTGGATCATCAAAGGAGCACAGCTGAAATGCAGCTCTTGAGAGCATCCCATCTTGAAAAGTGTTTACTTTGAAAAGTGTTTATTTCATAACTCTACTACAGAAGTAGTTAAATTCATCCTCTTTCTTCAATTTACATGAGTGTCTTTCAGTATAATTAAGGTTAGGAAAACAGGTACAGAATGTATTGGCTCTCAAAATGCCCCAAGAACTGCACAAGGAGTCCTCTGCTGCTTCCAACACCTGCATGGGTTTTTCAGTTTAATTCCAGTTGCAGGAACTCATGGAAATGGAAAGAGGTGAGCTCAGATTTGAGTACCACAGATTTAAACTCAAAGAGCACGAAAATGGTGCAGATAGGAATAAAAATAGTAAGAAGAAGCACACCTTGTGACTTAAAAGTCAGTGAAGTCAGTGAGAAAGAGACATTCAGAATTAAATTTGTACTGACTCATTTCAAAATGAGCTGACTTTTTTTTTTTTTTAATATAAATTCCTCCATAGAAAGATCTGTCTCCTGGAAGAAGCTTTGTAAAGCAAGTCTTTTAAAGAAGTTCAAAATTACGTAGCTGGGTTGTAATTAAGTGGCTTTAGACTTAGTTCAGTTCGCAAACAAAGGTGTAAACTCAAAGGTACTTTTAAATATTTTCTTTAAGACAAGATTTGAGATATGTATTATTAAAGGTGTAGGTTAAAACATTCATCCTAGTACTGACAGGTTATTTTTTTTCCCCTAGCTCAATAGCAACACACTGGAAATGAGCAATGGATGCCAGGAAGAGTGTGATGTATGATGGAGCCAGATGTGGCCTCCATGCAGGCTCCAGCAGCGTAAGTGGTACACAAAGGGAAGAAGCATTTCTGCTAAAACCACACCTAGAATAGCCTGATTACATATTCCCTTGCTTTAATGGAACCTAAATGTGCCTCAGATGTGATGTCCTTGGTTTTCTGGAGAGGAAGAGGAAAGCGCTCATGAGATTTACAGAGTTCCTTCTGCAACAGAGCCACGGAGCCTCACCTCTCCCATACAGAATCAGGCTGGCTGCTCTCTCTCCGCCTGCATTAAAAGGTAGCAAAGTTTGCCCAAAAGGAGGAAATAAATGAATTAGATTAAAAAAAAAATTCTAGGGAGGCGGGGAAAAAAAAGAGGAAAAAAACTTGTCACTTGGAACTTTTTCTTCTTGTCACAAGTAAACTATAATTTGCAGCAAACAATGTTCTTTAAAATAGTAGGGAAAAAAAATTGCTAAATAATATTTAAGAGCATATGCACAAGGCAGTTCACTGTGCTTCAGCATGTAATATTTATATAGCATTTTTCTCTGGTACTTGTTTATTCTCAACCACTCCAGACTCTTCCATCAGAAATCATGGTAAGAGACAAAACATTGCTGTCAGTATTCAGTCGTGGAATTCACTCACTTGAACTTAACCACCTACTAACAGACACAAGATATATAACAAAAACACTGTGTTTTAAAAAGGATGCTGGCAATTTATAAAAATAAAAAATAAGCCTAAAGTTGATTTGAATGTTTCTGAACAGAGAAAAATTAAAACAGCTAGAAAAAAAAATCAAGCTGGCCTTCACTATGTATCTTTCAATGACACCAAATAAACAATTTTTTTCTAGTGTCAAATACTGTATTGTCATTGACCAAAGGGCCTGAGGTGAAAGATAAATGCAGAAAACAAAAATATGGAAAAAACAATTAAAAAAATCCCCTCTCATTTTAAATAATTCAAGCTTTTAGCAGCAAATGAAGGAAACATAGAGAGAAAATATACATTTTAACTCCAGTGTCCCTATACAATAACCAGCTGGGGGAATGCCAAATTTGTCTTCCTAGGAAACACATCCCATAACACTAAAAAATACTATTTCAAAAGAGGATAAAAAAGATTTCTCTTGAGGATATTTTACTAGGTTTATTTCCAAAGCTTATCCTTGGCAAGAGCAGTAGTGACAACACAGATACAGTCTTAGAAAGCACGCAGTATTTTCCTGTCTTTGTAGAATTAGCTGGAAATTAGGACAGGAGAAAGCAATGCAAACAGAAACAACCCCCCTGAAAATGCCTGGGAAGCATGAAGGGGAACGGAAGAGGGGAAAAGGGTAGCCTCATTTTCCTAAACACCTTGTAATTAGTATTCATTTATTCTTAGCAATAACTTCCTGAGGTTTATTTGCTGTTGGTGTGGGGAGAGGGGGGCAATCATTCACTTAGCTGCTTCCTCACAAGACCCACAATTAAGCAAAGAACCACTCAAAGTGAAAACGGATCTTGTCATTAGCTCAAAACCGTAATCAGATTAACTCCACTATGACAGAAAATGGAAACCAGAAGACAAAATTGCATCCACAGAGGGATGATTTTTGTTAGCGGCACCTTTTTATATGGTATTTGGTAAATGCCTTTATATAAGGAAGGGATGGGTGGCAATGCATAACTTGAAGGACAGATGGCTGAAAAGTGAAACACATCAGACGTTAAAGGAGGTGACAGTGGCAAGCAGAAGAAAACTGGAGGAAGAAGAAATCACAGATTAGACTGCCTGAGGCCTTCCACGAAGCCTCCATGAGGAAACAGCCGCATGGCACCGCTTGGGCTGGGTGTGCTGGCGTGGGCACTTACCTTCCTTCTGGCTGCCCGCGGCGCTCTGCTGCTGCAGCAGGCTCTGGCTGTAGAGGGTGGGCAGCGCGGCGGCCGCGTACTGCTGGATTCCTGAGTAGGCCTGGGTGAGCGCGTCCATCGTGCCGGCCGTGCCGTTCGTCAGGCCTGTTGCGCCGAGTCCTCCGTTCAGGGCCGCCATACCTGAGAGCATTTGAGCAACTTTACAAAAAACCCAACAATAGAGAAAAGAAATTGCACTTGTTCATTAGTGCTTTCCGAAAGTCGTTGGTATTATACGACACTGACGACGACAGCAGTGCATGCAGCTCGGCACGTCACCAAATGGGACTGAGGACAAAGAAACACGACTTTGGCATCAGGATCACTTCAGCACAAGGGTTGCACAGTCAAATGGACTCGCATGCAGCCTGCTACTGGCAAGTACTACAGCTCAGCGCTCCTGAGAGCCTCTCTGCTCATCCTCCTTGACACCTGTGCTTCTGCTGTGGGTGTCTGAGGCTGGCAGTGTGGGACCTCTTTGACCTGCGTCCTTGCTGTGGAAAAAGCAGCCTGTGAGGAAAGCCGCTCTCTCTGACCAGGGCCTTCAGCAACAGCCATGACAACACCAGATCAGAAGTGTTTTGCTTATACAGAGTAAGCAGAGAGCCCTGATTAACTGCATTTTAAAAAAAGGTCTTTTTCAACCTAAATGATTCTATTATAACCCTCTATACAATTACAGACTGAACCGTCTATACAATTACAGACTTTGTCCCTCTAGGCTTGTGGTAGAAGATGGACTGTGATGCTCTCTGCTTCCACCCCCCTCCTCTACTTACTCCTGTCACTCCACAAGAGATGAACAGCAGCACACCCAGAGTGACTAAAAATACTTCATCCAGACTAGGCATTTTTCGTGAAGAAACAAAAGCATTTAATTCTAGCAATGTTTTTCTTCACAAGGGAAGCAGAGTCACTTTTTTTTTAACTTGCAGCAATTCTACATCCTGATAAGTAACAGAGTAATTTAACTGGGATGGCTGCTAAAGAGGAGATTTCAGATGGGATTGCTAGCTGTGCAGAAAATGACATCCCTCATCCGTGCAAACAGTGTGGGCTGCATAAGGAGTTGTACTACTCTGATTTGATGGTGGACAAACTCCTGAGCTACAGCTTCCCTCCTCTGCTTCTATTGCTCAGCATGACTCCAAAATGAGTTATGTTGAAGTTAACAGTGCTAGCATGTCTTTCAGAAATTCCAGAAAAAGTGAATTTGCTGTTGGAAGTTGAAAGCATGGCAGGGTTCAGAGCCCTGCTCATCTTCCACACGCCCAGCCTGTGTCAACCTGAGCACTGAGAGCACATCAGGACTGAGAGTCAGAGCATGTTTTCTGCACAATTAGCTATCCCAGCTCCCCAGTTTCTAGGTGAACAGCTCACAAACAACTTAAAGGGCTTAACAGGCCCATAGAGGTACAGAAGATCAGTCACTAGAAAAATGGGGGGGGCACCCAGAATCACCAGCAATCATTTCTTAGACATTGTCTAATGTTTTGGTTGGTAAAATGGTGGGTGAAGATGTGACTGGTGGTGTCATATTAAGATCCCAAAGAGAGGAACAGTAAAGAGAAAGAAAGGGCTTAATTTCAGAGCAATAACAAGGGTTGGTATGTAAATTGGGGAAAAGTGGGGAAATTAAGCAGAGGACACTTTATAGTAAATTAATAATTAAATCTATTAGACTGGGAAACAATCTTCAAGGAAGATGGCAGAAACCTTATCACATGTGTAATTATGCACAGGAAGAATACTGCAGGGAATTATCCAGCATTGACAGAGGAGGATAAAGATGATGACCCCAGTATCCTTCTGCCTCTTATGTAGATTTGAAAAGCATATTCCTATGAGTCTCCAATAATCAGGACAATTGCTCAAGTGGCACCTTTTTGGCTCCACCAGACTCTGTGCCAATTAAGAGAATTGTACTGCATAAATTATACCTTTTGATCTTACTATAATTTGTGTGACTAAACACTTGACAGAGATGTGATATTCTTAGCCTTTCCTTAATAAAATGTCTCACTTTGAAGACTTCTCTTTCCCCTCCACCCCACTTCAGAGCATCACTGTACCCTGATGGGAGGTACTGGCTGCCACTGCTTCGAACAAAAATCCCTGTCAGAGCTCAACAGATCTGGGTATTTCTTGTATAATGGTTCCAGTTATAAAATTGTATTGGGTTTGGGTGGTAGTGGGGGGGATAAAGGGGTGGTTTCTCTGAGAAGCTGCTGGAAGCCTCCCCTACGTCCTACAGAGCCAATGCCAGATGGCTCCAAGATGGACCTGCCGCTGGCCAAGGCCCATCAGTGACAGTGGTAGCACCTCTGAGGTAACTTGGTAAAGGAGGAGAAAAAACCTGTGCAATGGTAACTGCAGCTAGAGAAGAGAGGAGTGAGAATGTGTGAGAGAAACAGCTCTTCAAGGTTGATGGAAGAGGGGCAGGAGGTGCTCCAGGCACTGGAGCTGAGATTCCCCTGCAGCCCCTGGTGCAGCCCACGGTGAGGCAGCTGTGCCCTGCAGCACATGGGGGTCCATGGGGGAGCAGAGAGCCACCTGCAGCTCATGGAGGAGCCCACACCAGAGCAGGTGGATGCCAAAAGAAGCCTGTGATCCCACAGGAAGTCAGTGCTCCTGGCAGGACCCGTGGAGAAAGGATTGCACTGGAGTAGGTTTGCTGTCAATACTTGTGACCCTGTGGGGGACCCACTCTGGAGCAGCCTGCTCCTGAAGGGAAATTCTATGGAACAGACCCACACTGGAACAATTTGTGGAGTGCTGCAGCCTGTGGAAAGGGACCCACATTGAAGGAGCAGGTGAAGAACTCTCAGCATGCTGGAGCAGAGGAGCAGTGTGAGGAGTCCAACCCTGAGGAGGAAGGACCTTCAGGAACAATGTGTGATGAACTGACTGCAACCCCCATTCCCTGTCCTCCTGCACCACTGGGGACAGTAGGTGAAGAATTCAGGAATAAAGTTAAGCCTTGGAGGAAGGTAGGAGTGGGGTGAAGGCGTTTTTAAGATTTGGTTTAATTTCTCATTATTCTACTCTGAATTGATTGGTAATAAATGAAACTAATTTCCCCAAGTCAGGAGTCTTCTGCCTGGTAAGTGATCTCTCCCTGCCCTTACCTGAACTCACAAAACTTTTATTATATTTTCTCTCCCCTGCCCAGTTCAGGAGGGGGAGTGACATTCAAAATACTGTAATAACAATATTAATAACAACAAAAACAATATAAATACTATTTTATAATAAATGTACAATATACAATATATTGTTGCATAAATAAATATTACTACTACTAATAATTTGATCCTGAGGCTGACTGTTGCCTGCTCTGCTGTTCTGTACTTAGGTTTGTGTCACTGCATGGGTGTACACACAGGACTGGTTAAACTAAAGGCTCCTGATAAAGCAGCTTGTATCTCTCTTTTTATTAGTGTTGAAATAACTTGATAACAGAGGTAGCATTAGGATACCGTGTTATCTTTCGTGAGTCATTGGCCTATTAGATAAACATGCTTTGTGTTGCAGTGGGCAGCATCCTCCCCCTCCTTTCCCCTGGAATCAATTGCACTTCCAACCCAGCGGTTCCAGATCAGCCATCAGCCAGACAACCCAGCCCACTGCTCCTGGGAAGGGCACAGCTACTGCTGCCACAGCCCACGGGTGGCATACACCTCCCTCCTGAGCAAAACACAGCTGCAGAAAGCACCCAGCACTTTTTCTGTTCTTACATTTTTATGAAATCTGCAAGGCCCAGCTGCTGTTACGCATCTCTGCCATCTCTTTATTATCTCTACCAATGCACCTCAGTCACACACTGAACTCTGGTCCCTTCCTCCCTTCTGTGAAATAACCTTTTGGAGCCTCTCATCTATGGCCTTCTGCTTTTCTGAGTTTCTCTACATAATACAAAAGCAACAAAGCTTGGCAAGTCCAAAGGTCTCTCAAAGTGCTTTTCAAGCACCTTCAAATCTGTCATGAATAGTTTTATCTCTGTTTTACAGATGTAAATAAGGGGCCAAAAAGGCTAAGTGACTGCCCTGGGGTCACACACAAATACCGTGCCATAGCTGTCCAGTATCCTCAAAGTATGGTCTTCTTAATTGCAAAGAATCACTTCCTCCCTCTTTAGTAATTTTTCCTCATAATTCATAATTTTTTTTGGTACTTTGATTTGTTAAATTTACATGCTCAAAGCAGCCAGTCTAATGTTTTGCCATTTAAAGTTTTAGGTGCTTCAAGAATAATGGACGGAAGACTAAATCCCCACACTTAGGTACAACTGCTGCCAAAACCTTGGAGACACCTAAACTTACCATACTCCACTTTATTTAAGGCCTCCAGACATCTTTTTAAAAATGCTTCTCTCTACAATGACAGCACTATCAACCTCCATAGCACATCTTCTTTTCACAGACCCAGACAGGACTGAGAAAACAGTTAAAATCTTCTAGTGAGCTCAGCGTGGAAGACATTCTCCATGTGATTCTCATGTGCAGGGCAGGACTTGGCTTAGCAGAAGAGCATCTCTTCAAACCTCTATATAAATCAACACCCAAGCCCAGTGCCACCTTCTCATTAATTTTTGGGTTAAGCTCTGCTTGATTTGTGCTTTGGATTTTCTAATTCCCCAGCTAGAAGCATGTCACTCAATTCCCAAATTGCTGCACAGTTACTTCAGGAATGTCCATGGCCAGTGAATATTTTTTATGGGCTTGCTTATGACCATGGTATGAGCCATGTCAGTGTGGAGCATCAGACTTCCTAACATCGGGTTTCCCAAAGGCAATCTCCCAGGTGGGTTTGAGTGTGAATGACTGAGTCAGACATGGTCATCAGGAAAAGCCCCAAATTGTCATTAAAATATGAGGTTATTGTAATTTGAGCAATGCTTCACTATCATCAGCATCATGAGTACCAGAAAGTGATAATCGAATTTCTTTTTAAAGTGTCCTAATGCTGAGCTGTGCCATGGGGAAGCAGTTTCCCCTCTTTAGCTCCCTCTCAAATATGTATATACATAGATAGACATACCCACATACATTTTGTAAGCACTATACACATATCCATAAAAACATCCATGAAGAAGATTTGGGACTGCAGTCACTGTCAGTACAAGTCCATGGAAGCAATGGTGACTTAAAACAAACTGAAATTTGGTACCAAGTTGTGAATACATCATTAATACTTCAAATGACACATGCAGATAAGTTTGCACACACATCACCTCAAAATACTTGCTTAGAAAATGTAAACTCTTTGCTTGCAGCCTAGCAAGGAGTGCTAAAAGGAGTGCAACAGAAGGATTCCCAGACAATGAGCTCATAGGATTCACTCCTGCTTGGTTTTGATGAAGGGGTACATTATTTTGGAGTGCTCCAGTGTGCCTGGGTTCTTAGTACTTGCTGAGGGGAAGGAGTGGGATGTCATATTTTGCTCTTGATATTGTGATTTTTTATACACCAACTGAAGCACAATGACTGTTAATCAGAAAGGACATTTAATGGTTTCTTACTCATGAAAGGGTAGCTCTCTCACTACAAGAGCTCACGAGAAGAGAGGAGGTAAGTTAGACTTTTATGCATGCCATTTCCAGTGGCTTGCTTTGACACAAATGGAATAAGAAGAAAGGAAACTAACATTTTGGGACTTAATACTAATTTTTCTTAAGTTGTCCTTGAGTTGTATTTACAAAGAGGTTGTTTTGTGTGAAATGCACATGTCCTTGCCAGAAGCAAGTCCTGTTTTACACGAGACCCCATGCAACCATTCAACATTACTACATGGACATCCATAAACCCCCTTCCTTCCCAGCTCCCAACAATGCCAACCAGAGATCACAGAACAAAAAGATTGGGTGAGCAGCCAAGTAACAGTGACAGAAAGGACATCATGCAGAGCATCAGAGTGAGCAAGAGATACTGAGGAGGACATCCATTCCTGAGGGTACATTATGATGGGTCATGGACTGGCAATGACCAAATAGATTCCTTGCATTGCAAAAGGAAATGCAAGGAGCAACAGCAGCTAAAGAATAAAAAGAGGGAGGGGGAAAAAATGCAGCTGGGCAAATCTCTTCTGTTACAGGCAAAGGTGAAGTCATCATAGCAGAAACAATAATAACAAAAAAATCCTCCTTCTCCAAGAAAATCTTGACCAAGGCTAAGAACAAAGAAGAATGTTCTAACAACTACTGGCATCTACTTAGCTGGAGATGCCACGGTTTGTTAAGATGTCATAGGATAGGTGTGTGTGCTCTGGCATTACAGGTGACTGACTGCATGTTCTCCTATACTTGCCAATTAAAAGCCAAAGACTTGCTTTCATTTTTAAAGCATGTTGCTCTCAAGTCAGTTAGATATTTCTTACAGATGTCTTAAAGGACTGACTCTGCAGCACTACATTTCTGAGTGAGGTTTTGTACATTGGGCTGATACACCTGTTGTCAGACTCCCTCAGTGAAAAAGGAGCCTCTCCTATAACCTTGACAACCCAAATCCCTGGTGACAATTCTTTTACCTTACATATGTACTGCAAGAAGAGGAGTCTTTATGCAGGGACACAAGAAAATTCACTTTGCAGAACAAACTGTGTGAAACTAAAAGACTCCAGAGAACTACATATGTAGTAGTAGTATGGAACTGAATCAACTTGACCCCCTTGTTTGGTGTAGAGATTAAAAATCATATTATCACTTTGCAATTGATGGTTTTTGTGGCATGATTATTGGGGAAGGCTGTCCACCACAGCAATAAATACTCACTGTTTACGGTACCTGCTAGTGCATTAATATTATTCAGTCCAACAGTGGCTCCAGCCAGTCCTTGGAGAGTACCCAGAGAAGTCAAAGAATTCATGGCCGCACCAGCTGTGGAATTAGCAGTTGATGCAGCCACTGAAAGGAAAAAAAGCAAAGCAAAATTTAGGCAGTTAAGTTTGTTTATTTTATTTGACCACAGAGCAGCTTACAATCACACACAGGAGCACAACAGGGCTACTTGCAAGGAGAAGGAAAAAAGAAAATGAGATCAACAAGACCAATCAACAAGACATTAACTGTGATTGTTCATGGGAAGTGTTGGTGAGTCTAGAACTGCAAATACTAGATCACAAAATTCAGTGCTATTATTTGCAAATAAAATACCAAACCAGTATGTGTGGGATTAGACACTTTCTCAAAAGCTTGTCAATCAATCTAGCAACCCAGGTTGATCAGCTAACCAGGCTTTTGAGAATTTGCCACACACCTCAAAGTCCATCATTAAACAAACAAGGATTACTCAGTAGTTTTGTCATACAACAGATTACTATTCTGGGTCCCAAATGTTCTAGGAGTAAGTTTAATTATTCTGAAGACACTATGCTCTAGGACACTGTATAAACTTCATTTAAAGACCTGAAGATTAGAATAAGAAGAATGACCAGGTAAATACAAAATAGAACTACCATTCATTTTATTGCAGGCTTTTATCCTAGCCTTTGTACATAGATAGTCATGTATATGCACCCCTTTGATACTGTATGTATCCCCAAAAGCTCTGCCAGAGAGGAAAAGGTGGAAAAAATGTCCTTGATGCTACAATGTCATGGGAATGATGAAGGTGGTGAGATGAATCAATCTAAATTATGTGTTTAGGGAGAGAAAGAGACTCTATAGAAAGTAGTAAAAAGTCATTTGGGATAGGTTGGGTGAACTAGAAATACCTGTCTGTCTCACAGAAGTACCCTGAATAACCAGTGTAGGTAAAACACTTAACTCTCAGGAAGGTAAAGGCTTACCAGATGAATCACACTCATAAAAGCTGCAGAAGCAATTAAGTTTTTAGCTTGTCTCATGAGCCCTACTTTTGTGCATCAGTCATAAAGACTTCCTTTCTTTTTCTGCTCTAATGTTGCATTATCTTAGGAAAAGTGAACACTTAGAGTTTTGTTGATGATGTACTGGAGGCACATCATATCTACAACCAGGCTTTTTTTGCTCCTATTCATTATCTAGCTACGAAATAGTTAAGACCACTTTTATGTGATGCTTTTTTGGCCTGTCAAACACATCAGATTACTCAGTGAACCCTCAAGAAAGTGAAGTCCCTAGAGCTGACAGGATCCAGTAAAGAAAGTAGGAGGCAACTTTTTCACTCTGTGGGTAAACCTTGAAGCTCTAACCTACAAATAACCTGCCTTTGCAACATTAAGACCCACCAAAGACAAGTTTTTACACTCTTGGGGCCTCAAAGTACAAAGAACATTCTTGCTGTGGGGGAAGAGAGATTTCCAGACTCTGTTATGCAGTCCTTGTCTCTTAACATCTGTGATGTTAACTCGAATAATTTTGTATGTTGCAAACAGAAGCAGCTTTGATTATTCAATTTGTCCCCACAAAGCAATAAGAATCCAATAATGTCTTTGATTAAAAAGTAATTAAAAAAACAAGTAAAAAACCCCACTTTTTTCAGATAATGTGGGCACCAACAGAGAAAAGAGCAAAAAACCAAAGTGAATTCCCTGTGACCAACACTGGTCTGTGTTTCTGTCAATGCTCATTAGCAAAAGATTTAAATGAAGTATATAAAACTCAGATCTGAAGGATCTGATTAGTTTTGACTGGACTAAATTCCATCCATTTTCTGCTTTAGAGGATTATTACCATTCTCTCTTGAGGAAACACATATAGTTAAGAAATAAGAGAAATGGGGACTAGGAAACTGCCTGTAAATTACATTTTAGCTGGGGGCAAATAGCTCCTGTGAACAAAAGCCATATGCTTATGGATTGTCAACACATCTGTTGGAGAAGGCAAAAAAAAATCTGCTTAAAACCTTCCCTCTTGTGCAGCCCACAGTGAATCATGGGGGCTCTTATTCCTGGCTGCTCAAACACCTGCTCCAGGGATGGTCAGTATCTGGGGCCAACATCTCTTTTCTTCTTTTTTTGGTATCAAGTTTCTCTATTCCATCAGGCAAATAAAGAGCAGGTGCCACAGTGCTTCTCCTACTTGAAGCTGCAATGCAGATTATCTAGTTTGCCTGAATAAAGACTTGGCACATACTGTACAATACTGGGTGAAGCCCTAAAGCACCTCAGGAATGAGTATTTTGTTGTGGTGTTTCTTCTGCTTAGCAGTGATCTGCCTCACAGATGCAATGGGACAATGCTCTTTCCTCTTTGGCTTAATATTTCTTTGAGAAGAAAGAAACTGAACACATTGTGTGGTTTCCACCATCTTATTGAACAGGGGGTGAATAGAAATGGACTAATTTTTTTAGTGTGCTTGGAGAGATCAAGCAACCTCTGCATGAGCCTTCCTGAGAGACCCCACACTAATTGATTGAGACCTGTATGTATGAAATAAAGGTGAAGACAGTGATGAGCTAAAATGTTACCATAAAGGGGCTATAAAAGGTCCAAAATATTAACAGAGGTGAAAATTTCTAACAAAATGCTGTATAAAACCAACAGATGAAGCAATGGCATGCCTTGTCCCCCAGAAATCTAAAGGAAGATGAAACAAAAGTTAAAAGGTCCTACAAGACAAGTGTGAAGGCTTATATCAGCTGAAAGTTTTTACTTTGTGTGTTCCCAGATGAAATCCATCTAGAGACAAGGACTATGCTTCTCCTGTCCTTTGCCATTTTCTAGTTGTTTTCAACTAAAAAAAATGTAACATATATTAAACTGGAGGGAAAGAAGAAAAATCACATGCCTTGTGGTAACAGCTAGTGACTGCACCACTTCGGGGGAACCTGTATAACTCTCTTGTGTCAGCAAAACTCTCGGGCTCCACAAATGCTCAGAGTAATGGCAAAGGAAGAATAATTCACTGTCAGAATACTTTCTATATTTATGTCTTTTAGTTGTCCAGAAGACAAAAATAGATTGGCTCCCTACATAATTTATAAATTGGGTTTTACCAGTTCCTCTGACACCAAAAAAATGAAAAAAAAAAGAAAAATAAAAAAAAATTCACAGCTCCCTCCAGCCTTCACACCAGAACATTCACAGAATCACAGAATATGCTGAGTTGGAAGAGACCCACAAGGATTATCAAGTCCAACTCTTGGTCCTGCACAGGACACCCCAAGAGTCACACCCTGTGCCTGACAGCATTGTCCAAACATTTCCTGAACTCTGTCAGGCTCAGTTCTGTGCCTCAGGTAGCCTGTTCCAGGGCCCAGCCACCCTCTGGGTGAAAAAACTTTTCCTGATATCCCACCTAATCCTCCCCTGACTCAGCTTCAGGCAATTCCCTCAGGTCCTGCCACTGGGCACCACAGAGAAGAGTTCAGTGCCTGCCCCTCCTCTTATTGTGCTTCCTCCATTTAACAGATGAAAATTTCACTATCAGCTTCAAGCTTCAAGCCAAGAAACTTGGCCTTTGGTTAATATATTCATTGACAGAGTTCTCTTTGATACAGAGAACATGTTTTTATTTGGAGTGGTTGCTCTACACAATACAGATATTTGTGTTTAACTAGTAATGCTGCACTCATGGGGATCTTTAAGGCTGGAAGGAGCTGGCATTTTCAAATGTTCTCAAAACATTCACTTCTGCCTATAAATGGTTATAACACCTTTTAGGTCAGTGATTTTTTTTTTTTTAAAACAGCAATGAGCCCTTTCTCTTTTAAATTTTAATTTAAGCAACACTTCAACACAATTCCTAAAAACTATGCCAACCTAGAAAAACAACAGGAATTAGCATAGAAATTTTTGGCCATTCTTTTGGCTAGCTTATGTCAATAGAGTCATAATGATTTACATCATCTGGATTTGCCTCAGCTGAAAACTGGATTCAGGATAACAGCATCTAGGAAAGGCAATGATGTGTAAATATTTCTTTGGCTTTGCTACACACACTGTGGATGGAATTAATTTCCCCACCTTTGGCAGCCTTGTTGTTAGTTGAAGCTAGTCTAGTCAAAACTAGACTGTTTCTGAGATTTAATGACCTCCAGTTCAGACACTCTACCTTTAGATTTCTATTTCAGGTTGGGCTGGATTGCCCTAAAGACCACGTGGATGAGCTCAACTACCAGATGCTACTGGTGCCTTTCCCAGTTTTCTCTCAAACTTCTTGTGCTGCCCTGGGTAAAGTAATTGCTCTGATTTTTGTTGCAAGACCTTCTGCTTCTTCACAGTTGCTGCCTGTCTTTTAGAAAGCTGTATCTTAGAGGCACAGGCACATTTTTTGTCATGTCTATTTACTTCCTACACCTCAGACCAAGAAGTGCCCTTGGTAGAGCTTCTTGCTATACTGAAACCACAGACCTATGCTTGTCTGTAGTATAGCCTTGGGCAAATCCCACCCTTCTCATGTCTCAGGGCAATTTATAAAGTGAATCATAGAATCAAAGAATGGTTTAAGTTGGAAGGCATCTTTAAAGATGAGCAAGGAGTGATCTTCAACTAGAACAGGTTGCTCAAAGCCCCATCCAACCTGACTGTGACTGTTTTCAGGGACAGGGCATTCACCACCTCTCTGGGCAATCTGTGCCAGTGTCTCACCACCCTCATAATAAAAAAGTTTCTTCCTTGTATCTAGTCTAAATCTACCCTCTTTGAGTTTAAAAGCATTGCCCCTTGTGCTATTTCTACAGACTGCTAAAAGGTTTGTCCTGATCTTTCTTGCAGGCCCACTTTAAGTACTGGAAGGCTGCAATAAAGTCTCCCTTGAGCCTTTCTCCAGGCTGAACAACCCCAACTCCCTCAGCCTTTCCTCATAGGAGAGGTGCTCCATCTCTCTGATCATCTTCAGGAATCCTTTTCCCACAGTGGAGGTCAGGGTCCAGGAAGGCTGCTGAAGACAAAGAGCTAAATAACCCACCTCTGACTGTCGCACTGGAGGAAAGGACCTATTCCAATCACATATGTACCACTATGTTTTAGCAGAGAAATGGTTTGCAGTGTGTAGTCAGGCTCATTCTTTCCTTATTTTTTTTTGGTAAATGTCTAAGTGAAAAAAAAAAAAATCCAATGACTTCTCAGCAAAGTCCTATACCACAAAAACGCCTGGATCTCTTGGAAACTCCCTGCTATATGTACTAACTTGGCACTGTTTATGGGCAGTGTAAACTGTGCACTTCTCCATTCCTCTCCACCTCGTCCTGTTCCCTTCCTCCTTTTCCAACATGGGCATCCTGTCTGGAAATGATACACAAACTAAGCACATGAGGCATTATAAACATTTTAAATGAAGTTTCTTATTGGAAACATTATTTTGGTTTTAGGGCAGGACCAGCAGAGAGAATGGGCAAAGAAAAGCAAGGGCAGCTTCAGCTCTTTCTGGGCATGGAGAGTTGCTCTACACCCTGCCAGCCCCATCCATGTGAAGAGCAGCTATAATGTTTCTGGAGCAGAACCAGATTTCTGGTGCTGCAGGGCTTCGGGGCAGCTCCAAGACTGGCTTAACTATGCTGGGGCTTTCCGCACAGAGATCCACAATGGTAAGTAACTGTGTCAGCCCTGCTGACAGCTTTCCTTTAGGCAGCCCTTGGTTACACTCCACAACTGTCTGTCACTACGAATGCACGGCACAACAGGAAGCTCAGTGTTTAGTCTGATATCAGCCACTTGCTTATCACCACTCACTTATGAACCACAACTTTGTTCTTATTGTTTTACTTAATGGAGAGTTTAAATAACTCAATGTTCAAGTACTTCTTTTGTTCCAGTTAAGATGATGTAGTAGTGTACCAGGGAACAATATTGTCCACAAATTTTAGGTTCAGCATCTCTGTGGCTAAGCATGAGAAGTTGCAGAAAAAATGTTCTCACTCCTGGCAGATCTGTATTGGCAGTTGTCTAAGTCCAGAATCCTCTTTCTTGTGCTGAATTTGGATGTATTTCTGATTTTCTGCTGCCTTCCTAAGCTCACTGACTCCAAGGACCAGATCAAATGGATCTGACACTGGTCCTGACTAAATGGCTGACATTTAGAGGAACTCAGATGGGCAGAACTGGCCAACATGAACCTTATGAAATTTAACAAGGATAGATGCAAAGTCCTGCACCTGGGGAGGAATAATCCCCTTCAATAACACAGCAGGGGATGGATGGGGCTGGGGAGAAGCTTTGCTGAAAAGGACCTGTGGGGGTCTTGGTAGGAGGTGACCATGAGCCAGCAGCATACACTGGCAGCAAAGAAACCAAACAGCATCACAGACTGTGGAAGAGGAGCCAGGAAATCCAGGTTTCCTCTTTACTCAGTGCTTGTTAGATCACATCTGAATACTACATGCAGATTTGGGCTCCTCATTGCAAGGAGAACATTGATCAGGCGGAGGGAGCTCAGTGGAAGGTCAGCAAGTTGGGCAGGGGCTCCAGCACTCATCCTGTAACAAGCTGGGCTTGTTCAGGCTGGAGAAGACATGGCTCCAGGTGAACCTAAAGCAGCCCTCCAGTGCCTAAAAGGAAGTCATCCACTAGACAGAGCAATAGCACATGCAGGGAAGATGAGAAGTACATTGAAACAAGGGAGGTTCCATTCAGATATAATTAAAAACATTTGTACTGTGAGGATTGTCAAGCACTGGAACAGATTACCCAGATTGCTCCATCCATGTCCTTGGAGGTTTTTAAGACTTGTTTGGATCAACCTGATCTCATAGGAGCAGGGAGTTGGGCCACAGACCCAACTGATCTTCCAACCTCAATTATTCTATGGGAATTAGAGCAGCATAGGAGAAAAGCAGAGAAAGTCAGCTCACACAAAGGCAGAATGAAAGAAGGCTGAAGAATGGAGATGTGTTGAAAACTGAACAGTAGAACCAGTTTCTGTTCTTGGGTCTGTTTACAGAAACAGAGGTTGACATTGAATATGCCACTTAACTCTCATCTGTGGCTTCAGTTCTAGGCTGCCACAACTACACTGTGTGGGTGAGGTTTCTAGGGCCCAACCTACATCTAACAAAAGAAGTTCTGACCTTGGATCTTTCCTTGAGGTTTTAGATTCCTCTTAGACTCAGCAACAGAAAATAAAATCACAGCAGAATAATGTAAAGAAAGGATATAAAGAAATCATACAAAGAGAGTAAAGTCCATTAAAAATATATATTTCTAACAGCTCCTCAGTCAGGAACAGAAAAAAAATTGTAAGAGTTCATAAGAGAATTATAAGGACAAAAGAAAAAGAAATATTAAACCCAAAGTAGAAATCTCTAATTTTAGCCAGCTGAATTTAAAATCTTTGTTTAGTACACAAAATCTCTTGGGTAAATAAAATATGCCTTTGTCCCTTGCTTAGTCCAAGAGGGATAATAAAGCTAAGAGACAACACTGGATTTAAGGATAATCAGATTAAGGTTGCGTTCTGTTTTCTTTCTAATCTTTAGTTGCAATAACCAATGGTGTTTGGAACTATGTCTTAAAAACTGTATCTAAACATGAGGAACACCTGCTGGCCTGACTGAAAGACTAAAGATATTGGACAAAGTTTTGTTGTGTTGGACAAAGTCTGTGCAAAGCTTCTGACTTTGGTTTGTATTATCTTACTTTTGTGGTGGTACTCTCTTAAACAGAGAATGGCACCCAGCTGTAGGAGGCTCTTATGTAGGTGGGAGTCAGGACCACTGACCTGGAGTTAGGAGGGATTCTGCTCAGATCTGATCTTATATATTTAAGGTCAATCAATTAATGTGAGTTATCTTTATGTAGCACTAACCCAACCGGTTGTTTTGAAGAGATAGAGGCCACAGAGTTTTCTCCTAAACACATAAATGAAATGTCTTATGGAAAAGGGGAATGATTCAAATATAGTAATGCTGGAGTTTATGAAATGAGGATTATAAACACAGTGTGGGGGAGAAGCGGGCAAGTCAATCATGGTGCCCGTGTGACATTGCTCTCAGGAATTTGCAGCGGTGTTTCTGGCTGAAATGAGCTCATCCTACGGGCTCTGACTGCAGAAGGTACATTTTAAAGGGGAAGAATAATTAAGCAATGACAGAGGCATCATCATTATTAGATAATCACAACCCAGGGGCATTAGGAAATGCTGAGTGTCTCTAATCCCATGGGATCTAATTATTCTGTGATAATAACCACACCTCCAAGTTTTAATTTATTCTTGTGGAGAATCTGGAGGGGGAGGGGGAGAAATGGGGGCATTTTCATATTTTTGCAAAAAGAAGATGCAGTTGGCCTTTCAATAGGGCTCATCAGTATTCTGATCTAACTAGCATGTGTGATTGGCATTAAATTGTCTGCCCTTTACTGTGATCTCCAGCCAATCTGAGTATCCACCCCTGCACAAACTGGTGGCCTCCCTGTTGCTAACAGGACCAGCAGGCCCTGGTTCTATTTCTCAGGGCAGATTTTGGCAAAGGTGAGGTAGATTTTTCTGGTCTGGAGAGGTGTATTTTCCATAAGGTCCTCTGACAAACACATTGCCATTGGTATGGAGAAAGAAGTAAAAACTTGCACATTTTCTGGTATCTTGAAAGTGCTGTCTGACATGTCAAAAAGGAAGATTCTGGGAAGTTTTAAGTGCTCTGCTTGTGCTTGGATAGGATAAAATTAAAGTGACAGATGCACTCCAGGGAAAGAGTGCCAGAAAAGCAAGAGAGCGAGAAAGAGTCAGGGGAAACAAGAATGACAATATAGAAAGACATATACCAATATCACAGCCTTTCTCCAGGAAGTCAGTGCCCCTCTGCTTCTTCATTACTCACAGGTGAGCTGTGCCTGTGAAAAATTGTCCATTTCTTCTCAAGGAACAGGGAAAGAGAAGAGCAAAGGAGGAAGAGAGAATGCCATGCATTCAGCATCTGGTCTCTTTTTTGTATCTGTGTGCATGCATGTGCAAATGAGAGAAAGCATGATAGAGAGGGAGAAGAGAGGAAGGAGTTTTTCCTCATGGTGATCCTTCTGGTTCTGGCTTTCTGAAAACAGGTTTATATTTTATTAAGTCCTTTGTGAACACTGACTTTTGCAAGAATAAAAAAAAAAAAAACCCAAAAAACATAAAGAGGTGAACCAATTCATTCAAATTCTTTGCAAATTCAGAAGCCAAAGCCTTCAACAATGGGAGAATAACTTTAGGCTCATAAATCCATACTATTCAGCACTGCATGGGTTTTTGAGAGCTAAGAAACCTTGGGAGAAGTGAAAATCAGGGACACTCATTTTAATCACTTGTTTATGTTAACACCTAACTTGACATTTATGATTGTCATGAAATTACAGTGTCTACACCATGAACCTTCCACAGCAGTGCAAAGAATGAGGAGAAAACAGAGCATACAAAGGTACTACATGTATGGCAGACAAACTTATTAGTTGGTTATTTTGGTAGTTTTCTAGTCCTCTGTCCCATAATTTTCCTCCAAACCTATCTATCTAGCAGAAGGTATATTAACAAATAAGGGTTTATTTATTGGGCATGTCTTTGTGAATCTAGGCTGGTTTTGTGAATCTTGGTGTTTAAGGGCACATTTTCCTATGAGATTTTGAAGACAAAGAGAGAGAGAGTAAAAAGCAGGTCAATATTCTGGGCCAATTCCACGCTGATGCTTCTGTTCTGTTGAAATGCATTTCTCAGTGAAGACCATCCACCTCTAGCATAAACTACAAGCTGTACCTCAGTACTGTGCCTGCAACATGTTTTGCATTCTGCCCAGCACACCACAACAATAAGTCACCTTTGGTTTTGGGTGGGAAGTACTTTAGAGTGGCTTGGGAACAGAATAACAATACACAGGGAACTGGCTTGAGTTCAACTTCATAGCTGACCATCATATATTTCCAACTGTAACTCTAAATGAAATCAAACCAAATTGAATCACCACAATATGAGGAAAACAAAGAAGAATTGCTGAGCACTTAGGACTCTGTTTTACTCAGTGGGGCCGAGGGCTGTGGCTGTGCTTGTTGAAGCACCACTGAGTTCACATCAAAGCCATTTCTACAGGGAACTTCCAGCTGTGCTCTCATGTTTATAACAGCTATCTCACACAATTTGCAGCAGGCTGTTGTTCTGAGATGCATGCCCTGATGCTGAAATGACCTCCATGTGGACCTGCATCAGAATACAGCCACTTATAAATCACTTTCCAAAGAATTTCTGATCTAAAATCACGAAGGCTCTACTGAGGCCAGGATCTCCTGCCTGGAGTACAGGTTCCTTCACATGGCCCCCAGTGTGCCTGCAACATCTTTGACACACTTTCAGCACTAAGCATTGACAAACAACATGCAGTAGCATCTCTCGATTAAAAAAAAAATAAAGGAAAAAAGAAAGAAAGAAAGAAAGAAAGAAAAGAAGAGTGTCAGCAGAGTCCAAGGCTATCATTCAAGGTAAGCAATGTTTTTGTTCTACAAGTGCTTACCACATACATATATGCCAATTCAAATTCTAGTACATGGGAGAGGATGGCCTGATTCATCTTCTTTTTCACCTCTCTCATATATCTGTCTTAAGATAATGTAAACAGTCCTTGGGAGGTGTTTGTCTTTCCATTGCAACAAGATGTTTCTAAAAGACTTGTTTCCTTCAGACACTTAGGAGTCCTATCCATGGTATTTTAGAATAGAGATGAGCTAAACCATATATTGAAAATTTGAGTTTGTTGTTAAAGGAGTTATGAATCCAGAAGGTGCATGCAATTATTTCCATGGCAGATGGGTTTCTAAGTGGGGTGTGCAAGCACAGCCTTACTGCAATAGCCCATCCATAAAATGCAGTTGTTCACCCCTGGGAGCTGCAGAACTTGAGGATTATCTTGCCTCATGTAAAATTACTCAGCCAGGTCCTTTGCAGACCATTTGTAAAGTCATACTGAGTTCACTGTGACACTGGTTCTTTTCATCCATATTACACATTTTTGTTCTGCAAACAGCAAAGGCAGTTTAGGGTTTACTCTGCTTGGTTTTAAACTCATGCAGTTGTTGGAGATATTTTTGTTTGGCCATTGCATAAAATAATTCAGTAGCCCCATATCCAAGCAACTAGCTCTTCTGAGAGAATGTTAAAACAATTAAGACATTAATAATAATAAAAAATGGAATAAAATTAAGATTTTAAAATTATTATTTTTTATTTTTTACTATTAATTATAATTTTTCTACCTTGGGTAAACAGACCAGGAGTATCCATGGACAAAAGCACAATCCAGTAGGATTGAAGAAAAAGTGTTGGCAGTAGTTGAAAGCTCCTTCAAATGCATGAGTTTTTCTAAGATTTACATTATTTCCTGGGTATTATGAACTGCAGCATTTTCTGGGCTTGTAACTTCTTGTAAGATATATTACATATAAGCTTACATATCTACCTGTGTAGGCAAGCTGATACCATCATCTTTCTTTAGTAGAAAGCAACCCTGAATGAACTTCAAATAGTGCTTCCAACAGAAAGAAAAAAAAGCTTTTTTTTACAAACTGGGATTCTTGTAGCTTGAAATAGAGATTAAGAGTGGGGTAGAGAGACACTTAACAAAATATAATGTATTATACGTGTTATTTGTATACTGCAAGCAAAGTAAATCCTGAAATGTGCTAAGGCAATGGATTTAATACTTTAGGAAGATGATAATGTAATAATGTTTAAAAAACAAACATGTCTCCTGTTGAATTAGATCCTACTAATCCATGGTTTAGTACTGTATGCTGCTTCCTGAAAGAAAAAAACAAACCTAAAAAAATTAACTAGCACAATGCTTGACTGAAAATATGCACATGTTTCTGTCCTTTGGTATTAATGGAATTCTGAGGAAACAGCTGGAGATTTCTGTGCCAAAAATTCATAAATTGATAATGTTGATTCTAAAACAGATAAGGAGCTTTGCCAAAATGACCCCTACAGTTGTCAGGCAGCCTCACTCTGCTTCACAAAGCAGTTCTGCCCATCCTGAGCCCATTCAGTGCCTGAACCTCCCTGAGACCCTTCAGGCTGCACCGATGCACCTGCTCAGAAACCTTCTGAGAGGAGAATGTACAAAGACCTGGTACATTTTAAGGGACCAATGTGCAACAGGTCATCCCAGTGAACTGATGGCCTGTCTGCTGCCATCAGCATCCTTCAGGTTATCACTGGCTCATTTTTCCAATAAGGACACCAGGGAGAGACAGTGCTGCTCCAGGGAGGCTCCACATAAATCCATCACCTCTCCTTTTACTGTACTGGGACTCTGGGATGTTCTTAGCCACAATTCCCACTCTTTTCTTCTTTAGTTATTTAAGACATATAGAAGCATTATTGAAAATACAAATATAGGTCAAAAATACATACCCAGTTTCCTATTTTTGGCTCCAGCTTGTGCTTGCATGCCTGCTTAAGGGTGGCCTAATAATCAGATGGGCTTAGTACCAATATATCTCCAAGAAGCAGCATAATCTCTGGGCACTAAGAGCAGTCAAAATCAACTCACTGATTGAGGAGCCTACCCACAGACTCAGAAATCTAACACCATGTGACCATAAGACCAGCTGACACACAACAGCTCAGAAATATACTTGTCCTGCCACAAATCTCCTTGAACTATGCAGTCCAGTAAGAGGCACTGGGATGTGGGCATGCTAAGGCAAGGTTTTCTTCCATAGCTTCCTTGAAAACATATTCTTTTAAAATATTGGTGCTGAGATCAGAGTTAAGGCATTGAAATGCTCTGTCCTCCAAGCACTAAGGTAACAATGCTATTTATATAACAAGACTTAAAGACAAAATTTAAAAACATACACTTGGGTTAAGTGTGTGTACTGTACATACACTGTATTTTAAAACCTTTATTTAAGCTATGTCTTACATATATCAACTGTATCTTTATCCTGAAAATAATGAAAATTGTACAAGGGAAGTTTTCTATGTTCTGCAAAACTAATAAAGCTTATTTTAAATGATTTTACAATAATGGAACATGCATTAATTCCACATGAAATGGCACAAAAATAATCAATTTGTACTACAGCATGACGAATGCCATTCTGCATTTTAAACCGATCTTTTCCAACATGAAACATCTACTTCAATTCAGTCTTTAGCAAACTGTCAGACCTTCCTACACACCTACTGGTAGGGTTATTTTTGAATCATCCTGGAAGCAAATCACAACTATCTCAGTGGGTGTACTGGCCTCTAACAAAATGTCATGGTGGCAGCCTTGTGCCACTGATCGGAGAAAAATGTATTGTACTGAAGTGAACAAAAAGCAAATCTTCTAAGAATGGTTATTTGAACATTCTTCACTGCTTCTCTGCTGAAGCATCTTGTATATTCTATAAAATCTCTACCATTTCAACAATTGTGCTCACAACATGAACACCTTCAACTAACAAAGACAATCTTCATACTAGATTAGGGGGTAGAGAAAATAATGAGCCACGGATGATAGCTATAAGTTATAATTCTCTGCTTTGACCAGAGGGAGAGAATGAATTAATTCTTACAGGAAAGGCAGTGTAATTTTTTTTTTCTTTTCCAGTTTATTCTATACTTCACAGTCTTCCTTTTTTGGGGACTGTTATTCTTCAATGTCAGCATCTGTCTGAAAATGAGTATTTTTAGACCTTTGTGCTCAGGAGAATTTTTTTTTCAGCATAAGAGTTAATGGCTGAATACTGACATAATATGACAAAAGCTGTGTTGGATTTTAAGAGATCATTAAAGGAAAAAAGTATCACTTTCTCACTTTCTACCCTATCAGTATTTTTTTCCCCAAATATTTCCTCTTAGGTTTACACAGTAGATAAACCTAAAGAGTTTTTTACTGAAGCATGAATAGCTAGTTCAGCTGTGTGAATAAATAACAGTTTAGAGAATCAAATAATCATGAAAATGTCATGGAAAAAGAAGGCTCCTAGGTCTGAAACTGAATTAACTTCTGGTTTAGCAATTCTATCCCCCCACAGCTCAGAAATTATATTGTGTATGTTCATGCAGATAAATTTGGATATATAATTAGATGTTTTGTCTCTTCATTTACACATAGTAGGGCTTTCCTACTGGTTACTGAAACAAACATTTATGTGTGAATTTGAAGAAACAAACTTGAAATGATCTCACAGAGGCTGTGGAATCTCCATCCTTGGGGTTACTCAGACCTTGACTGGACATGGCTTTCACCAACCTGCTCTGAGTGGTCCACATTTTACAGTAATTAGCTTGTACCACCCAGGACAGTCAGAATACACATTATTACCCTTGGGAAAATTAGGGTAGTGGGTCAGCTGAGGGAAATTAAATGTCAGACAGCGTTAGAGACAGATACTTTGATTCTGAGCTTATATGTCCCTCCTTCACATGCACCTCCAGGCATTCCCACCACCCCCTGAATGAAGCCTGCATCTCTGCAGGCTCTGGAATAGCAGCCTCCCTGCGAGCTCTTTGCTCGATGTTCCATTTACAGGATGTGTCAAGGACAGTCTCTGGAGGAGAGAATAAGGTTCCTGACACTCAGCTGGGATTCATCCTGTCCAAATTGGGATATTTACAGTGTGGATACCTACAGTTGAGGTAATCCCTCCAAAATCCCTTCTCAGTTAACAAGAAATGCAAACTTCCAGGTCCCCACCCTAAGGGAACTGAGACAAACTGGATAAGGCAAACCTGGAGTCAGGTAAAAGCTAGCCCAGCCCAAATCCTTGTGTTATGAAATACTACAGGTACCTGCCTTTAAAACAGTATGAAATAGTACTGGTAACTGTCTTTGAAACAGAAAAAGTATCCTAAGCAAGTGAAATGAAAATAAAGTGAAGAATTAATTAACTAAATAGAGGTGATTAAAGTAAATAAAGGAAACAATTATCATATCAAAATAAAAGACAAGAAAGATGATTAAGTGAGTCTTCAAAAGACCCATGAGAAACTCATGAAAGGCATAATATGCCTTTACCTGGTTTTTAGTCTTTCATGATTTCATTTTAATTTTTATTCACTACCATCTGATAATTGCAAGAAACAGTTACTTTAACCATAGGCAATTTAAACCATTTTAATTTTTTTTCCAGGGCCAAGAGACAAAAGAACCTATTTATTGCCTGAGGGGATTTTTACTAAAATGAAAGCTTAATCTTTCATGTTTTTTTAAGCAAAGGCTTTTAAAAAATCATTTCTAACAATGCTGTAGGGAGACACTTCCATGGGTATGCAAAATTGAAATTATAAATTTACAATTATAAAAAAATTAATAGTTTGGGGGATTGTATTGTCTCTGTTCTTTCTGAATGAATATTCTTTCAAGCTTAAGAGAAAGTATTTAGCACATGGAGGAGAACGAGTGTCCTTAGACTCTCTTGCGGTCAAAGCTGTTTAGTCAGAATGTATGGGAGACAGATCACTGGAGTTTAACTTGTTTGGAAATCCTCAAATATCAGATGTCCCACTGGCTCCTCACCTCCTGGTCTGTTTTTCTGTGTTGCCAGTGCACCGAAGTTGGCCTGACCACTATCTACTCTGTACTAGTGTGGTGCACTGCTGGTTGCTAAATGTTAGCTATGTAAAATTAAGCTTCAAAATGAATTTTAACTGAAACAACCATCTTTTGGGGCTCTTATGACACATGTTTACAAAGGACAGAACAAGAGCTCTTGGTCAAAGATTGTTTTGGGGGAGATTTTAAGGGGAGATATATCTGGATAGAAACATGGATATGATTTCTGTGGCTGCCATGGTTCAAGGCATACTGGAAATACACACTTATGCCCATCTCCATTCTGTGCAGTATTTTGCCTTTAACAACATCAAGAAAAGGATTAAATTTAAGCATCTACCTTTGCACTGCCACAAATGTGGGCTGTTTTCTCAACTAAATAATATTAATTTAATGTATTATCTGGAGAGATGCAAACATTTCTTCCTGGGCTTGGTGCAGGCTTTGAAATCAGACAAAATAATTTACACTTATGAAACACAACAAGCTGAAGTGTTCTATTAAAGGAAAACTAGACCAAAAAAATACCCTTAAGGCCTCCAAACATCCACACATTGAAAGGCAGATTTAAATGTTTTCTGCCAACATATTTCAAGTTTCAGTGGAAACACTCTGAGCTACTATGAAAAGCTTTATCAAACTAAATTAATTTTCCATGGAGCAGAGAAGAACCATTGAAGATATTATTCAGGTTTACAAAATATGTAATAGGGTGGAGAATGTGGAACCAGATAAGGAAGGTTAAACTGAAGAACATTTTAACAAGGCTTGATTTTAGGTTGGTTGTGCAACATATATAGGTCAGTGGACCTACTAGAGGTTTTCAAGCTGTCTAATATTAGAAACATCTCTGCACAGGTACCATCTATAAGATTTTCAAGGGCAACTGGCATTCTGAAGACACTATTTGAAAGGCTAAATGTCCAGAATTTTTTGAAAATAACACAAATTCAATGTGCTAGCCAAAATCATTAACCTCTTTGGAAAAACCCTTGGTGTCTGCTCTCCAATACCCCCCCAGAGCAATAGGAAGCTCTCGTTACCCCAGAGATATATCTGCCCAGCCCAGTGGAAGCACCTGTCTACCATGGGCCTCTGCAGACCTGGACATCAGATAAAACAACCTCCCAGGCACTCAAGGAGCCTCAAGATCAGGTTAAAAGGGAACAGCAGGTCAGACAGGCTGGATAAGAAGACTGTGTTGGACAGGGAAGGAGAGCAATGTGGTCTTTAAGGTTGAATCCAAGTTCTGTGCGTACACGGCAAAACAAAGTGCATGACAGGAACATTCTGGTGTCATTGTGCTGCAGAGGAGCAAAGAAAAAGGGAGTTAATTTCCAGCCCCTCTGCACCACAGTGCAGTGCACTGAGTTGCCCTGGGATCTCTAGTCAGTATGGGTCAAGATACATTGTGTGTGTCTTGGGAGGACAAGGCTGCTCAGACATTTATCAGCTAATCTGCAGAGATATCACAGAGCATGCATGAAATGCAACATTTCTGCTTCTATCAATGGGTGGCATTTAGACAGGTGTAACATGGAAACACTGACACTGGGAATAGCCTTTTCCAAGGTGCTGAGTCCCAGCTCCAGGACAGAGGAAAGAGATTGCTCAGGTTTAAAAAAAAAACATATCAGCAAGCCAAAATTATTTTCACTCAACCTGCTTCTCAGAGATGTTGCTAATGAATATTATTTTTAGGTCAAGATGACGCTCATGCCAGAAACAGGAAAATTCTACACAGACTTAGTACTAGCCAAGCTTCTTTCCATTTAACCTCTGCCCCAAACAAACAATAAAACTGTAATATAACGGGAGCCATGGCCAGCACTAAGACCCAACACCACACTCAGTCCCAGTTCTTTTTTGCAGTGAAGACTGTTTTCCTTACTGATGAGCTCAGTCTGCCATGAATTACTTTTTCATGGGGGATAAATACACACTTAAACAAGATTAAACACAAATGTTCTTTAGTGGTATCTAAAATAATATGAATGTTTTTTAGAACAGCAATAAACACACTTCATGATGCAAATAATTACACCCTGCAGCCTTTATGTAACAATAAGTGGCCGAATTCTCTACTCAGCTACATCACTGTAAAGCCAGAGTAACTACACTGAACCAACATCTCTCTCTGTGGATTCTGGAGATTCTGAAGTGTTACGTAAGCCTGAATTTGCCCCAGTTTCTCTCTAGGGCTTTGGAGACATCAGACATGCATGTCTGGAAATCCACATGGTGGTCATGGAGACATTTCCACCTCTTGTCCTGTCCCTTTTGCCCCCATAATGAAGTCAGAATCTGTCTGTGTACTCCTTGTGCATCTGATATCACTTCTGTAACTGCGTACTCAGGACCAGAAGAAAGCTCAATTGAGATCCAGCAAGAGAAAGAGAAAAAAAAGACTCACAGAAATTCATGAAGGGTAAAGGCAATACTTGCCTGTGATGGGAATCAAAGATCAGTATCTTGGGGATTAAAAAGAACCACCTCAGCTGATTTTCCTTTGGATGTGAAGAACTTGGTCATGTTCCGAATTCTTTGTGAAAAGTTAATTTTATCTTAAGTTTCCCATACAATTGTAATTTTCACGCAGAGTTTTTTAAGATGGGTCTGTTAGGCTTTAATGGCCCCTGAAATGAATCTGGAAAGGGGAACATGCCCATATTGGACCACTTGAAAAAGCAGTTATTTACTTGAAAATAACAGTAACAAAGATGTGTTCAGCTGTTAAAGGTTCTTCACAATTTACATGAGCACGGAACTCATGACACAACATGGAACCAGTGTTTTAACTACCACCTTGCCCTTGACTGCCATGTTTGTGTGTTGGAAGCAGGCACTTTGCTCTTACCAGGACTTGTGAGGGCTCCCAGAGCACCAGTCGTTGTGGAGAGAGGGTTTGCATTGGTGGTGGTAGCTGAGGTCTGGGCGGCGGCTGCTGCGGCTGCTAAAGTTGCCAAATTCTGCAATTGTAAAGCGTTCATGCCTATGTGGAGAAGCAATAGGGTTAATTAAAACAGGTAATCATCATCCTCATCATAATCGTCAAAAAGTGCTATTTTCAATGGTCATGGAGCTTGGGGTGTACCTTGCCAATAAACTTGATTATTTTCATTCCTGAGACATTTATAATCTCAAACCACCTCTTACAGTTCTTGAAGAGTATTTCTCATCTCTCTACCTTGGAGTTGAGAGAATGCAGCAAAGACGCCAGCCTATACTTCAGGAAAATTAAACCTGGTTTGTGCCTCTTCTAAGGGAAATGTAGAATTAAAAGTCATTTAAACTCTGTGTGAAGCCCAGGCACAATATTATTTCCTGACACATTGGGGGATATAAAGAAGATAACTAGCATTTAAAACACATTCAGGACAGGGTCATATAATTGGGATGAATAAAATTTGTTTCCCATGTTTCCCAGTTTGAATGCCTAGAAACTTATCTGATTTTTTCTGAATGTTAGTTTGCCTACAAGAGATATTATTTCTCCCTATATACTTTGTATTTCAAACAGAGGAGCTTAATAACAACTTGGAGAAAATGAAAAAAAAGAGAGTTTAAATACAACACTTGGGAAGTATGTTTGAGAAGAAAAAAAATGCAATGAAGGAGACGTACTTTCTAGGAATTCTGAACTCCTGCAGTAATGGAGAGTGATACTACTTTCAAACACAGGTATTGCAGACTCAGGTTAGTACAATCAATAATTTCCATAAAGAGGAATTCTTACTGTCCCAGCATTAGGGACTGTGAAATGAACCTTGATATAAACATCTATTTCTGAATAAAGCCCCAAATTTAAATACAGCATGTTCCAATAGGCAGGTCAGGCCTCAGGTGAGCACCTAACTTGACTGAGGTTCTAATGTGGGTCTCTCAAATTCAGTTCAGATGTTGGTGTTTTTGACAATGTGACACCGTTGCAATGGTGGGAGTTAAGATTTTAGTTGATCCAAGATACACCAATTCATAGTCTAGAACTGCAACAAGACACTTGGAGAAATTACATGACCAAGAAAGCTCTTTAAGGTTTTTTTGGAGGCTAAAGACCATCTTAAAAGACAAGGCTTTTCTCAAACATTACTAATCTAAACTATTTTACAAGACACAGTTCACATATATTCAACCAACATAGTTTTATTTTTTAAAGTTATTCATCTGACTTACTGGCTTGCCTTGGGTGTAAATATTTTTTTTTCCCCACCAAAGAATTATCTTGCTTTGATAATAAGACTGCAGACTATTTCAAACAAGATTTTGGGGATGGAAAAGACTGGGACCCAAATCTTTGCAAACAAAGCAGTCAGTAACCCTCAAAATGAGATATGGAATTCATTTTCATCCTGGACTGATATTGGTCCTTAATTATAATTTACCTTCCTATTTCATAAGGAGAATAAGTATTTCAGCAAAGAATATCCAGCAAACATTGCTGATCTTCACTGAGGCTGCATTTTCGTGCCATGCTGTAACAAGGATTTGGGAAAGCAGTGGGTTGCCCTCCTCCAGAGGAATGGCTTTCTATCACCCACTGTTTAGTTATTCATCAAAAGGATCAGTCATAACCAGCTTGTATTTCTTCTGTGTGAGGGTTCCTTTGGACTTTTAAATGGTATACATAGTAGGATTAAATGATTGTGATGAATACAGAATGATTCTAGAGGACAGCCTAGGCCAGACAAGGTCAACAGGCAGCAGAACAAACAACTGCTCTTTCTGCACTCATGAATCACCCTTGTACCTGTGTGGATGCAAAACAAATACCATCATTGCCTCATTCTACAAAAACTTTTTTTTTTTAAATAAGCACAGGAGGAACCCATCAATTTGGCAAATGAGTTTCAATGCCCAAAGAAGACGAATGAACAAGAGCTTGGTGGTGATGAAGTTGCCTCCTTACCCAATTTGTTTTACGGTAGCAGTGACTGTAAGACACTGGCCACAAAACAGCCTGCAGGTGTTATAGGGTGTCAGCCTGGGTGTCTGCAGGAGAAAAACCTGCTGGCTGTTGTCACACCTAAGTAAGAGAAGGACAGCACCCAGCATGCTCTAGAGCCCATTTTGTCAACAGTTTTATCACTTAATCTGCATCTTCTTTAGGATCCTCTGTCTGCTCAAACATCTGAAAAATAAGTCCTGTCATCACTGTTTCACATTCCCCAGGCATTTTACCATCTCTGCTTCCTCTTTATTGGTTTCTCCCATCAACTTGTCAGGAGTGTCAGCATCCCATTCACTTGGACAAATTTGGAGGAGGGAAACCAAATGCTCTGAAGTCCCAGACCCCAAAAGTACTTTGCTTTCAAATGGGGATTTTTGGTTCAATTGAACCCCAGCTAAGGTACAGTTCTGCATTTCTGTGGAATGAATCTGCTCTCTCATTCTCACCCCTTTCACACACACTCTTCACACATTCCACATCCTACAGCTTTTTTAAAAACAGTCCCAAATCCCGCAACAGAGCTGGACAGCAAATGAGTAGATGGATTTTATTTGAAAGTGCTGCTCACTCAGCAAATGCACCCCTCTCTGAAGAAATGCAAATTGCTTAATGCTGAGGAACAGCCTCATAGGCAGAGCTGCACATGAAAAATGAATATCTTCCTGTAGAGGAAAAAAAAACCGCTTCTGGGTAAGGAATAACTCTTGATCTTCATGATGGAGACAATGTTGGGAATTAAAGGGAAATGATTAAAAAACCCAGATTCACAATTACAGTTTGATTCCATTTTTAATAACGTGTATTTACCAATGTGCTATCAGCTTGGCAAATATTCAAGATCGCAAGGAAATTCAACTTTCATTTTGTTATTTGGCAGATTAAAAAAACAATTAAATTATGTACAAAACAGATGCACAGTATGCCTTGCTTGAAACTTAAGATTTTTTAAAAAATTATTTATAAGGATAGGGGCATGAAAATTTAATTTAATGTTCACCTTAGGTAATTTTGTGTCTTATTGTTCATAGCAATTACCATAAATCTACATATCAATAAGCGAGAACAGATGTCAGTTGTTACAAGTGCTTGCCAATCAGGCCTGTTAAAAAGTGACAGATGGATGGTGATAGAACATTCTCATAAGGCCTATTAGCACATTCACAGGAAATTTTTGTAGTGCTGCACAGTCACAGATGCAGTTCTGTGAAAACACGGGGAAATTTGAGAGCACGAGATTTACATTTTACAACTTCTTGTGCTGCCTCTGACACAAACTTTCATACAATGAAGTAATTTGCCTCGTTTCAGTCACTGCAGCTTTTCTCCTGTGATAACTGTAAATTTGGAATTATTGGGTATTTGTAGAGGAGGGAACAGAGTCACAAGCCGTTCCTCAAGATTTCTTAGGCTTCATCAGCTCTTGGATTTCTAAAACCATAATAAAATCATATTAGAAAATAGCTGAGAATTGCTTACTGTACAAATTCCAAAAAAAGGAAGGCATCAGCTACATTTAGTGGCACCGTATGCATGGAGAGTTTCAAAGTCAGTGGTGATTATCAGAACCAAATCTGATCGTTCATAAGCAGTTCCCACTGACTTGACTTCCTTTGCTTTGGAAATTTTATCCTTCTCAATTACTAGGATTTATTCCATCTGAATTAAATCCTGGCTGTAGCTTAAAAAATGTGGATTAAGGTAAAATTTATCATCTCCAGGCTAAAAAGCAACTATTTGCTAACACTGACATCAGCCATTTTGGATGCTGATGGTAAAATGTGTATAAAGGTGGAGGGCGAGACTATTCCAGAAATTCTAAGAAGTAAAATAGACAGGAGATCTAAGTTCCACCTCCATCAAACCATAGATATTCTGTGGCTACTTTAGAAAAGCTGCTTATCTGAAAAGTGCTTGAGGTACCCTGACCAGTTACTGTTTGATTGAGCAAAGCCCTTAAAACAACTTTAAAGTCCACAATTGATTCTGCCCTGTATTTTGAGCATGTGCTTAAATCTGACTGCAGGTTCACAGAATCATAGAATGGTTTGAGTTGGAAGGGACCTTAAAGATCACCTAATTCCAACACCCCTTGAGCCATTTGTTGACTTATGTAGGATTTCAGCCCATTTTGAGGTTACACATGCTCTAAACACATTCTGGCAAGAAGGGTGGTTTTGTCAATTAAAATTTCTTCAGTCCTAGTGGGAAGGATTCATCTGATCTAACTTTGTCCAAAAAAAAGTTGCTCACTCAGGCTCTTGCTATAGTCAGAGAAGAGAGAGGGGGTAATGAAATAGTCTGATCCTAAAAAAGAATGATAGAACCATTGACTCATAGAACATTTGGGTTGGAAGAGACCATAAAGACCATCTAGTTCCAACCTCCCCGGTAGGGAGGGCAGGGCCACTTTCCATTAGTCCAGGTTGCTCCAAGCCCAAAGCCCACCTTTCGAGGGACATCTTTCACTAGACCAGGTTGCTCCAAGCCCTGTCCCACCTGGCCTTGAACACTTCCAGGGATGGGGCACTCATAGCTCTCTGGGCAACCTGTACCAGGGCCTCACCTCCCTCACAGTGAAGAATTTCTTCCTAATATATGTAGTATTTTCCTAATACCCATAAAATAGATTAACCCCAGCCATGGAAGGATGAATCATTGCCTGGGAGTGACTCCCTCTTCATTGACATTGCAGGAAGATGGGATGCCTACTTTCCAAACTACTGAGGCTCAGTTGGATGAATTCCATCCACAGAGGGGGCCAAGACAATAAAAAGCCCCATCACCTTCCATTTGCTGGTTATGGAAAGCCCACACAGAGCTACAGATACTGTGCCCAGACTTGGCCAAACTTGCACATCGTGCACTTTTACCACCTGAATAAGCACATCTCCTAACTGCTGAGCACCACTTTTTCCCCTCAAGGTGCCTCTCCTTCTCCTCTGAGAAGGAGCAATGTGTGGATTGTGAACAGGCTCACTTGCTGCAAACTCTGTCTCTCCAAAAATGCTAAACAGAGTTGTTTAATTTATTAGTTAAAAGAAGAAGAAGAAAAAAAAAAAGCTAATTTTATGTGTTAAAATAACTAGGACTTTCAATGGAATTAGTGTTACAAAAGCTGAATGTTTTTGGTCCCTGAGGTCAACATTTTCAAAACTGGTAGTTATCTTTAAGAAGCAGCTATCTCCCTTGAGCTGGAAACAGTTTCTCGGTGACCTTTACTTTTAATATGATATCCCTAAAGAGGTCATAGCAGGAGAAATCCTCCTTCTGTATGGCTTTGCTGGAATGAAGCCATCCAAGAGTCAGAGGATATAAAGGATCCTTTGGCCAATGCAAAAGTATAGAGCTTTTGTGCAGATGGTCCTGGCTTCCAACTGGTCCCTCTAGATCCACTGAGCCAATCCAACAATTAGAGGAAAATATTCAGAAAGCAGAACCTCTCAGACTTTCTCTCACCCATCTGCTCCTACAGACTCTGCAACAGGAGGAAATCTGGCTTGGGTAGTGGAAGAAGGGTGGAAAGGATAGAGCAGGGCTCAGAAAGGGCCAGAAGTTCAACCCAAAATGCAACCAAATTGTGAGAGAACTTGGACAGCACTGGAAAAAATATATACATTGGAAAGTACAAAAAGTCCCAGCTGCAGAGGGCATAGGGTTCTGAAAGAAAAAGAAGAATCCACGGTTTCTCCCCCTGTATAACTTCAGAAAGCAAAATACACTGTCTATTCAATGAAATTAAGAGAAGCCCTTTGTATTTTTTATGAGTACTGTACATTTTTTTATGTCCTGAATGGTCACACGTACTAAAATATTGCTGTATGAACCAATATTTGTTCCTGCCAAAACATTTGGCATTAATGGATTGCAGAAAATCTTCCTAGACTGTATATTGTTTAAATATTGAAAACATTGAAATATTTTTCTACAGTCATCCTAGCAATAGTAAACTTCCTTTTACACTACCTGTATTGTAATTCCCAAGCTCTTAAACAGGCAGGTTAGCTTAAATAACTGCAGCTTTTAGGACCTGCTCCAGTGCCAGCCAAATTAAATTCAAACATTCAAGCAACATCAATCTCCAACTTTGAACTAAGCTTCTCATGCAATTTGTATGTATTTGATGGAGGAATTTTTGCTTGCTTGAAAGGTTGCTAGTGTTTAATGTAGCTTACATTGTCTTTTAAAGTAAGACAATCAAATTACATAATGTAATTCATCTATATTATTAGCCTTCCCCAAAGAAAAAGCGAAGGCTAGACACTGCAGCTGGAGAGGAAACACATGAGAGGAAAAACATGAGAGGAAGCACTGCCTTTAAGTTAGCATTAGGATTAGAAGATATCAGAGAAGGGGAGGAAAAGTGAGGAAGTGCTCACTATGAAATGTACTCATAAGGATGCATGTCCTTGCATGTTTTATACAGGACAATGAAGCAGACTTTGGCAAGGTAGAATTAGTGCCTGTAATCAAGACCAGGGGATTATTGTAATACCAAAGGCACCACTGCCAGCTCTCCCAACTTTATTGCCAGTCTCAAAATATTACATTTTTTTCTTTGGCTTGACTCATGAAGTAGAATGATTTAATGAAAATCTTGTTTTTCTATAGAAATGAGATAAAACTAAACTGCAGAATTAGGCATGGGACCTTAAATCTTGGAAAGCTAAATGGCAAGCTACCGCTTTTTGTCTCTCAAATTTCAGGATCTCAAATTTTTGTTAAACCAGTTTCATGATTTGCTTGGACTTCACACAATGCTGAATGTATAGCAGAGTCAGTTGGCTGCTATAGCAAGAACAGTGTTCACTTTTAGACCTGGTGCTGAGTGTTTAATATCTGTATGTTGGAGAGTTCTTGAGAAAAATCCCCATTTTTCTTTGGACTGTATTCCCAGCTTACAAACAAACAAACAGACAAACAAGCAAACTCCAATACTCATCAATCACAAACACCTAAAAATCCCACTCCCTTCACCAAAATCAAAGAACCACTGCTTTTACAACGTAAGAGCTACTTTAACCAGTCTGAGGCATGGTATTAGGGGAAGGGAATTTAAAACTGCACACTGAAGAGCAGTGTCTTTGCTCTGCTAGCAAAGAAAATTGCTTTGATTTAAGAAATAAAATACTGAGCATAGCAAATAACTCTTCACATGTGCAGTGGGGTGTGTGCTGTGCCCCTTCTGTTCTCTACAGAGACAACACAAGCTTTAGCAGCACAAATAAACACTTGCAGACCCAAAAGGCCCTAATTTTGTACAAGGGGGAGCTATATCAGAAGTCCTAATGTAGCAAACCGTGACTTCATCAAGATTTAAGCACAAAAGAGATGTTAGAGCCCTGACATGGAAGTAAGGGTGGAATTTCAATGGCTCATGTGGCTTTTGATCAAAGTTTTAGTGTCTGAATTACGTGGTAAGCACACCCATCGACTTCAAGGATAAAAGTTGCACCCCTCAAACACAAAGTTCAAAGAACTTGAAAGCTGCAGTGATGGATCTTCTTTAGCACCTCACTCAATTGTGTCTGGATTTTATTCCTCACTTTGAAATGTTATATTAATAGGCAAACTATATGCAATATGGAATTACATATTAGAGTCTTTTTTGTGAAATGAACCTGTACAGCTTAAGTTAAAAAACTCTAGGCCTTCACAAATGTTCAAGGATAACTTCAGCTGGTAATGCAAGCTCTTGCTGCAGACACAGGAGTACTTTCTATTCCTTTCATGAAATATAATATACAAATTGTTAATACCAGATGCACTGCATGACATAGTACTGCCTGATTTCCAAGGAGAGGACATGAACTCAGTTCTAACAATGAAATAGTGCTTAGTCTTTGGCACTTTCACATAGAGATGCAGCTTGGAAAACAATTTTGTATCACTAATTTTACCTTGAACATAAAGATTGACGAGTCACATGTTTTGGGGAAAGGAGTAAACTTCAAGCTGTTTTGATAACATGAATATAAGATATAAAATACATTTTTTTTCTAAGTGAGGCAGTCACTCATCAAATTATCCCATAGATGAGTGCATTAGCAATCTAATTTGCAGCTGAAAAAAGTATATCCCTTGAGTAACAATGATGTGCCACTATGATTTCTTAAGATGACTCTCTCTCAGTCTCAAGACCATATGATTTTCAGAGAATAAATCACATCCTGGATTGAAAGCCCATTCTGGAAATACTTGACTAAAATCCTTAGTTTCAACACAGTTCTTGAAAACAAAGCTGAATCTACACTAACAGTGAGAAATAGGCAACAAAAACTTCTAAGGTGCACATAATGCGATGGATATCACATTATTTTTCCTCAGTGTCCCAATTCTTTCATTTTGTAGACCTAATCTAATATGAAAACATTAAAACACAATCTTTGAGCTCAAAACCACTTCCAAAACTCCCAAGTATAAAACTGTTGCTGAACTGCTCTGTTCTGTTTATCATATTAAGATACATTATTTTGATGGAAAAAATGCTAGATTGCAAGAGTAACATAATAGAACCAGCAAGAGCTGCCAGCAGGTCTGAGGAAGAGAGAATAATTCAGAGATATTGTCATCTGTAGGCCAATTTATATTGTCAGACAGCAGGTTCACATTATTCTCTGATGTCACTGCAATAATGGCATAATATAACAATTGAGCAAAGAATACCTGTGGGGTATAGCTATACAGTGTGGTATATATATACTTGTTAAAGTATTTCAGGCTTCCTTCAAAGCAGAACCAGAAGCAGCAAAAGACCAGGATTAAAAAAAGAATGAGAAATGGTGCTCATAAAGACTTCTGAATATTTTAGCCCTTGTTTTGTGATGATGAAGCAAGCGTAATGTTGTATTTCATTGATTCAGCGGGCTCATGATTAAAATAAACTAATGTAGCAATTTAGGGGTTTTGTGATTCTTTCTTTTTTTTTTCCCTGTAAAAAGAAAAAAAAAACGCTTTTTAACAGTTCCTCACGGCAGGCATAATGTGCATCTGTGCTCTGATTTACTGCACATGCTGCCTTCTCTAGCATCATGTTAAGTTAGGATATCAGCATGGTAGGTCACACAGTGGGAATGACCTTTTGCTAATCACTACACATCAGTTACTACTGGCACACAGCTCATTACTAAGAAACCCTCCAACTAGCTGGCTTTCAAATCCGCTCACACTTTGATTCTTTTTTCCCCTTTTCTTTCTTTCTTTTTTTTTTCCTCCAGACTGAAGATTATACTTTTACATAAAATCTCTGTTGTGTAATTTTGCCAACTAGGGTTCCAAAGTCAAAAAGGCACCCAGTTAATTTTCTGTGATTATAAAAGGAGCCTGAAAATTCATACTGAAGGTAGGCCTGTAATCTTGGGTTTCATTAAAAAGGTCAGAACATTTTTCCTCACCACATATTATTAAAATGTTTGAGGGCTGCCATTAATTTGATTTTTCAGGACACAGAAATCTCACTGGAAATTAGAATGTAATCCTGCTGTTGCTTTCCTGACACTTTTCATAGGGCAGGATACGGCTGCAGGGACTAAGAGCTCTCCTGCAATTTACAATTGGTTACTTTGGCCAAATGGCAGGTGACTAATGCAAGACAAACTGTTTGCACAACCTGGGAGCACTGGGTTTAATTTCAGTTCTGCAAGAGGGGTGAAAGTGTTTCTATTGATGCTGAACCGTGAGTTGTCCCCTGCCAATACATCTGCCACATTTAATACACAACACGCCCCCCACCCCCTGACAATGTGATTATTAGAGGTACAGAATTCAATAGCTTAAGAATACAAAACATAGCAGGAGCAAAATGAGAGGGTTTTTAACTCACCGGCCATTTGCTGAATGCCGCTGAAGGCACCCAAGTTACTGGAGGAAGTTGCTTGCTGCAGGAGCTGCAAATGAACAACACAACACAGCAATCTATCTGACAGGAATGTAACAAATGAAGATAAAACTAAAATGAGCTATCATTTCACATTTGGAATATTTCTGCTTTCCTTTACATTTATATAGTCTCTTGCTTCTGTCTGCTGTTGGAATGAACATCCCTAGAGTCAATGCTGTAAATCCATATTAATGTCTAATCTCTATTAAGAAACACAGAGACACAAGGGAAACTCAATAACATGGCTGCTTTAAAACAATTAATCAATTTATTCTTTTTAACAACCAGGTGTTAAATCTATTTAAACCAACATAGTGTGACTAATTACAACCCTCTGTAGTCTAGTAGTTACCATAACTCATCTCTGTCAATCATGGTCCATTCTTCCCCACCCCTGTGAATTCAGTTTTTTCTTTATTATCTTTATGAATCAAGCACACAGATATATTCATTAGACTGGTATTTGTATATATAGCAATTTAGCCTATCTCAGCATTAATTAGCCAACCTCAGTACTAATATATATTTTTAATTGCTGGGTAAATTGCTGTTTATATCAGTATATCAAAACATTGTATGCACAAAAATGATGTATTTATACATACACAATACATATATATGGGCACATCCATTTCATAGAATCATAGAATGGTTTGGTTTGGAAGGGGCCTCAAAGATCCTCCACTTCCAACTGCCCTGTCACAGGCAGGGACACCTTCCACTAGATCAGGTTGCTCAGAGCCCCATCCAGCTTGACCTTGAACACTTCCAGGGCTGGGGCAGCCTCAGCTTCCCTGGATAACCTGCACCACTCTCTCACCACCATCACAGGAAACAATTTCTTCTGAGTATCTCATCTAAACCTGTCCTCTCTCAGTTTAAAATCATTACCCCTTGTCCCATCACTAAATGCCCCTGTAAAAAGGCCCTCTCTAGCTTTGTTGGAGGCTCTCTTCAGGTATGGAAAACTCAAAGGTCCCAGAGGCTCCTCTTCTCCAGGCTGAACAGCCCCAACTCTTTCAGCCCCCTCTCCATAGCAGAAGTGCTTCAACCCTCTGATCACCCCCTGGACCTGCTCCAACAGATCCGTGTCTTTCCTGTACTGGGGGCTCCAGAGCTGGATGCAGCACTGCGGGTGGGGCCTCACCAGAGCAGAGCGGAGGGATAGAACCTCCTCCCTTGACCTGCTGCCCACGGTGCTGGGGATGCAGCCCAGGACATGTTTGGCTTTCTGAGCTGGAAGTGCACATTGACAGGTCGTGTTAAGCTTCTCATCCACCAACACTTTCAAGTTCTCTTCAGGGCTGCTCTCGATCCATGCTTTTGTGCTTGGGATTGCCCCGATTCAGGGTCAGGATCTTATACTTGGCCTTGTACTTAACTTAGTGAGGTTATATTTGTCTTACTTGGAACCATGAGGAACCCCCAAGTTATCCAAAAGCTCCTCAACCAGACCTCCCAGCTCCAAAACCACAAAGGGCAGAGGCTCCCTCTCAGCTGTGATGAAGGGGAGCCTCTCTTGGCCATCCAGAACCAAAGACAGGTGGCTGTGGATTTCAGATTTTCCAGCAGGGACAGCAGCTACCACCTGTTTCTCATCTTACAAATGGACTAAGGAAAAAGCCATTTTAAATTTATGGCTTTTCCTGGCCACATTCACTTTCTGTATAAGGGAATATGAACCATGCATGTTTAGCATTGACAGGACCATGCATTAAAGCAAAAGCCATTTCCAAATGAAAATGTGGAAATTTGATGATTGAACCACAACATTCTAGTTTAGAGGCTGCACCATATGGATATGGCCTCAACAGTGTTCAGCTGCCTATCTGTCCTCCCCTAAGGAAGAACTTAAATTTTATTCCAGCTATAAAAAACAGACTCTAGCATTCAAAACCCCCAATAAAACTAATGGAATAAAATTTTATTTACAGTGGAGGGTTTGGAACTAGATGATCTTTAAGGTCCCTTCTAGCCCAAGCCTTTCTATGAATCTATTATTTGTTTTACAGATAAACACACCCAGAAGAAGACACACTGTGTATCCTGGACAATTTAGCAATTTACTGCAGGGAGTTTAGTAGAACTGATTTACCATGGTCCTAAAATAAATAGAGCATAATACAGCCACCTCCTCTGAAATGAACTTACAGCTAGATATTGTGGTGTGAGTCCTCCAAGACCTGTGAGGTTTCCCCAAGTGGCAGTATTGAGCTGTTGCATCTGCTGAGCCAACTGCTGCTGCAAACGCCGCTGCTCCTTGTCCTTTTGGGTGTCAGCAAACTTCACCACGATTGGCGAAGAGCAGCCCTGTGGTTGGACAGATCAGGAAAGACAGAAGGGTTAAATCACACTGGGCCACCCTCACCTTGTGAGCTCAGCCATGTTCTGTAGGGCCACTGGCACAACCAGATTGTTCACCCTCTCTTTGTGACTGGCATGTGTAGGACTGCAAGGACTAAGATTTTCAGGTTCTTACGAAAAGAGGCTATGGAGAAATTATTGATTCCCCAGCTCTTTTTATAAAGCACCTTTCCTCAGGCTCTCTTTTCCTTCCAGCTATCAAAATTGCTGCCAGAGACAGCAAAGTGTACCAGTCTTCTTTAATTAAGCTTCACAGCTGATGAGATGGATGCGATGCTTTGTCTGCAGTCTGTTTTCGAGGCAGCGCCAAAGGGAGAGGTGTCCAACCTCCGTGCTGCCAGGGACCACACAGCCAACACAGCCCTGCCACCACGGTCTGGCTGTGCCATCAGGCTCAGTGCAGCTGGTGTGTGCACCCTAAAGAGTTTGGGAGCAGCAGATTTACCTCAGCACCCATTTACATCAGCGAGGCACTGGCCCTGTTCACTCCAAGGACCCCCAGTCAATTCACCCACCTGCGGTCCGCTCCCGGGCACGCTTTGTATCAAGCACCCTTGAGATGTGAACAAAGGGCAGGATGCAGACCAAAAGGGACTAGTTCTGGTGATAGCAGCCCATTCCTGATTGACACCATTTCTTCTATTGCTTCTATCAGCCTCTCGTTACATGGTATGGCAAGGCTGTAAGATGCCTTAGGAAATAGGGAAGCTGTAAGAAAGAGCTAAAGGTCTGGTCTGCAGCCTATTCCTCACCCATGGCTGAGGGACCCTTGGGAAGAAGTTGAGGTCACAGACCAAATGGACTTTTGAGGTAAACTGGAATTTCCCTTGGACTTCGAATTGGGCATTCCTGGGCAAAGACACTGAGACAATGAGACGTGATTATGAAAGATGTCTCTGTCGATTTCTCTCTGTTTTTTCCCTGCTAAGAAATGTTTTATATTTTAACCTTTCAAGTCTGATTTTTTTTTTCAGATCAAGAAAGCAAGCTATATACTGCGATGATTCAGTTCTTCAAATTAATTCAAGCATTTTATGAGTCATCAAAACTGTCAATCCATTTCATACTGCTTTTCAACTTCACAGCATCCAATGAATAACTTCCCTTGCCATGCTTTGTTATACTAATTTCTTGTCTAACTTCAATGTGAACACAATGGCAGGAGTGATAAGTGACTCAAGTCCAAGAAACACAGCAGTGCTTTAGCAAAGTGTAAAGTGTGGGATGCAGAGCAGGGTTCTACTTCACCTACTCTTCCCATGGCTGCTCTCACAACATTGTGAACATCTTCAGAAAAGTTCCTGTCCTCAATTAAGTATAAAAAGCAGCCCTGTACCTTTTCTCTGAAAAACCTCACACCAGGACAAGTGATAAAAATATTCCCAATCATCAGATAAAATGATGAAATAAACTGCAATAATAATAATAATAACAATAATATCTCATATAAAGATTCCCCATCAACACTGTTCCTTTAGAATTATCTTAGAAAATCATTGCTTGTGGTTTATTATTCCACCTCCAATTCTTTTCCTGTGTGTTTCATTGTAAAAATGTCTTTTAGAGTTTCGGTGAGGAAGGAAGGAGATCCATAACACTCCAGCAATCAAATAAAGATTATGAAGGAGTCAGCTTGTTACACAATTACCTCTCTCTAGTGATTTTTATACTAATATTAAAAATAAGATCATTTAAAAAAAAGAAGGAAGAAAAAGGAGCCAGGGGGTAGAGGATGTGAGAGAGATTTTTCTGGTTTTGATAATAAAAAAAAGCAAGCTGATTCTATCTTATATGAGGTACAAGTAACATTATTGGTAACACTGGGCTAAGAACAACTGGAACTTACTGCCTTCTGCCTGGATGTACAGGAGAATCAAGTATATTTCCAAAGAAATAGAAATGAGTATCAAAGGAAGAAATATTATATAGTTATCTCAGTTTTCAGTTTGGTAGTTCAGCATTCAACACTACAGCTGACATATTTATGAATGCTTAAATGTCAGTAAATTGTATAAAAACAATATCTCTGCAATTTATGAATCTATAATTCATTTTTTCACTGTCTGCTCTGTATTTCATCACTTCATCATTTTCAAGAAAGCAAACATTCTGAAGACTGAGATTATATCTAGCAAGTGGCTCTATATGAGAAAAGAGTTGTTATTGTTGTATCAAATTTACTCCATGATAACAAATTAGTGTCTTCTACTGGTGCTGCATTTGAATGACTTAAACAAACAAACAAAAAAACTCCATAGAAAAGAAATAGAAGAGCAAACACTTTAGAGCAGCAATTATATTTTAAAAATCAGTTGATTTAACCAGGTCAGTAAGTCAGGTGGAAAGAGCAGTAAGAGAATGCATTATTCTATGAGACATGTTCATCTGGACTTAACAACCCCATTGTTCTTTCTTAGCCCTCTTTGAAAATTCATCTTGGTCAATGATGCGTGCTAAAGAACTGAAAATAATAAAAAAAGGAAAAAATCTGTAGTAATCGGGTTGAAATGCAATTGTGTACTACATATCTTCCCCTAAGACCACTTTTATTTGCAAAATAACATGAAACCAAAGTGTCCAAGGATGACTGTTTCAGGCTGAGGTTTGACATGTAACACTAGTCAACCCAATTTAACTTTTCACTAGAAGAGTATTGGCAAAAGTGAGCAAATTTTTTTTTTTGCCTATGGGGTGATTCTTGTTTTATGCACTTCTATTTCCTAGCTTGAGGGGAAGCTTCCAGCACAAACACAAGGTGCATCTCCCTTTCTCATTCAATGGCTTCATATTTCCATGCCATTCAGTGCCATTTTCTTCCCAACAGCTGGTGCTGCCTTCATATTTTTCTGTTGTCAGGTTGAGTCCCTCCTCCATGGAGAGGGAGGGTGCACGGCTTCTTTCCAAGAAGGGACTCAGCCTAAGCTCAACTGATTCAATGACCCAGATGTTCAAAGGGCAAAATATTTGGAATTGCCTTGCCAATCTGGGGATCTCATCGATGATGTGTCTAAAGGTGTTGAGAAGGATTTTGATCCAAGAGTAACCATTCTACAGAACTAATCTCATTAAGAGTATCCTGTCAAAATGCAGCCCCTTTTGGAGTGCTGCATACAACAGAGCAGTGGGAGAATTTGTCTGGGAGGTGTTATGTCTTTATTTTACCGTCTTCGGAAGTAGAGCTGTGTAAAATTCATTTTGCTAGATGGAAAAATACATTAAAACATATTGAAAATATAGGTAAAACACAGTATTACCAATAAATATTTCGTTTTTACTTGGAATCAAACCCAGTAAAACATATAGATCTGAATTAATGGAGCAGTGCACGGCAGACAAATTACTACAGGTATTATTGCAGAGGCTCAAAGTGGCAGTTTTTTCACAATACACTATCAGACTGCATAGACTGTATAACAGCAGCTTTCTAGTAAAGATAATTTCATTTATTCTCATCTCATTGGCAGATTCTCAACTAAAACTGTATACCCAGGGTCTAAAAATGCATTGCACTGAAAAGAAAACACATTGATTATAAAAGAAGCTCAACCAAATTCAAATGTGATGTTTGGAAAGACAACAGCTTTGCAATGCTGATATCATTACTTGTACTATACAGGAAACAGTTAGTGACATTTTCATGCACTGGCTTGAATTTTATCTTCTCCTCCTCCTTGTCCTCTGTCCACCCTCCCACCCCTGGTCTCCCCCCTTGGCTCGTTACACAAAGCAGCTCAACGACATGACGCAATAATGATTGTTTAGCACCCAGCATGCTTTGGGAGACTAGAGCATTGCAAAGGAAAATCACTGAGAGAAAAAAAAAATAAAAATTGAAAGGTCCTGGTGGAAAAAGAAATTAAAAAAAAA